>CAUJNA010003394.1:1235000-1352500 GCA_963377175.1 Effrenium voratum | reverse complement strand
AGGCCAAGCGCGTTTCAACAGATCTGCCAGCTCAAAAACGCCTTCCAGCCAGGCGTGCGATACGAAGACCTGCAACGAAGCAGCACCGCGTGCTAAACCTTCCTTACTTGTTGGTGGTGTTAGCAAAGCATGCGTAATGACGGATGTTGGCTCATGCTTAAGCTTCGTCTGGCTGACCATGCCGAGACCATGTGTGTCTATATCATGTGGCGCCTGCTTAAAAGTTTGGAACTTGTAGTATTGTGTAACCTGTTTTTTCCTAGTTCAGGACCCTGTGGCCGTTTTTTCGGGGTCCTCTTTCGCGTCCAACTATGTTGAGGGTTGCTGAGATTCGTGAATTGCAATACTCAAGTAAGCAGTGGAAATCTAAGAGTCAGCCTTGGCAATAAATAGAAATTGGCAATACTAAAGTAAGCCGCTGAGACTCAGCCTTGGCACTAGAATAGAATTGGCAATACTAAAGTAAGCATTGTCCCACCCAGACCCCCAACATTATGGACATTTTGTCGGAAGGGGGTCGAGCTGACTGGTTCCACTCCCGGCGCGAAAAGGGGGAGGGGGAGGTAACATTAAAGCAGGTCCAAGAAGTTATGCGCCATAAGCATGGCCAAGCAACTCATGGAATTGGAGTGAGACAGGCGGGTGATTCCTCATCCCATGAGATGTTAGGCGAAAGTCATATGGCAATGACGGCAAGTTCAACTCACTGCGCTCAAACCATGCGGGCCTTTAAACACCTGTCTACCAGCGGTCATTCAAGGTCAAGCCACGTGGTTGAACACGAGTGTGCGCTTGTACACGGCTTGGTCGTGTTTGTTGCAACCACTTGAAAGCGAATGAAGCTCCAACATGCGTAGAATACAGGCGTTGAAGCGGCATTAAACGCTTGAGCCACATATGTTGAGTCAGGCAGAGATCACGCGCGCTGCCACATGCGTGAACAACAAGTCTTACGCGTACTTAAGATGGCCAAGCATTGATTTATTGAGTATGTTCAAACTACTGGTGCTTAAATGTATTCGAACATCCAGTTCCAACACCTGATTACCGTATTTCCCAACGCTTACGTTGTTTTCCGTTTAACTACCTCAGCTTTTGCAATTTTCAGGAAGGCTGAAAACCGAACCGGAAACCGGTTAACCGAACCGGTTTTCAAAACCGCAAGAAAACCGGAAACAAACCACAAACCGAACCGAACCGAACCGAACAGAAACCGAACCGTCTCCAGGTTTGCAGGGGCAGCAAGCGTCAAAGCAACAAACCCGCATTATTGGCCGCTTCTGTTTCTGATTTTTGCTTCCGCAGTGCTCGCAACACACGAAACACTGCTAAAATTTGGCAAGCAAACGAGCGGTCAGTGATCTTGTTTTTTTGGGCTGCTCGGCTTTGGCGCAAACAACAGCACCACCATGGGATCCCGTGCCAAGGCGGCAGCAAGGGGAATTGAACCCGCAATCTTTGCGTGCGCTGCCGTAGCTGCCACTCCGAGCATCAATCTATCTCACCAGCTCCCCCTGCCCGCGCAGGATTGCCCGAGCACCCCGTTGCAGCCTGGCTGCGCCAGCAGCGCGAGAAAAAAACAACTTACTGACGGTCAGTGGGTTGTTGTTTTTTTGCGCGGCCCGGGTTGGATTGGAACAGTTTCTCGCGGGCCGAACGGAGGAAAACTGAGTTGCCCGCTGTTCACTGTAAGGGCTTGCTCTCCCGGCGCCTTCCCGCCTTGCCCTGGGCCTGCCCTGCCGTTCCCCAACGCCCCACCAGCCTGATTGCCAGAACTTTTGGCACGCTTAGCAGGCCACTGCAGCTGAGGGCCCTTTGCTGCACGCGTTAAGGCAACAAACCCGCATTATTGGCCGCTTCTGGTTCTGATTTTTGCTTCCGCAGTGCTCGGAACACACGAAACACCGCTGAAATTTGGCAAGAAAAAAAGTGACCCATCAGCGGTCAGTGACTTGTTTTTTTTTTGTTTTTTTTCGCTTTTGAGCTTTGACTTCTGAGATGCTTCCCAAGGCCACGTGCGCGGAACAACATGCTCAGCATCAGTCAGTGGCATGGTTCGTTTGTTGGTTTTTGTGTTTGTGAGTTTGTTTGTTTGTTTGTTTGCTTGCTTGCTTGCTTGCTTGCTTGCTTGCTTGCTTGGTTGCTTGCTTGCTTGCTTGCTTGGTTGCTTGCTTGCTTGCTTGCTTGCTTGGTTGGTTGTTTGTTTGTTTGTTTGTTTGTTTGTTTGTTTGCTTGTTTGTTTGATTGTTTGATTGTTTGTTTGTTTGTTTGTTTGTTTGTTTGTTTGTTTGTTTGTTTGTTTGTTTGTTTGTTTGTTTGTTTGTTTGTTTGTTTGTTTGTTTGTTTGTTTGTTTGTTTGTTTGTTTGTTTGTTTGTTTGTTTGTTTGTTTGTTTGTTTGTTTGTTTGTTTGTTTGTTTGTTTGTTTGTTTGTTTGTTTGTTTGTTTGTTTGTTTGTTTGTTTGTTTGTTTGTGTTTGTGTGTAATTGTGTCTGTGTGTGTGGTGTGGGATGGCGATGTCAGATGGATGGCGATGCCAGAGATGTGGAAGTTGGCGAAGTGTGGGCGAAAGCAGACTGAGTTACCCAGAGCCTTATCTTACTTTTCTGCACTAACCGTGCAAACCGGCAGGTTTTGGAAGGTTATGAGTAACCGCCACTAACCGGAGAAAGGTTTTCGAAAGGTTTCAGAAACCGAACCGAACCGAACCTAACCGTGGCCACCCTGAATTTTGGTTGAACTTGATTCTGATCCATGTGCAGTGAACCCTTAAATGTGACAAAAATGAAAACATGATCCCGGTGGGGCGGAAAGTTGGGGGGGTGCTCTTGTTGAGAGTGCCCTTGTTCAGAGTGGCTTGAAGTGAATCCAACACAACACCAATTTTGCATAATTTCGCGGGGTCCCACGATTTTTGGCACATACCCATCCCGATCGTCCTGGCAGGGCAGGCCCTCCGGGTGCTTCATCAGCGCCTAGATCGACGGGCGAATGACTGGCTTGAAAGACCTGCGGCGCACGTGTTGCTCCCTCTCAAGGATCCAAAGTACATTGGGGGGGGGTTCGGAAAATGTACTTGAGAAACACAAAGAACGCCGAACACAGGTTTGGTCATGCTGAAATTTAAGGGCGTTTAACCAGGGGGTTGGACATATGAAACACATGGACATACTTGTCACTTGTGGCTTGCTTTGGGGAGAAGCAGCAAACTGCAGGGGCAGTAGAGGGGAGTCTAGCTGATGTGAGTGAGCTTCGCTGGTCTGCCGCCGTAATTGCATGCCTCTTGGCAGTCCTGTTCGACATGGGTCTTGCTAATTGGGAATGACAGCTCCGAGACCGTGGCTCAGGTTGGGGCGGTGTCCTGCCCCGGAGAGAGGATAGTTGCTGCTGCTACCCTACTGGACATGGCAAGGTGAATATTCCCCTCTGGTTTGTGGTGGAAGTATGTGGACATGCAAACACCCCCGTGTCCCATCGCGTCCCTCCCCACATGCACCATCGACGACTGGACATGTTGACCGAACCCCATAGAGGAATGGGATGGGCGTTCAAGTAGCGGGACCAAAACCTCTCAGAGCCAAGCTGCATAGCTCATGCCGCCTGCTTTCAGCGTCACTGGCTTCACCTTGGTTATGCTCCACATTTCTCGGCATGGCTCGCATCCTGGACCATCAGTGCAAATTGGCCATCTTCCCCAGGCAGTGGCTTCTTCTCTTTGTGTGTTTTGCCAGACCTGTTTAGCAGCCACTGTCACTAAGCAGTGTTCGATTTTAGCAGGAATTCTCACTTTGCGGGGACCCGCCGAATCGGCAACATGGGCTGGGAACGCATGGACGGCCAAAGGCTCCCATTGTACAGACTTGTGTTTTTGGAGGGGACCGAGGTTTATCTAAGATGTTACTCTAAAACTCGAAAACCAGCGATCTCCAACAATTACTTCCTAGGTGGAATCGCTGGTTTTGCCGGTGGAATTGCTGAAAACCCTGAAGAGCGGATCATCCAACCGCATGCCTGTTGAACCCCACCCGACATGGGCTTCGAGGAACAGGGGCCTCTGAGTCTTGACAACCAAGCCGCATAGTGCTCGTTCACCTGGTGCAAGTTGGGCCCGAGTCGTCGGTTCCAATGACCCGGGTCTGGATGCTGCGGGTTGTCGGGGATCAGCTGGCCGCGCCAAGCCTACCGCTTGCCGATCGCTTGCCGGGCTGAGCATCCGCTCAGGGTCCTTTGTGGACAGCCGGAGGGTGAAACAGAATGGCTAGAGAACTGGCGAAAAGGAATCCACACACAGCCTGAAAGCAGAGCTCATGGGGCAGCCATGCAATTGCCATAAATTGAGCCATGGGCAATGATGATCGCAGTGCATACTCCACAAGCACAACCACAAAATGTTGGAGGTCCAGGATGTTTACGCCCCGGCTTGATGAATAGGGTGTCCCTTCCTGAAGAACTCATTCTTCCGAGAGCTTACTCGGTGTCAACTCCAAGCACAGCACAAGTGTATGTTCCTGCATGCCCATTGTTTGCCAAGTTCGAAAGAAGATCGACGCTCAAAGAACAAAAAACATAGTATGGATATGGGTCAAAATAAACCCACCAGGGGACTGCAGGTTGTCAATTTTAGTCGTTGGTTCCATTTATCAGGGCTCCATTTTGGGTACGCATTCTTCACCCACAGCAATATGACAAGAACAGCTTCGGGAAAGTGACGCCTTCTTGACCCGACACGCAAGTCACAAAACACAGAAGCCAATGGGCCAGCAGAAGGGCCCGTTTACGGCCCCATGGCGCTTTGGCTACGTTGCATGTTCGTATTTATGGGCGGAAGGTTGCACAAGGATGAACTTTGACCTTACACCACGTCCCAAATGACTTGAAGGTGGAAGTGATGAGCTTTGTGGGATCTTCGCATGAGTAAACATGGGAAAGGCGAAGGACAGCCAAAGTTTGGGAAAGACTGAACACCGAATTCACGCAATGCCGTGCTGACTGATTGTTATTCGGTGGAAGGATGCCCTGCTGGAACATTAACACGGCTGCCCCAACATCCCTCGTGTTTAGACAGCACACATCCTGTTGGGGAGCCCTGTTTTTTGGTTTTCATTTGCATTCACTATCCACCAGCCTGAAAAACATTGTCATCGGACTCTTCTGCTAGGGATTGATTCCCCATTCTTTTCAACCATCGCTCTTTTCAAAAGCCGGCTGCGTTTTGGATGGTTTCCTGAAAAGATTCGGAGCCCTGGAAAGAATGAAAATGGAAGGTACCCCTAGAATTATTCTGGGGGATGGGAGATGCATGGCTGGAGTTATCGGCTTGCACTGTTGGTCCAACAAATCGACGCATCCAATGACGCTGCCCAAAGTTACGGGGGCAAAAACGCCAAAACCCGTCGGAGTCTGGGTTGTTGAAAGATCTCCTAGCCCCGCATCTTGCTTGTTCTTTGTACATACGGGAATTACCATTCCAACCACTCCCTGCAAGAACGAGTTCCCAAATTCCCTGAATAATGTTGACCCCGGAATAATAAACCCCTGTTTATTAATATGGGGTGTTCCCCTCCAAAAGAAAAGTGATAAATCCCCACCAAAACCAGGGACACACCCATATTAATGAACAGGGGTTTATAACTCCGGGGTCAACATTCCTGGGAAGAAGCACTGCGCCTGATTCACGTCCGCCACAAACTCCCGGAACTCCTTGATGGTGATGCACCACCGCTCCGCGGGTATGCGGAGGTGAAGATCCATCCGGGGATCGCGCGCGCTCTTTCTCGGGCCTACTCCCTGAAAAACCCAGCCTGAGACGTGTGACTCATAATCCGAAGCACGGTGTTCTCTTGGAGTCCACGCAGAAACTCGTGGTTGAGAATCAAAAGGGCGGTCGCTGCAACTGTGCGAATGTACATTGGTCATATGATTCTGGCGTGGACCACCCTCTCGCAACATGGACTGAGCAGCAGCCGACTCGCTAGGAACTTTGGACCTTGGTGCGACCAAATTCAGCTTTTGATACATTATAGTTGGGCGTGCAGAACTCGGGCTCAGGGTGGGTCTGGTTGGCTCAATTTTATCGAGATGCGTAGACATTTGCATGAATGATGCCAAGCGACAGGTTGTACTTGGGCCCGTTTGGAATCTGATCTCTTGTGGTTGAAAAACAACAAGTAGTGTTGTGTGTTTGCCTGGCTTGCATGGCACCAAGCCTGCTGTCAGCATGAGACTGTCCTCAAGTTCGGCTGCAGAAGGCCGGCAAGCACACTGGCTCCATGTAGAAGCTACGCCCCGAATATACCAACACGTGCGTGTGCGCACACGCACGCACACTGACTGCAAATTACTAGCACAAATGGCCAAAATGCTGCTGGCGGCCAACGAATCGAAACCGGCACAACACCTTCAGGCGGAAATTCTGAAAACACCCAAGTTGCATTCTAGCCAAGCTACAACACACGCACCGTAGCCACACACCTGCCAATACATCTAGGACCATGCTTCTAGCCGAGCTACACATGTCCCAACCCTGCAAAAGCCAAAGCCATCCAGCGAAATTGCACCTGCAGATTGGGGATCTGCTCCCTACCCTACTATTCCACGTACTACTTCCAACAAATGCGCTGTGTCTACACCTGAATCGCCAGTTCTTGTGCACAACAACTCTCCACTTCTGCATGTGCCCTTGAAACGTGACGCCGCCACCAAAAGGCAACTCACTTTAAATTGGCCCAGCAGGTGATGTTCAAAACCACCAAACTTCGGGAACCCTGCCGCCCTCCCCACGTAAGACGTCATTCGCACTCCTGGCATCGGAAGGCTCGCACATGGCGTCGCCGCAAATCACCCAGCATTGCCACGGAGCAATGCTCATCCGCCCCAGCCCTGCAAAGGCGAGAGCAAAGGGGAGCCCAAAACCATTGATCATTGCAAAATGTGTTATTTGGGGCTAACGTTACCCCCGGATTAATAAACCCCTGATTGATTGATAGGGGGGTGTCCCCTTCGTCACTTTTGGAGGGAACACCCCCCGAATAATGGGATGGGTTTACTAAACCCCTCTTGTAGGGACCCCCTCAGGTGTCATGTTAGTGGGAGTGAGGGTACCCAGCATCGTCGTCGTCCTCGTCGTCACCACCATCATCATCGTCATTGTCATCGCATCATCGCTGCCTCAGGAATAGTCCCTCACAGGCTTTCGCGCAAAGTTGGTATCCCGTCATGCTGCACCTGCAATGCAGCTGAACCCTGACTGGCACATGGGAACTTTGAAACAGCAAGCATGGGCACAAACACCAACCGCTTCACCAAACAAAATGACATTCATGAGTATACTCAGACTGTCTGGACTCAGACTTGTCCATGTGCACTTCCAACAGGGGCGCATCAACAGGCGCACAACTCGATATGTGATGGACATCTATATATATATATATGTATGTATATATATATACATATATATATATATACATATATCGAATATTACACATATATAAAGTGCAAGCCTGCTGCAAGCTGAGTGAAACCACCCCCCTTCCCCGCCCCGAGCAAAATCAGCTCGGTCGCGGAAGGGTCACAACACCACCCCGCCATTGCTCGTCCCGGCCACTGCGCCTGATAAGGGTCAGCATGAAGGATCCACCCCGTGCCAGGCAAACGACGCACGCGAGGCTGGTGCACAGGCCCACCAGCATGAAGGAAATCTTGAGCTCCTGTACTTGGGCAACATAAGCTGCGGTCAAAACATATATGGAAACCCCTGCCGATTTTGTGAAAGACTTGGTGAGCTCTGCTGTCGTTCTCCCAAGTTGATAGCGGCCATACTGACTGACCATGTCGAACTTCTACCCAGCCCTCCAGACCAGTGCCAGGGGTAGCCAAAGCTCTTGATAGCGTGGGCTGGAGGCCTTAAGGCTTCGTGCTCGACAAGGGCCGACCACAACATCGAATGCTTTCCGGGTTGCTCAAAAAGATTTGCACAAAGAAGCTCACGAACACGAACTTCCGGCGCGTCCCAAGTCTCCGGAGAGCAAACCGCCCTGGGATCCCGCAAGGAATCACGGGGTGCCGTGCCTGGAAAAATACCACGAGGCTCCCGGCGCCTCCGACATCCTTGCTAAGGTTGACCCAGGAGTCATAAACCCCAGCTCCTGGGTGTGCCATTTAGAAATTTAGAGGGCTCCCATCCTGCTTTGGGAAAACAATTCCTATTCATCCAGATCACTCCAGGATCTACATTACTTGGTCCTTCGGATTTGTTGGATTTCGCGTTCGCCAAAAGATGGCAAGTGGCATCAAGGGGATATACCAACGCTTGAGTGTCCAACAGCCAGGCAGCATTCAGGGCTGTGGGGAATGACCACTTCTGTGATACAACAGAAAGGGCTTCCCAAAGACTATTTGCTTCATACAAAGGGGAATTCCCTTGTATCACAGAAGTGGGGAGAAACCCCTTGATCCCACAACCCTGGGCAGCATCCAGCGGTCTGAACCGGCGTCCTGAAAGGCCCCTGGCCAAACTTGCGCGAACTTCGGCCTTCTCCGCGCGCCTGAGAGACTTGACATGGCGATCGATTTGGCAAAACCCTCGGATCGTCGTCTTTTTATGGCGAGCGTGTACTCGTTTGGCTTTGCTTGAAAGGGAAACCCAAAGGACAACCACATTTGTTGTGGGTCCGCATTGAGACATACCCTGTTGAAACCAGTTCATTGTTTACCTCAGTTCCTGGTTAAGGTTTCCCCTTGAACCCCCCACCCCAAACCGCCAACTTGCGATCTGAATGGTTTGTGTCAGATTCCTATTCAATCAAAAGGACAAAACATGATTAGAGTTCGGCCCAGCTATAGAATGTATATGTTTTTGTTTGCTTCACTTTGAGTCACTGGTAAAATGTAAAATTTATCCTAAGTCTACCCCAGAAAACAACAAATGGTGATCCCAAGAAAACTCCGGCATCGTCCAAGCATCGGGTCACTGCCCCATGGCAAGGGCTGCTGACGCACAGCAGGAGGCATGCGATCATCAAAAGCCTAAGGCTGGCGACAAGGATCGCAGACCACGAAACAGGCAAACACACACTGCATCCGGATCTTTCTAGAAAACCTCCGGAAACCCAGGGAAAACGGCTGGGTTTTGGAAAGAACGATGGTTGAAAAGAATGAGGAATCAACCCCTAGACTGCTTTTGTTTCTCGGGTTTAGGTCTCTGTTTCGGTTGATTCAATTCATGCTGATATGAAATTGATATGCAATCCCTCTTCAAATGTTCAAACTTGTCCATTTGAATCCAGGGTTATTCGTCTTGGGGGGACGATCAGATACTGATCAATCAGGTACTGCCTCAGCGGAGGCCCTCGCTTTCCCGGGGGACACCCTCTTTGAATTTTGCCGAGCCCAGGGCAGATTCGAGCAAACGAGGTCGAGCTTGCGTCAAAATTTCAACGGGACTCCTCCTGGAGTAAAATGCTTCGCCACACCAATGCCAAGAGCCTAAAATTCGCCATCTGTCATGCGCTGTGATTCGTCCGTCTGGCATGCCCAAAGCTCATGAAAACATACAGCCGAACAAGGGCCAATGCATCAGGATGCCGCAGATCCGTGCGTCATTTTTTGCAGGAGGCACGCACCATGTTTCAACCAGGGCAACGACGCCCCTGCGTCCTGTTTGATGCACTGCAATGCTTGATGCGAATTAGAAGCGCGTGCCAGAACTCGTTTTCTTGTTTTGTTTCTCTCTTTTTCTTGCTTTTTCTTTACGGTTCTTAATGGAAGCTTCTGCCAAAGCAAGTTGGCCCCCCTCCCCACATGTTGCAAACAGCAATGTGATACATCCAGACCTCTAAACTCTAAACAAGTCAGGGAAACGACGAGCAACCCTGCCAAACAAGCATTCGAATCTGGCTGCATGGGGTGGCCGGACTGTCTGGTTTCCGAGCCGTGACAATCCTGAGCTGCAATGCCTACACAAACAGTAAACATCGCAAGGCACTGTCAGCACCAAGCTACAAGGGTCTCAGGACACCAGCCGGACAAACCTTCGGATCACACAACAAGCGCACGCAAACCACAGTGCCAAGAAGCCAAAGCAGGGAGTTCGCAAAGACCTGCGGCCAAATGCACGCAAAGCTTGGAGCTGGCGTGAGCTGGCTACTTTCATGGCGGATTACCATGGTACCCTACCAGCCATCCACTATGCATGTTTTGAGCCACCTCTTCTTGGGATCCTGTTTGGGTTCCATGTCAATATATGCAGGGGAGTACCCAAGTCTCAGGGTGTGTTTTCAAAAACCTCAGATGTCTACTTTTTGGGGCCTGTGCGTATGCAACACCACGCCGCCAATCAGACTGAATGGCAAACAGTAGAAAAAGCCATGGCTTAGCACATCCATCTCCTCTCCACCGGGATTACTTATCTGCACTTCTCGAGGCGCTTTTGATGCCAACAGTTGGACTATGGTGGTAATGACCCTCTCCGTGATACCAAACTGGAGCCTCCCCGTGAATGCGTGATCAGGTTGAAGGGAGTTCCCTTTGTATTGTAGAAGCTTGCTCAAACATCTATTGCTTTCTCCAAGCACCAGTTGGTTTCATTTGCAGGGATTCTAGATCTGGTCCAATTACAGGGGTCCCTTCTAGGAATCAAGCACCCCTTCTTGCATAACGACATATTTTAGTGGCCAAAAGCCCATTCAGCAAGTGCCCTGAGTAGGATTTGGCCTTAGCTACCTCCCCGCTTCAGTTGTGGTGTTTGGGACCACTGCTCAAGGAGGCAGGCCACTTAGCCTGGCGATAACCCACTTATTGTTGTAAGTCACCCAAATGAGTTCTGATCGGGATTCCTCTGGCTTCAAAGCGCCCCAAGTGCTTGAAGCATGGCTTCTGCCCTCCCACCAGTTAACACGGACCCTGGCAGGGGGGGAGTTCCTAGACAATTTTCCTAAAGGGACCCGGTCCCGAACGTCAGGTTCCATGTGAAAAGGGTGAGAGGGTATGACGCAAACCAACTTGGAACAAGGGCTTTTGCAGATAAGGACACATTATCTTCACTTGCCCAAAGGACCTGAAAATAAAAGGTGTTCATCTTTTGGGACCTCTAAAAACCAAAAAGGGAAAGCCAAAAGGTCAAAAGGTCGATTCGCTCTGGGCTGAGTAGGGCTGAGTATCACCCACCAGGCGAGCTCATGTGCTAGGGATATCCAAGAAGGGTTGCTTGCTTGAAGCCCAATGAGTGGTTCATGCCTTGGTGAGTTGCACAAGTCGCAGTTTGGGGGTCACAACTGGAACCCAAAATTGGAAAACCGAAGGTTCCTGTCCACTTTCGACGCTCGCAGCCTGGGCTCCGGCCGCATCCAGGGTCGCCGCCGACAGCGGCAGCAGCAACCAGTGCCCCAGCGAGGCAGCGCCCAGAGTTCGAGCGGGCAGCCTGGCTCGCGCGAGCCAAGTGGAGGGTAGATGAGGGACTTGATGAACAATCCACAAATATGGCCATGGGTCGAATTCCCGTACCACCAGTGAACATCCCAATCCCCACTAAAATAGACTAGAATGGGTGGTGAATTCACCGACCCCAAAATGGTACCTTGGTTTTGACCCACAGCCATATTAGGGTAGGGGCCCAAATTAAACCAAATGACCGCAGATTTTAGTCCTTGATTCCTTTTTCTTGCTGCTGCGATAGGTAGAGAATGAGAAATGGAATGAACCCAGGCTTCGGTCGCCGAATAAAGCAGACCACCAGTTAGATGGTTTATAGAGGTCAGTCCATTTCTCATTCCCTGCCTATCGCACCAGCAAGCTTACTATATGATGGAAACATATGCGTCCGGTATGCTTTACCTCCCGGGCATAGGAAGAGTGACCCTTACGTGTACCCGGAAGGGTCACATGGTTGAACTGTGGTTTTCTCAGGGGCGGAGAGAGGAGGGCATCTTTGGCAAAGGGCGTGGCCCCCAGAAGCTTTCTGCTCTTGATTCTCTGTCTCACCCAAGAGACGGGCAAACCCCGGCCTCGAGCACTTGATAGGGTTCACTAAAGGGAATGCGGTGGAATGTACCCGCCCTTCCCCCAGCGCCGCCCTTTACAGATGGTCAGTGCCTGCGCTTCGAAACTGGTCGAAACCGACAATGCTCAGTTCGTGAAAGAAGTAGACATGACCAGTAAATGAGATTCACTGCATCATGATTTTTGCACAGAGCCAATATTCGGGCAACGTGCCCAAATCAGCACCTGAGACTGCGAGGATGCAAAACCGAAACCAGCAGGCAGCCAACACAAACTCGGCTTGGACCTGGTACCATGGTGCTCATCATGGCTTGCCCGAAACCCAGTGCCCTGAACGACAGCAGCATCTGCCATCTACACTTCTTGCAACGGGCCCGTGGCCTCTGCGTCAATGCCACCAGCTGGTCCTTGCATGTCAAGCCGTTCTGCAGCTGACATGGGATCCCCCCCAAACAAAAAATAATAATAATAATGCGGTGAGTGTGAAACATAATCCGTGTTGTGAAGTAGATGGTGGAGGGACACATTGACCGTGGCTCAAGCTTGCTCCTTTCCCCCAACTGGGAACGCAAGAACATGCTTCATGCTGAAGCCCGCAGAGTGCTTGCTGGCATCCAGTTGGGGTGGCCAGCTTTCATTGTCCCATGGTAAATATGAACAGCCATGGGTGTGATCCAAGCGTCCGTCAGGTACGATCCGACTGATGCATGGGAGGCTTGCGACTCCCGCTGCAAGGAACGCCTCAGAGTGGCAGGCGCCAGCTCCAAACGAAGAGGGCGTTTTGGGTGACCCAAAATGGGCTCCAACAAAAATTGATGGGCTCCTTTCGGATGCTACACATGGTCTTTTTTGGCGCAAGCCATGGGGATGCGCTTATGTGTTTTCGTTTAGTTTGGTGTTTCTGAAGCTTGGCAAGCGCTGAGGTTCGCAGTTCACCGCACTTGCCTGGCTGCTGGGAAACCAGCTGCTTGCTCGTTTGCTCCCGGAAAAGTCAGCTCACAGTACTAGGATTCAAGCATGCAAGACAAAAGAAGCAAAGCCTTACTCGGACACAAAGCCCAAACTGCGTGGCCTGGAACAGAGCTCGCCCAACGGAATAAATATCTTATTCCTGGCATTATTGTTGTAAGGAACTTTCAACACCATGAGCGCTGCAAAAGCGTCCGTCCTTTTGCGTGATTGAGAAGGGGCCAGCCATTTTCACGCTGCATTCGGAGGTTACGTAACTCCAGCTGGCTCCATAAAATGACGCTCTCGAAATCGCCCGCTCAACTCCGCTATACTATCCCAATAGTACTGCTGAATATCCACCAACATGTTCACTTTCCGATGATCCTGGACCACTGCATCGCTTGCCCAAAGGGCCTGGAAATGAAGACTTCACCTTTTGGAACCTTAAAAACTGAGTCAACCTGGAACAAGCGAAAGGTGAAAACGGTGAAAAGGCCCTAGGTCCTCCAGATTTGAGAGGTTAGAATAGAGTATAGTATATACCTACTTTTTGCTTCTTTGTCTATTTTAGTAGGGGAACCCTCCCCCAAAAAAGAAACTCTCAAAGGGCACTGGGGGACCTCGGCGTTTCAAAGTCCAGGGAACCTCGGCGGTTTTAGGGGAACTCTGGGCCAGTGGGGTGTCCAATGGACCTCTGGGCCCGATCCAAGCGGCGAGTCCAGGCTCGCGAGCCTGGAAGCAGAAGCCACAGGAGCTCAACAGGTTTCCCCCCTGGACACGTTTTTCCCAACCGAAAGGCACGCGGCTTTCCGCAAAACGTACCCCAAAAAAAACGAAGCCGTTTGGAACAGAAAGTTATGGAAACCAAACAACAGGGGGCCTTGGCAAAGTTGTCAGTGACCCAGCTTTCCGACTCAAAGGGGGAACATCTCATGGAATCTAGGCCTCTAGCACAGCCAGGTGTGCGGCCCCGATCTAAGGAAAGGAACCTCTCTGCATGGCTAAGGGGTCTCACAGCGTCGCCTTGGCCCCGGAGATCGCGAAAGTCCTGCCGGTGTTGGTCAGACTCTTGAAAACAACTACATTTGGGGGCCGTCAGAAGGGGGACCGTCATTTTCCGAAGGATCATAAGTCAAATGCAATCTTTCAGATGCCACACGGTCCTTTTCGCATTTGGGCACGTACCCACATGTGCACAGGTAGCACAGGGGCGACCAGGCGTGGCGCAGTGGCCCCCCAGGCTTGTTTGGTCGCTCTTTCGTTTGACCCCAGGTCCCAGCAAACAAACCGCCAAAACACCTTTCCCTGATACACCTGCTGACATGCATTCAAGACGGAACGATCGTTCCTGTGGATGTTGCCTTGCAACGATTCAAATGATTGCAGGAAGCAACGATTCAAATGGATGCAGGATTTTATTGAAAACAGGCGTTCGCCAGTCTGCAACAATGTAGTGGGCGTTCGCCCGCTTCACAAACCGAGGCAAGGCTCCCGTGCCACTTCTGCACGGCGCGCTGGGGGAGTGTTGCCAGGGCCACGATAAAGCCACGTCTTGTGTCACTCAATAGACTTGATTCGAATCTCCGTGAGAGGATTCGGTTGATTGATAAGCATCCTTGGCAAAGAACCAGCAAGTCAAAAAGTCACACCCGTACTGTACTGTGTCAGGCAAGCGCCATGCACTCGTTAGGTGAAGATGCTGTGTGTGTGTGTGTGTGCTGATGTTGCTGCCAAGGGGGAGAACCGAACGAGAAGCCTTCCTCAAAGCATTTCATAACATCCGCCAAAAAAAGAGCGTTCCCTATTGGCAATAGTGAAAGTGAATCGCACAGTTTATTTGTTGGCGGAAGGTCAAAAATATGACCAACAGCTCCATGTTCAATTAGTGACTAGTGTCATTCACATTTCATTCGGTCGACGAGCGTACGTCACGAAGAAGATCTTCTTTTCTGATGAACACCATTTCGTGAATATTATACAAGCAGCCCTGCCACATGTGAATAAACATTGTCTTGGGAACAGGATGGGTAGCCCACGTGTGACCACTGCCAAAAAACGCGGAGTTGACCTGATGGCCAAGGGCAGTCACCTGTGTAAGCCAACTTGCCGAAGCCCAACACGTACAGCTCGTCATTAAAGTGACACTCTTAACACTTCCCTTTGAATGGTGGTGAAAGGCGCATCCACTTTGACCCCATCCCTCCTTTACTTTAGTTGTCCCAGTGCGATGGTCCATCTTTAAACCTGCCGGCTTTCGTGAAAACAAGAACCGGCCTAAGCGCGAGAGGGACAGCATGGCGATTCCATGGGATGGCTCGGATCGGATGGGCCGACCGCTGCCTCCCCAGCGCCCCGGATGGCTGTTTGCTAAAGGCGGGGGCTTGCCCAGGAGGGGACGTCACTGCATGTGGCCAAGGGAGGCCGTAAAGTTAACTCATGCAAAGCTCGTTGCTTGATGCTTCCTCGAACTGTCCAGCCATCAGCAAACCTAACCGCTGGCTTGCTTAAGCAGATCCCGAAATGTTCCGTCTGACCTGTTGCTGGCTCACATGTCCACCCTGAAGGTATCAAAAGGCGATGCAGCCATAATCCAAGAAGTGCAAACTGTACGCAATAACAAATGACCAATATCACAAAGCACCTCTTGAGAATCACCGAAAGGCGTCCCTGTCTGACCAATTGCGGCTGCGAACTTACGCCGAAATCAGACGATCTTCTACGCCGACACTCCCACGCTGGAGCCCAAGTTGCCAAGACCGAGTTTTTGCGGCGCAGCTGCCGTTAATTGACGGTGAGGAGAGAAACAAGAAAAAGCGTAGTTTTGTGAGCGGATGTGAGCGGGCGGGCCAAGTCCAACACACACAACATCAGCCATTCAACTTTGAATGTTGTGAATTGCCTCTCCCCTACACAAATAACTCTTGATCAATTCCAAAACCACGCCCAAGTAGACACCTTTGTGAACATATTACATACGTCCGAGGAGCTGCCCACACGAAACAAATGTCTTTTGTTTCTGCACGCGATGAGCAGACCAAATCAAACACAAACAAATCAAGCCTGTGGTCCTTCACTAACACGCGGGGGCAATCTGGTGGCAAAGACATGTGAGCATAGGTGTCCTTTTAGGGCAAATAGATGGCCCTGGTAGATGATTAAACCACCAGGTAAACCAGGGCCATCTATTTTTTCTACCAAAACAATCAAAAAGAACACCTATGCATGTGAGTTACGGACTCATTTTGAAAAATGCGTTGATTTCAGGGCACATCGGTTTCTTGGCACCACCGGGTGGTGTAATGCCTGACGAGCGAAGGGCAAAATGTTTCTTTTGCTGGCCAGCGCCGAAGCCGACCGATACACCTCGCATCAACTAAGCCAAACTTCTACTTGGGGCCGACAGCGTCCTGTAGATGGAATCTCGCAAAGTCTGGCTTTGACTAAACAGAAGCTGCACATACATTCTCTTGGGCCCTGTTGGCTGGAACAAGGACAGCCCTCGCTGCACATCCAGCTCTTGATCAAAGTATTGTTACATGAGCTGTATCAATACATCCATATGCACCAGTATGTGCACATATTGTGCATATTCATACTTATGTGTGTGTGTCCCCGTAGTGACACAGTGGACAAAACCTTGCACCACTTTGAAACCATGGAAAACCATTGGCTTGTTTGCATTGTCAGGGATTCATCCTTCTAATTAGGGCTTCTTACCTACATATTATCATAGCAAGCTCATTGGCAACCACCCCCTCCCCCCAGCGATCCGAATCTGGGCTCTTGCTGTCAGGTTGAACACGTGCGCGCCCTCGCTGCCTCGATGCTGGGCTCTAACTTGTTTCATCTAAGGGCTTCCAAACATCCCACGCACATGGTTTTCAAGCACCTGCTTCAAGAGGGTCCAGGGCTCTCTGGATCGGCTAGCTTGTGGCGATAGCAAGTTGTCTGGTGTATAGAATCCTGCGCCAAGGTGGAAGCAAATGTGTGAAGCACTCAGGAACAAGTGCCCTTGCAACAGGACGTTGACTATATAGCAAAATCCAGCACACACACACACACACACACATACACACGTGCACACGACATGCATGTGTCTATATATTGAGCTCGAGCCTGCCAGAACGCAGGCGCGCACTACAGACTTGACAAGCATGCAAGCAAGACAAAAAAGGCACGCAGAAACCCACAATACATATATATATACACATAGTATGCGCATTTCTGTTTCAGCACACACCCACACGGGCGCGCAAATACACACATGCGCAGTCATGCGCATCCCAGAACCCACAGGCCACCCAAACTCTCACCCACAAAGCTTTCAACCCACCACACAGGGCAAACACCAGAAAACAACACCCGCCCGTGCGCCCATGCGAAGACATACCGCATTTGCAACAGAACTTCCCATTGGGAGCGCCCATGCTGCCAGGCCGTGTCCAACTCTCGACATTGGAACTGCCTCCAGTGCGGTCTTGCACGTACTTTGCCAGCACCTGGCAAACAGCTCGCTTCCCTGTTGAGAACCATGGGTGGCGGTTGGACTCTGGAACGGGGGGAGCATGACGTGTCACCTCCAGGGCTTAAAAACATGTTCCAAAATGAGATACACAGCAAACCCGTGATTTGAGCAGTGAAGAATTAGGGACCTGAGCTGTGGTCTCTACAAGCGCTAGCTTGCCGCCTGCCCGCTGCCCGATCTGCGTCCGGCACTTTACTGCGCCATAAGGATTCCTTGGTGTGGGGAGCTTCCCGCAGGGTTCCGCCGTGGCGCCTGTGAAATCAAGGCGCCGGCCCCCGCCCCCAAAACCCCTTACTTATAGAAGGCCAAGGCATCCTCCCAGGGGCCATTGCTGCTTCGAGCCCTGCACACTTTGGCATTGTGGGGAGGCTAGGGGTTGCTTTTCTGAGACGGAATGGACATGCTAAAGGCCACAACTCTACACGTCTCAAAACGTGTAGTCACGAGGGCTGGCGGTCTCTCAGCGTTCGGTACCTCGTCCAGCGGTGCCAGGAGACTGCCCTGGCGCCGTGCCGCGTGCTTTTTTGGGTAGGTGCCCTGACGTGCATGTAGAAACATAATTGCATCTCCACATGTCGGTACATTGCGGGTATACCCCAGGGGCATGGACTCAAAAAGCACAAGGTTGAGCCCTTAGACCAAGTGGCAGAATCCAGCTGTCTGAGCAATCCTCGATTAAACGGAGAATTCCACCAGCGCTGTGCCAGAAAAAGCTGGATCTGAGATCGATCAATGCTGCGACGGAAAATGCCGAAATCTTTGGCGACCTCTGCTACACAGGGCAAGCGGCAAGAGCTCAGCTGTGAGCATCTGGGCCAACTGGGCGCTTGGTCTGTCCAAAAGGAAGTGATGACACATCGTTGGCAAAAGGGAGGTAAAACATGGAGCCAGCGGGCGTAAGCACAGCAAGTCGAGCTGCGGGTCATTTGCAGGCTGTAAAACAAACCGACCGAGCGGAAATGACCCCAGGCTGCAGGCTCAGTCCAGCAAGTCATCTGCAGGGGCCCTGGAAATCTGATGAAGCTCCCAAAGCTCCCGAGCTTCCGGGCCAAAAGAGGAAGCTCACTACAAGCTGGCCCGTTGTTTTCAACCCCAAAGGTGAAAACCCATGAAAACCGCACGAGTCCAGAATTTCATGGTGCCCTGTTTTGTGGTTGGCCTCTCATTGCTCGGTCCCCGCCTGCACCACTGAGGTCTCCTTCTCCAAGCGCCTCGCCGTCCTAGCGCAGACGCCCCCGGCGCATCCCATGTGGCTGTGGGTCAAAGATACGTGCCCAAAATGGAACCCTGGCAAATGGAAACATGGACTCAAATCGGCGGTTTTTCTGGTGGTTTAAATTTGGACCCATACCCACGTGGTAAATCCCTGAGCTGGCAAAGGGAAATGCCACAAACACAGCCAAGCAAACACACACACACACACAAATATGCTAGCTGCTAACCTTCACCGTCGGCTTTTGGCGCTTCAGCTTGGCACAGGATTGGTGATCAAGGGGCCCCCGAGAAAGCCCAACGAAGGTGCAACAAAAACAAGGCCCAATCCAAACATTGCAAGAGTTGACCGCCTCCAAGCTTCTTAGCTTCGGGCAAAAGAAAGCAAGAAGCACGCAAACAGGCCAAACAGGCAACATGACAAGAAGCACGGAAGAGGCTTGGCAGGTGCGCTTGAGCGGGTGTGCCGAGATTGGCAGGCGTGTGTGCAGCGCTGAGCGGGTGCACTTGAGCCTTCCTCATAACTGCCAAACCATAACACCAAAAACAACAACCACACAAACGGTACACATAAACACACACGAGCAACAAAAACAACAAAACAAAACAACAGCAACAGCACCCGCCCTTGGCCGTTGGAAAGCACAGCCGCCAACCGCCTTCTCCGCAGCTTGGGTCCCCGGCAAGGCGGGGCCCGGTGCATCCAGCGGGTGCCGGAAGAGAGGCGTGCGCGGCTCCCCGCCCTTGGCTTCTGACTCTGTCTGAGCGGCTTGCGGGGAAGCCTGTCCACTTCCCCTCACTGACATGAAGGAAAGCATGCGCCTATGAATCCGCCATGGCCCAGTAGGACTCAAGCATGAAAGTATGCGCCTATGAATCCGCCATGGCCCAGTAGGACTCAAGCATGGGCTTGGGCAAAGCTCATACAAATGGCATTGCCGGTGTTACAACGATGCGATTGAAGCAGTAAACATATGCTGTGCATCCTGAACCATGTGAAGGTAGAATTAGCCATCGTGTTTCAAGCTGTTCAACCCACTATTGTTTGAGCAACCATCCAAAAGCAGCATGCAAGGAAGCATGTCTTGCTCGGGCTGTGTTGTGCTTTCGCCATGTCGACCGCAGGGGGGAATGTATCGTTGCTTTGTCACACCCGCGCAAGTCGGTCAAACCAAAAAAGCTAGGAGCAATACTCCCAAACCCTCGCCTTTGCAACCTGCTTTCGTACCATGAACCACTCAGCCCCAGGCCAAGCGCAAAGGGCCTCCTTCCACCTGGAGGGGGCGATGACAAGTTTGATTTGCACTGGATGTTGAGACTCTATGAAGGCATTAGGGCATTGAGCTGGGCACTACTACTAGGTCCTCCAGTAGAGAGGTTAGAATAACGGCACCCCTTTTTTTTCTGTAGTCTATTTTAGTAGGGGAACCCTCCCCCAAAAAAGGGGCAAAAGGGGCACTACTGGGGGACCTAGACTATACATGTCGCAAAAGAAACCAAATCCCAATTGCAAATGCAGGGGTGCCTTTCTGGGGAGCTATAGCTATCCTTATGCGCTTGGCTCAAGCCAAGCCACTGAAACAAAATGACAAGTGGTTGCAATCCACCCGGAGCTTTTACCGCTTTTTGCGGGGAAAGCGCAAGACGCCCGGAATTGGAGACACGTCCGTACATGCCCCCGAGCCGCACCTGCAAGGGCGTTGGCTGCAACGGCCTCAGGAGCTCCCCGAGTTCCCAGTTGCGCGGACATCCGGCAGCCAAGACATTCCGAATACCGCTCTGTGAATCCAACTTCACTTGAACAGACGAACAAAACACACAGGAAATGCGGCCGGCAGCAGGGTAGACAGGTACATGTGCATCAACAGAACTTTTGAGCAAAACAAACAATATCAATGTTATTATAAATCATATATATATATGTGTATGTCCTGCACGTATTATAATATATTGTCATATTGTCTCTGTTTGTGTTGTCGGTGTGTCAGCAAGGGTTGGCAACTGCTTGCTTAGGCTTACACTTGAACACACGCATACACACCTAACCTCAATGGGGAGCGGGTGAGGGGTGTTGGAGGCCGCAATTCCATTTCTAGTCTTCCCAAAACATGGACATACATGGACAACTTGTCTGTCAATTCATGAGTGGATTGGTAAGCAAAAGTCCGCACTTGTCTGCAACTCGAAAGGTTTTAAGTCTAGAAGCTGGGGAAGTGATGGGGAAGTGAGAAAAGACACATATCGTAGGAGCCGAAATGCCCCCTGCCCGAATTCCTTGATTCACAGGAGCTTGGGACGGATGAAAGCAGCCTTCTGCCTCAGGTCGGGGCTCTGGGGCCACTTCTCCTGCGGCGGCCCCTGCGAGTTGCGAAGGCTCTTCACACGGGCTCTTTGAGAGGATCCTTCATTTTCATTTGACCTACCTGGAGTTTCCATGACCCTTTAAAATTGGGGTCATTACTCAAAATTAGGGGGTTATGACCCCTTTTCCTAGGGGTCATGGAGACTCCAAATACTGGTGCTTGCTGTTGGAAACTCTCTTGTGGGCAAACGAAGGGACCCAAAGCAAACGGGTTCTGCACCTTCGGGGGCTTCCTCCATATGCCCATGTTGTCGACTGCTCCCGGTCCTGCTGGCTCAACTCGGGCGGGCACCTCGGAGAAACATCACCAAGAGGGCACTGATTGTGTAGGGAAAATGGGTCGATTCAACAAACAAGCGAGCAGGGTTCCGAGAAAAAAAAAAAAAACACCAAAGGCCACCGGGATGTGCAGGTAAATTGGTTTAGTGGAAAATAGGCAATCAGGGTGCATTCCGAAAGTTCACCAAAGGCCACTGGATGTGGAGGTACATTGGTTTATTGCACAAATAAGCAATCAGAGTGCATTCTGACAATTCAGAGGCCTAAGCGCGCATGTGCGGTCGAATCTGTGGCACTTTGTCCTGCTCAGCTATCTTAAAACTCGGGTCAATTGACGTGGTGCCCCATGGGGCCTGATACGCTCCGCCAAGCCAAGCCCCACGCATCTCCGAAGCCGCCAAAGTCGCCTTGCGCCAGCGCAAGCTCTTGCCATGAAGTATATAATTCGCTTCATTGCAACCCACCCATACCCTTTGGGTCGCACACTGAAGTGATGTTCCCTGGTTTCGCAACGGTGAAACGGAACCACCAACCTGAACTCCAACGGGGTCAATTGCAACTTTGCAACCCCTGGCCCCTGGGAATCAACACTGAAATCCGGGTCAGAAAAACTGACCACTCCTGTGATTCTGGTGGGCCTTCCTCAGCATCGGAGGGATGCTCCCTGGTTTCACAACGCTGGGAGCCATCAACCTGAATTCCAACGACCCTGCATCAACTTGGGTTGAAATCTAAAGCTTGTGTCATGCAAGTACGCCATGACCAATGCGTCACCGTCAAACCTCGTCAATCCAACCCACCCATGAAGGGAAAGCAGACTCGCGCAGTAATGCCGTGTTCGGACATGTTCGCACACTTTCCTTGATTGCTTTTTTGGGCAGCCAATTTTCCAATAAGCTTCCCTCCCAGCCGCTGCATGCGACCTTCCCTCCCACCCGCTAGCATGGAATGCCACAGGGGAGACACTTTTCCGTCTAAGGCGGCGTTTTTGGTAGGCTCCACATTGGCTGGCGGAAGCCCCGGCAGCTTGCATGCCTTCGGGTCGATTCCAGGGTCGAAAGCTTCGCCTGAGCTTCACATAGGATCAGCTTTTTAACAAACTGGGCAAAAACAACAGGGCAGGCAAGTGGGGGGGAGTCTTGGAAAAGGTCTCTAGGCTACTTTGAGGGAGGGCTCAAAATGGCAAAAGCAAGAAGGAGGTAGACCCTATGAGCAGGTTCGTCTTCTGGCTTGCAACCCAGGCAGCAAGCGGACAGTGCGCTTCAGCGGCACTGAAACAAAAAGTCTGAAACGCAACTCTCCCCTTGCAGCGGGCGTGAGAACGCCAAAAGCACGAAAGGGGAACAGTCCAACAACTCAAATGCCGTTTCCATGTTGGGCATGCTTGTGGCAATCACCATGTTTATATGTTTCGTTTGATTGGGTGTCGCCGTCTCGGAAGGTGCTAGGTTTCGGAGATCAGTGCTGAGGGGGTCCCGCTGAACAGCAAACACGCCTCCTCCAAAACCTGACTGTCTGAAGGCAGGACCTGAAAGGCCTCTACATGATCTAGTGGATGGACCAAATCCACGTTGCACCAGTTAGACAGGTTCTCCCATTCATCGGTGTTGGAGGACTTCCATTTGCTTTTGCACCCCGTGGAAAAACAGATCTACGCCCAGTGATAGACTCCCTTTAAACCAAGGGACAATACCGGTTTCGTCCATACCAACTGGTGCAAGGTAGTTGCGAATCGGATAAGAGTGAGTGTGCGCGCGCGCCTCGAAAAGGAGCACAGTTGTCTTCTAAAGGGCTCATTCAGGCACCATCTTTGTCATGGACTCGTTCTGAGGGAGGGTAAAGGGGGGTTACTGCAAACCAGTTGCCTTTGTCTTCTGTTAACTTCCTTTATCTTCCTTTAGCTTCCTTTAATTGCATTTAGCTTCCTTTAGCTTCCTTTAATTTCCTTTAGCTTCCTTTAGCTTCCTTTAGCTTCCTTTATCTTCCTTTATCTTCATTTAGCTTCCTTTAGCTTCCTTTAGCTGCCTTTATCTTCTTTTAACTTCCTTTATCTTCCTTTAGCTTGGAGCAGTTTTATTTGCATGCAGCTGAGGTGATTTTCCCCTTTCAAGCTCGGGACCATGGTGGGAGCGTACTGACAAGCGTTCCTCAAGGCATGTCTCATGTGTTCCCAAACTTCCATTGAAAGGATGAGTTCCCACACCTTGCTATGCAACCGGCTGGGTTTTGGAAAGCCATTGTCTAGCAGTTTCCTCATGCCACGCCAAAATGGCAACACCTCGAAGCAATACATATTCGTTGCCGTGCAACTGTTCTTTAACCCCTTGGCTGTTGAACCCACGCTGGAACCAAGTCAAGCCGGAAGGTGCAGCAAGTCTTACGGGGCGATTTGCTGTGGTTCAGCCACTGGAGAGAGAAGGGACCATAAGTAGAAAATGTAAAAGCGAAACGGCAAGGTAGTTCTTGGCTGCAGAACTCCAATCTTGGAATCAACATCACGCACCCTTTTGGTTGATTTGAAAGGGAGGCCCTTCCTCTCTCCCACAACAAGAAAACTAAACTCGTGGCAATGATCCCCAGCAGAACTCCGAACCATTCTGCCACCTGTTTGGGCAAAGACCCCATGGTTTTCAGCTGTTGGGGAAAGGGAACAAGGCAGCGAGGGAATGAAATTTCAGTTCCCCTTGAAGGAAAGCACCACTTGGATGGATTTTATTGGGGGGGTTCCATTTCTCATACCCCGCATCTCTCGCAGCAGCAAAATAACCAGACTTCCATTTGCTTAAGCGCCCTGGAAAAAATGAGCAAAGATTTCCAGTATTGAAATCGATTCCTTTTAAACCCAACGGGGAAAAACAAAAACACACTTAAACAAATGGAAGCAGAGCTCTGGGTTCGTGTCCCGCGAGCCGCGTCTCAGGCAAGCCGCTCGTCGTTGGGAGCTGGCTGTACTGCCCGCGCCATCCAGCTCTCCACCTCACGCAACTCGGTCGGAAGGTGCTGCCTACGGAGAAAAAAGGGGGGGGGTTCGGATACCTAGGTTTTTTTCTCGGAACAGTAGAAGGACTCCTCTGGTGAAACTGGGAAATTATTGGAACGTAAACTAAAAACCAATGCCATCTATATCCATCTATGCTCAACCAAACTCACCTCAAAGGACACCTATAGGGCTGGAAACCTCATCCAAGAGGGAAGCCTCACAAACACGGGCCATGTTAGTCGACCAAAATAGAAGGCCATCAGTTCTGCCCCTGGATCCTTCTGCTTCCAAGCTGTGGCAGCCTCAATTGCCTCGGCAGCTTGGGCTGCTGGATATGAAATCCCAAATATTCACAAGGCCGGAGCTCTGATTTCTTCTCAACCCCTCCCGATTAAAAAAGGCAGGATTGAAAAAGGCAGGTGATTCCTGAGTCCATTTGAACTAGAAATGGTTCCGCTTTGCGGCTGCCAGGACGAAAAGCGTCGCCAAAGATGGCAGGTCAATTGCAGCAGTGTCAACTCACTTTGGATTTCTGGAGTTTAGACCACACCGATAGGGCTCACCCAAACCGATGCCAGAGCCATCAACCTGCAAAACGGATGACCTACCCCAAAACGGATTCTCGGGCAATACTGTGAATGACAAAAGCCTGCACCAGTTGGGATGGACGAACCCCCAAGAATACACCGCAACGTGCGAAGCATGCTTGTTTGAACATCCACAGTAGTCTTGCTGGCTCCCACTCAGGAATCAAACAGTGGATTTTTGGGATTTGCTTGAAAGGAAACTGGTTCAGTGCAGGTCGAAACTCATTCCCTGCCTATCGAACCAGCAAATACCTAGGTGCTACATAGGTGTCTGGGGAAAAAGACAACTCCCCCTTTGACTTGCTGGTGTTCACTAGGGATGAGACATGGAACGACCAATAAATTCCATCCAACTTGTGGTTTTCTTTCAGGGGATCTTTGGCTTCAGTCCCACATTTCCTACTTGCTGGTGCGATAAGTAGGGAATGTGGGAATGAACCCAGGGATTCAAGGAAGCCACCAGTTGGATGGTTTATCTCGGGGTCATTCCATTTCTCATTCCCTGCATCTCTCGCACAGATTGCAACTTGACTTCCCTTTGGGAGAATCGAAGATTGACCCCTTGGCACGGCGCGTTCCAGGCGCGCGGGCCGAGTGAAGGAGTCGGCTGGCGGCCGCCAAGGCGGTGTCTTTGAAGGTGCCCAGGGTCTGGGCGGATGAACAGGGCGCGGCTTTGCAATCGGCCCAAAGAATGTTGAGTTCATGTTTGACCTTGGCACAACAAGTTACCAAAGGAACCCCCAAAGGATAGAATGTTGAATTGCCAACTTGGCTCTCTCCTGGACCATCTAAGTATGATTCGGATGCGACTGCCTGGAAGAGTACCTGAAAGAGTACCAACAAAACATTCAAATCATGGGGGGAAACTGGATGGATGCATGGATGGATGGATGGATGGATGGATGCTTGGATGGATGGATGGGTGCGTGGGTGCGTGGGTGGGTGGATGGACCTGCGGGGCTCTTTGGCCAGCGGAAATCGTCGCTCCCCGGACTCCCCGGAGAAAGAAAAAAAAAACGTTCCAGTTCCAAGGCCCCGGACTGGCCACAACACAAACATGAACTCCCCAACGCCCGTACAGGAACCTAGACTCGTAGGAGCCCTCCTAGACTAAACCTGGCTGCTGTTGGGATTGGCGCAGGTCGAAATCCATGCAGGGCTCCCTGTGAAAGCATTCTAGGATGCTTTGAATGCCCGACCAAAATTGCATAAAGAAGGAAACGGCAAACAAACTCCACTTCTCTGCCCTTACCAAGTGACTTGTCCAGCTTTGGCTCAAATAGTGTGAGTCCAAGAGCAGGAAGCCAACTGCGCAAACAACAGGGGGGCAACAGGTAAGATTGATAAACTGGATGGTAAGCTGGCTAGAGGATGGTGGACATGTCGAGGATTGCTGACCGAAAGTTGCAACGAAAGAAAGCTACCACAAAGCATGCCAAGATCGAGAGAATTCTTCAATCAGCCTATGCTCAACCACGGGTGGGTGGGGCTTCACACCATTGTTTCATTCGGATTGCTCCGAAAGACACTATTGACCAGCTTTGTCCTGGAAGTGAGAATCCCCCCCTCAAAGGAAATCACCTCGATGAATCCGGGGTTGACTTCATCAGAGGCTGCATTGGAGTTGCATGCTTCCATTGCTAGATGTCGGGCTGCTGGCCTCTCCATACTACATACAAAGCATACACTGGCAAAGGTTGCACAAACCGACCCCAAGGTTGTGAAACGGCAACCCAGTCACAGTGTTTTCAGTTACCATCATAGCAGGTAGCTACAGAATAACCCCCCCCCCCCATTTCACACAGTGATGATACACTGGGGTGAAAGATGGTGAAAGTAGGTGGCACGACTGCACAACTGCCTTCAAGAGGCTTCTACACACTGGAAAGAGAACATCTTTGGCAAGTTGTTGAAATGATACCCCAGAGTGAAAGCAGATGACTCAACCCACATCAAGAGGCCCCAGAGGGCCCTCAAGGGGGCGAGCTGGAGCTGGGGGTTCGGCGTAGGGCTCGGGTCTCGCCCGGGTGCGCTCCGCAGGCCCATAGCCGCCTGCAACTTGGCCGATGGGGGAAATCGGTGGACAAAGAAGCGGCGCACGTGGGTGGACCGCGAGAACAAAGAGAACTCAAGTTGCCTTTGTCTTAGGACCCGCACAAGAAGGTCTTCCAAGGACACTCAGTTTGAAGGGTGCTTCAGATATTTTTGCTGGTGGTTTCAAACGGAGAATCAGCCGAAGATTGGCTTTATCAAGATCAAGGTGAGGGAAAGAACCGCCCAATCCGCTGCAAGGAGTTCGCCGCGGAACTTGATGGAGCAGTGGCTAGGTCCTCCAGTAGAGAGGTTCGAATAAGGCTACCCTTTTTTCTGTACTCTATTTTAGTAGGGGAACCCTCCCCCCAAAAAGGGTAAAAGGGCACTGCTGGGGGACCTAGGTCATGCTTAAGCCCAGTTTGCTGGAAAATCCACCTGCAAGCAAAAAGGATGCCAACAACACGTGGGTATAGTACAATCCTTCAAACTCACATGCAGCCCAGAACGCCATGAAATTTGGAGGAACCTCCTGCTGGCGGGCCGTGTTTTTTCACGCGCCGCGCCTTGCGTGTGCAAAGCCATCGCCGCGAAGAGTCAAGTAACGGCGACGGGTGGATAAGACTGCAATGGGGGGGGGGGGGGGGACTCTGGTGATCCTTTTGCCACGGGGTACCTTCGCTCAGATCAAAGGGGGGGACTCGGGTGATCCTTCGCTCAGATGTTACCTGCTGAAAACGGATGTAAAGCTTCCCCTCCGCTGGACTGACTGCCAACAACCGCTAGACCGCTAGACCTCGGGTACAGTCTGGCTGCAGGAAGTGGAGGGCTCAGTACTCTTTGAGCCGCAGGTGCCGATGCTGAACTCGAAGCGAAATTGGCAAGTCACTCGTCAGTGGGCTTGCTCATGGTGAAGAGTTGGTGCTAGACAAACAGGAAGTTGAAAGGGGTTTATTCAAGTGTCGAAAAGTACGACGACATAAACAATAGACAATTCCGATTGTATTTTTCGTGCATCTGCAGATTGTGCGCAAACATCCTGAGCACGCCTCCCACCAACCCTTCAAATCCATCCTTGCCAATGCTGGGGTGTGCCCTCAGATCCCCTGCTAAAAGTTCAACTTTTAGTGGGTCAAATGGAACCCCCCACTACGCACCAAAAGTCTAAAAAGCTAAGGCACCGGATGACTGGGAGTCACCAAGGCCCGTGCCGTCCTTTGAAATCAGAATGGCGACGCCGTGAGGCCAAGGAGATAAGCACCGCGCCCCTCTTTTTACCTGGCCCACCAACCTTCCATTTGGTTAAGGCCCAGGAAAAACATTTAAAAACAACTATGTCCAGTAGCAACAGGGGAAAATAGAACATATTCTTAAGCAAATGAAAGCAATAGGCAGGTGCTCAAGCCATCGTTTCCGGGACTGAAGCACCCAGTGGTCTCCTCGTGTCTCAGTATTTCTTGGTTGCTGTTAACCCCCCTGCAAAAAGTTGATCACTTTTTGAGGGGTTTAGTGGAAAACACCTTTATATGTCCAAAAAAGTTAAATTCTAAAGATCCGTTACCCAATAGCAGTCAAGGTTTGTTTTTCATTTCAACAAGGGCGAATAGCTGAGATATGGCCATGGGTCGAAATCCAAATCGCACCACCAGTGAACATCCCAATCCAAGCACTAAAATAGGAAGCCTAAAATGGGTGGTGGTCATTCACCGAATCCCCCAAAATGGGATCCCAAAACGGTTTTGACCACCACAGCCATATATACTTGCAACAACTTTTCTGGCCCCAGGGAAGTGGAAGCTGTGGTTGCTTTTTGCTTCTGGCGCTTGGATGAAAGATAAAAAGGGCATCGAAACCTGTGAACGCCTGTGTTTCGTCCAAGATGATACTACCCTAAAAGGTCTGAAGATTTGCAAATCTTGGCCAAACCCCTCGAAATGTCCTCCCATCTTGCAATGGACCCTTGATTGTGAGACAAGCTTCCTCTGTGAAAGCCTGTTGGTGAGCTCCAGGTTAATTAGCAGGATGGAGGGTACAGTGGCAATCAACCCAATCCACGCCTGCAAAGATTGACTGAAATCCAACGAACCGGCCTCCGGCCTTCCAGCCCTTCCTTCCACCTCTTCTGGTCCGGCTCTTGGGGTGGTATTACCTTCGATCGTAGGCTCCCAAATAACAGTTGTTCTAAAACACTTAGCTTTTTGAATGAAAAGCTCACATGTCACGTGAAACCTTAGCCTCTGTAACGGTCATCTTCCCAACTAGCAACTCGGCTAACTAAAGTCGGCGCATCCTTCTCCTCTAGCTGCGCCAGTTGTCCGACTTAGGCGCTGCTAAAGGCCGAATTCACGAACCTCAGCGCGAGTCGCGAGTTGCACGGACGCCATCAAACACCGGACTTGCAGCATTGTTGACGAGCCCAATCAATGATTTGCGCAGCAATCTAAAGCCTTGACCGATGTTCAACCATAAACGTTGGATTCAAAACATGTCTACAACTTGGCAATTTTGAAAGGGCACCAGCGTTAGACATTGCCCAACGTGGAGAACCGCTTCGATGTAGGTGAAAACAGTCGGCAGCTGGATATCTTTCACACCTTTTCTCAACAATGCACACGAAACCGGCTGCGCCCCAGCTGTCGAATTCCTGAAGTCCACCACAAGGCGACTTGCAAGAATGAGTGGAGTACCTATCACAGCTGGGGCCCCAAATCATGAATTTTACGGCGGTTCCTCTGTTCAACTGCCTCCGAAACGAGCCCAACTCTTTTCTTTGCGAGGCAAAGCACCAAACGAGAAAAAACCGGGGTGGAATCCAGCGAGCATCTCGCCAACCTGCGCCCAACACGGAACCTCACGGAAGGCCCCGAACGTTTTCCTCTCGAAGGGACCTTTCGGGTTCCAGGTTGAAAGGTTAACTAAGGTCTTCCTAGTAGGCCCTGGTAAAGCTTACGGTCTACTGGAAAAACTTGAAACCCTTCCCAACTGGCGTGGAGGGCAACTCAGGCCCCTGGCACGTTGCAGGATGCCGTTGGCATGCCCTGCTCCGACCTAAGCTGCAACCACTGCAGGCCGTCTGATCGGTAGCGACCAACCAGGCTTGGCAGCAAATTGGGTAAACAACCAGGTTACATGGATCTCTGGAGCAACTGGCTCGAGAGCTTCTTGGCCTGCGAGGTTGGGTTTGTTTGGACCTTTGGCCAAAGCGCAAGGCCCAACTTCGTGGCCAAGAACCCAGTTCATTCTTTCAGGGGGGGATGGAGCTGTCCAAAGGACACACCAGTTTCTCCGTGAGGCCAAAGTAAATCAGAGATGGCTTGTTTTGCTTTGCACAAAGCCCTCTTAGAAAGGGTCCCTGGCAGGGTGCATAGAACCTGCTGGAGGCACTGGCTGCATGACTTTACCACTCTCGAAGAAACCCCCTGCGCGGTGGGGTGCAGGGAAACACCCACCAGTCTCTGACTGTGATATCCTCCACCAACGGCAAAATATCGAGCCCAAAGAAAGGAGGGTCCCGATGTCTGCCCTGACCGGGGATTGTCGGCCGAGCTGCGACGACGACCAGGCGCTTAGCGGCAAACTCTTTGCCTGGCGTCCGAGAGTCCGGGATCTTTGCCCAGAAGACGTACGACTGGGCTGGGTATGTGAGCAGCTGGGCCAGCTGGGCTAGACTTTGTCCTAGGTTAAACAGGTACTGTTCATGGGGTCCCTGTACTTAGTAGGGATTCGGTTCTTGCAGGGAATCCCCCTGAATACCAGCTGGGGGGATATATTAGGAGTCACGCTGAGATTGGCAATGGTAGGACCTTAAAACCATTCCAGGGACCAAACTTCTAGACTGCACCTTTGGGATCCATGGCCTAATTACCGGATTTTCGGTTTTCAATTCCAGGCCCCCAACCTCTCAGTCAGGAAGTCAAGCCTGAGATCATTCTAGCCCCCGGCATGCCCAAACCTTGCGATGTGTCATGTACGGAATGGCCACAATTCTGTACCAGTTCCGATGGATCAAACGCAGTGAGTTCTCGGATAAACCATCTATTGTACCGACTGGTGCAGGATCTTGTCCATCCACAGTATGTTTGAAGAACAAAAGCAGCATAAGGGGCCACAATGCATGTTAGTTGGTGAAGCATCGCAAGGCACCAGCACTGAAGCTCCTCAGAGGACCCCATGCTTCAATCTTTCCAATGTATCTCAGTGTCACACACGGCAAGTCGATCTTCCTCATCTCAACAACCAGAAGCTTGCTCTTCAAGGCAAAGCATTGCATTTGCATGTTCACTTGGCTTTGGAAACACCATACCTCGGTGCCCAGCCCGAGTTGAACATGTGTCATTCCTGTTTCTCTGGTTTGGCAAAGCTCCCGCTCCTGGGTTCAAACCCACAGGTTTTGGCATTCCGCAAGTCTTTCTCTACCCGTGGCCAGCGCTTGCGATGAATTCAAGGGCAAACCCTGGGATGCCCTGCAAAGGATACACAACTTGTTGACTGCGGAAAAAGCATAAAAAGACAACTGGATGGGAGGTAGATCTGGCAAACACTAACCATCCCCCTTTGGCCTTCTGATATCCCTCTTTGTATTCAGGGGCTGGGGTGCCACAGCCTTTTCAGACTCGGGGATCGGCTCAAGCGTCTACAAAATGAGAGGGGTACAAGCCAAGAAAATAAATGTGCTCGGGCGAGAAGGCACTCTTTTTCGCACGTGTTTCTTAAAACAACACATGGAAGGGCGTTCCCCGAGCCAACGCCACAAGTCTTGCAATAAAGTCCCATGAGCCCATCCCCTCCGCCAGGCTCCCTGGCATCTCCGGACCATGCTTTGGTACCTCGAAAAGCTGTCCATATGGGGTGTGGCACTCGGCGCTTGAGACGGTCAAAAACTGGGCAGGCATGGAGCACTGCATAGATTCGCCGGCCTCAACACGTCAGTGTTCACCAATAACATGGCCTTCATAAAAACTGGTCTGGCCCCCAGGTTCAATCAAAAGAGCCACCAGTGGCCCAAACTGGATGTCCATCAAACCGGACATCCAGAATGTAGAACGTGTACGGCAGCCATTCGCCGTCAACCAATCGAAGAACCCAGGCGGCTTCCTTTGCCACTCCATTGCACCGCTCCCCAACCACTGGAAAAGAAACAAAACTCTGAAAGGAGCCAAAGCGCGGGTGCCGCTATATTTGTTGAGTGGCATAAATATTTCATAGGGCTATGCCACTTGCATGTAAAACTTCGGAGGTAACAATAAAGCCCTAGAAAATGGAACGGTTCCAATCACGGGCTTCCAATCGGGTGCGCATCATAGAATCTGAGGGTAAGGTGGCATGGGCATTTGCACTAGCGCTGCGATTGAATAAATAAATGAAATCTGCAACCATCCGAAACACCTAGAATCAAAGGCTCACCCTGAGAGACAATGTTTTGATGGAGGTGAAATCTAGACTGAAAGGTCCAAACAACCCGCCCCCCCCCCCCCCCCTGGGCAAACTAAGGTGCACGCAAAGAGGGTTTCTTTTCCAAGGGGGCCCTTCACTCTCGTAGGCAGCCAAAAAGATGGCAACCACCGGCCGAAGCGGAGGGCACATGGCTTCATCCCTGGATGCAGCGACTGCAGCATAGACCTGCGGCATCATGTACCTTGGGTGGCATTTGCCCAGAGGCGTCTGGCCTGCCCATATGCGCATGTCGACAAGCCTGCGACCCCCTCGTTTTGATCTGACAGTGCGTCAACAGGTCATCTTGGCTGTGTTGCAACAGCAAGGCATGAGGAGACCAGCCATGCGGTGGCATCTGCCTCCCATGCGCGGCTGTCCCGAAACAAAGGCGGCTTAGAGCAAAAAGCTGTCCATCATGTAAGCATTAAAGTGCCACCCATCGCATGGTCTTGGGACTTGAACTCATTGGGATGTTGAGAACTGAACTGTGGGAAGGGAATGCAAGCAACGGACCCAATGTAAACCTACAAGTATGACGATGGACACAGATGCCAAGGTGGACTGACATGGAAAAGAAGGCACCAAAGAGAAGGACGATCGCGAAGAATGCACCGCCAAATCGGACCGCGGGTTGAATCCGGTATTTCCAGCTGGGGGATCTTTTGCCAGGTCATGCAAGGCAAATTAACCTGCCCGTGGCCACCCAGGCATCTTCTAGTAGAGTGGGCCAGTGGCTGTAGCTTAGTATTTGGCCTTGCAGTTTCCACAAGAACCTGGAGAAACGAAGAACCGCAAACATCCGGCTGCCAGTTTCCACCCCTTATGTTGAGTGGACAAAGGTGCCGCTCAACGGCTGTGACTTGCCCCCCTCCAGCGCGGCTTTTTCTGAGGCCAAGACATCTCAATGCCTAGCATGATGTAGGCCTGCTGAGCGTCGCGCCAAAACCGCCAACGTGAAGTTAGCCCAAGTAGATCGACTTGACCCCAAGGGTGCATGCTGGATAAATCCAGCAAATCCTGGACGCGCAATGGACAAAACACACCCTGCAAATTGCTGCTGAACCCAAAAAGGGGTTCTCCAAAAGGAGATTCCTCTACAAATAATGCCTTTCGGATTCCCTGTTAATATGCAGGGAAGCATTCCGTACAAGTGACGTGGTCTTCAATCAAACATTGTTCTGGATTGTGAAGCTTTCGTTGTGGGTTCTGCGGCACTATTTTTGTCCACAATTTGTGTTTGTGTCCCACTTCCCTCGCGTGCTGAATGCCAGCATCCTTCGGAGAACCGGTTCGTCTCTGTTGCTTTTGCGGGCCAAATGCGTTACTCCACTCTTTGCGCAAGAGCCGAATGAGAAATCAACATTCCCTTTACGCGCCTGAACTTCGTCCCTATCTTTCTCCTCCACGTAGCCGGCTTCCTGGCATCCCATGGCATGCCACCCTGTCATGCAGGCGGCAGAAGCCGCCCAACCCCGTCAAATGACACAGGCCCATGGCGTGCCCCAGCTGCGACTTTCCTTTGAACTGGGGGAAGGGTGCACCAACCCATGTGTGGATCCTCACGCGGCGTAATGATGATTTCACGCTACATCGAGCAGGTCAGAGAATCGTTACGCCCAAAACTATATGGAAGATAGCCATGACACAGAAGGGATAGTAAAGGCCTGGAGGAGTTTAGGGAGAACCTCCATGTTTGATCAGGATCTATAGTCCCGAAGGAAGGGTTTGTCTACGTTCCCATCGAGAATCATCCCAAAAGAAGCTCAGCTCAAACAGGGGTCAAAGGGTGATATTCAAAACAGCCTCAAGCATGGGAACTGGAATCATAGGACAGGCCGCGTTCCATTTAAGAGGGGGGTTTTCACCTTCTTGAAGGAAACAACAAAGCCCCAGTATAAACACCCCCTGTTGATTCATCCGGGGTGAAATTGCTTTGGACGTCCTTAAAACGCCCGACACTGGAAACTCGCCCGGGCGGAAACAAATTCCGAGCCGCGCGCGAAACGTCCGCGCGCCGTCTCCGTCCCGGTCCTCGGCTCCAGCTTCTACGCCGTTGCCCAGCAATCTGAGCACTCCGTTGGTCACGAAGCTGGCGCACCTGGCCGAAAGAAGGCCGCTTCAAGAACTATTGGTGACCAGCTGGAAGGACTTTATAGGGAAGATTCCCTCATGCCCTGCTGAGAACCAGCGAACTCAACGCTTAAAGGCACTTGAAGAGTGACCCGACATGGCGCCCTTGGACTAGTTCGCAGCCGAGAGCTGGGGTCGATTGTGTGAACTTTGATGGGGGAAGGCAGTTCTTGGCCAAATGCATTGCTTGGCAATCAAGATAAGACTATAACACGCACTCAGAGAACCAAATCAACCTAAGCCTAAAACCGTTACAAAACGACGAAACCACGGCACGTGTCGAACTAACAAAGCAGCAAAGAAGTATGGATTGAATGTCTGTATGCGGGAGTAGCTGCGGCCAAGCTGCAAGCCGGCGAGAAAGAAGGCCACCCATGTCTTCAAAGGAAAGCTAGCACCTCAGCAGTCACTTCGGACTAACGACAGGTGGCTGGCGTCATGATCAGCCGGATGCAAGTTGTTCCAACTGACCAGCATGTTGAACACGTGTTTGCTAAAACTCGTGCTTTGTTGAGAATGTTTAGGGCTCCCTACATTTCCCTTTAGAACATCACCACCAAGGGACACTCACTTTTTATGGGCCACAAAGGTGATGTTTATAACCAAGAAGGGACATCACTCGGGACACCTGATGCTTTTTTTGGGAAAGCACCAAGCAGGGCAACCGGAATCCACCGAGGCCCCTGGCCATGCAAAAAGACGCTGCCCACGGTGTCGATGCTGCCGAAGGGCGGGAAGAGGAACTGCCAGGTCGGGAGATTTGAATCAACCATCTCAGTTGAGGCAGTTTAGAAAGCACCCAAACACGAGATCCTGTGGTGTGTCCTTTGCTTGGGTGGGAGACCAAACAAAGGGGTTGGCATCCTTTGATTTGCTCGCTTGCAACGCCCTATGAGATCTTTCCTACCCCGTGCCCCGTCAATGCCCAAAAGGGACGTAATGCCCCGTCGTGCCCCGTCCTGTTTGGTCCCATTGATGTCTAATTGAACAAACATCTCATCTATTTGCTTAAGGCGTCATCAAGACTTAGAAAACTTACCGGTCATGGCCGCCTCCCTTAAATGCTAACAGGCATAAATTCAAACCACAGCACAAGAAAATGGACCGTAGTTACTCGATTCTGTGGGCTCGTGCTTCTGTCAACCACTTCCTCTTGTTGACGCACAGCCAAACCAGCAAGTTTCTCTTTACGATTTACTCTCATATTTCTTTGAAAGAGTTCGAACATTCTCGTGTCACTGAGGGGTAGCCCGAACCCCTCAGTCCTAACTAGCGACCGGTGATGACCGGTGAGCCGGTGGGCCCCTTTGCGCCTGGAAGAAAAGCCGGGGAAACGCCTGCGATGCGGATGGCCAAACCCCGGTTTCAAGTGGCTGTGGCTCAAAATTGAACCGGAGGGGTTACGCAGGTTTTGGTCCATGTTGCCACTTACCATGGTTCCATGTTGGTACCGGGTTTTTGAGCCACAGCCAAGTATGCTGAAGGGCCTAGATGAATAGAATGGGCTGTGTGTGTGTGGGTAAAACCCTTACTGCGTAAACACTATAAGTGGGAGAAGCACTACTAAGCTTGCCAACCCGGGCATGCCCAAGCTGCTTTGGAGGTCTAAAGCAGGGTTCAAAGATCACAGGCTTCCTGAGGAAGCCCTAAACTAGTAATGGTTTGACTATATGACTAATGTGTATATATATATATACACACCATAATCTGCATTTATAGATACATGCTATTCAAAACAGTTGCACCATGCAACTTGGTAAATGTTCGCCCACTCTAAAGATCGCTGCAGCAAAGAGCAAAGCTAAGGATCGCTAGACCACAGGCAGGCAAATTCAGGGGTCGACTGCTTGGCCTTAGCGACTTCTCGAAAACTTGCCAAATCGGTTGACGCCCTGGTGGGGTCTCACTGTCTCATTCGTCACGCCCTTGGCCCCAAAAGACGGGCAAACACAGACTTCGGACCTGGATGGGTGCAGCGAATTTGTATCTTGCTTGAAGAAACAAAAGGTTTGAAGAGAATCGTCACCTCAATCCAGTCTTGCTCAATGTGGCTCTTCCATAATGCGTTTCATCAAAAGCATTGTACCGGTCAAGACTAAGCTCCACAAACAACTCATCAGAATCAATTAAACCAAGGGAGTACGCTAAATTGCGGTAGACTGTCATGTACGCTTCTTAGAAACCACAACTTGGAGCCCTCCTTGCTTTTTTGGGACCTTTCCAAGAATAACACACAAGCACAGTCAACTTCTCGAAGCAAGTGCACCACCCTGATGCGCTTCCGGGGGGTATAGCAACATTCCAGGAAGGCTCGGGTGAAAAGCAGTCTGAATGCAATGCATAATTTCAGCTGACAACTCACTATCTGATCTGCTCATTGAATGAGCCAAAGGCATGTGCAAACACATGCCTCTTTGAATGACAACTGCAAAAGCATTGAACAACAAAAACAAACAAACACAAGTTTGCTCGGCTTTGCCCAACAAACGCTTTGTGACTTTGCCGGCTACTTTGAAGCCATGCAGTTGCCTAAAACATAGCCCCCCAGGAATAACATGGAACCACACAAACTACCATTTTGAAAGGCGCCTCCTTTTGGAAGCCGCCCTTGTTTTTTTTCCATGTTAAGCTGCAGGCGAATACGTCCTTAAAGAAGTCCAAATATGGTGAAGCATAGGGAAGTCCCAGAGCAGTTCTGAGGCCAGTGCTAACCAGGACAGAAGAGAGTTGAGCACATTGCACGGGGTAGGCCTCATGAGAGAAACGTTTTGCAGAAAGTGGCGCGGCTTGCCAAAATGTTGTACCCACCCGCCTATGGAATCCACCAACTTTTGTAAGTTGGTCATCTTTCAAGGTTCGGAGCAACCCTGCAAAACGTGATGCTAACCAACTAAGATGGACCCCACCAAAGGATTTCTAATCGTCAAATCCACCTTTCCAACACGGATTGGGTCGGTAAGCGTCCGTGTTGCCCAGTGACCCTGGCTAAAATAGGACACCGTCTTTTTCGGGATGACCACTATAGAGTCTATTAGAACAAAGACGGACAAAGGGTACCGCTGAAATACTGGTATGGTGAAAGGGACAAATCAACAATGAACTTGCCGATTGGGAAACCCGAAGAGCAAGGATGCGCAAATGGCCAGCGACGCAATCACACAGATTCCAGCAGCAAAAAGGCAGGCCAAAGTCCGGATGCCAGATGCCAATCTAGGCCAGCTCCCCGAATAACAGGGCTCCCCCCCCAAAAAAAAAACAATTGCCGGTCGAGCAATGCTGTTGTGCAGAATGCTCTCGCGGCATGGGCATATCCAGTGTCAGCTGTAGAAAGCCCACCCCTTGGGAGAAAGTCTCCTCTCAGGTGCCAAATTCTGAGCTGATGGTTGCCCAGGAAAAGTGAACATGAGTGCCAGGCGAGCACCGATGAGATGAGACCACAAGTTCGTGCTGCAAACCAGAAATATCCATGAAGCAATGGCCAAAGACCGCACAAGCCAAACATGCCCCGTGTCCAGCGGAGTACCCACACCAGAATAGGACCAAGTACCATGGCACTTCGGCAACAGCAAGTTCTGTGGAGCCAACTGACCCAGGCAAAGCCCAACCGACTGATGCAGCCTAAGAAAGAAATGCGCACCTCATTCATTTTAGTTGGCCCCTGTGAATCGCAAACAAATCCCCAACAACTGGCCAGGGGGAACGACAGAACGACCAACAGCCCTTTTCGTTGGTCTCTCCGGCGTCTCACAGGGAGTTCCGTTTCCTTTGGCGCCCGGCAGTAGGGCCCAGCCCAAGCGGCTCCAAAACCTGCAAGGCGACGGCAAAAAATGATCGCCTCTTTCCCTTCATTTGCTCAAGTCCCCTTGGAAAAGGGGAAAGAAAGTAGATCATATCCAGTGTTGGAAAAGGGAAAAGGGGAAAGCTTCCCCTGGAAAAAAAAGAACATATCCAGTAGTGAACTCGATTCCCGTTAAATCCAACAGAGGGAAAATAACACATATTAAGCACATGGGAGTTTCCTGGAACGGTCCGTGAGTTCGGGTTTGCCCGAGTCCATGTTGATCCGTATCATTGGAATCATCTTCTGTCGAGTCCTCCCAAAAACTGTTTCCTACTTTGGGCCTCCCTTAAGATGAACAGGGGTTATCCCCAAGCCGCAAATCAAATCCACAAGGCTTCTATTTGAGCATGGATCCAAAAACACAACACCGGACCTTTGCAAGGGCCCAAGGTTGTGATCCAACCATCCTGTGAAGCCTGGCCATCCAAATATGTTCCAGACATGTTTGTCGATGGCGCATGCGAGATTGGAATTGACATAGGCTTGGAATCAGCAACTAGGGCCTCCGCAAAAAAGGACCCAACACATTGGCGGATCCATCAACCAACCAGGGCCTTCCACAATCGGACCATGACCCCACAGCTGTCGTTCAAATCTAGCGCAGGGCACATGCTGCCGATGTACAATCACATTTTAAGCCCCAATGGACATGGGAGATTCCGGACCCCTTGTAATAGTTGTGAATCGTGTTGGTACATGTCCCATGTCCCTCCCATGTTTACCATAGACTTCGAAAACATATGAACCGCCTCTGTGGATCTCGGCATAGTCTGACTCTCACGTCTGACAATGTGAGAAGGGAAGCCACAACCCCAAAGTTCAACTCTCAAGGCGTCATCTTTCAGTGAGAAACCCACGGGAAATGCCCGATGTCGTGACTGAGCAAATGCCAAAGGCCGAAGCCACGGCGGCGAAATGAATCTGAATCGGCCCTTTGTACATTGGAACTTATTTTCATCCATTTGGCAGGGTCTTCATTCACATTTCTTGCAGTTTAGGTTGGAAGTCGGAAATTGATCAAAATTGATTTCTGGATATCTTCATACCCTCCGTCTGGTGCTCCGAACCATTTCTATGGCCTTTGGAGAAGGAAACCAAGGACCCGAGGACCCGAAATGCTCCAAGACCCTCCAGGTCTGGCCTGTTCAGATCTACATCGATGCACACGCACCTGATGCCTGGCACGCAGCGACTGTTCGCTCGCCAACTGATGGCAGCTGTGGAAGGCATGTTCCAAGGCATTGGGGGCCAGGCATGAAAGGCATGCCTCTTGTTGGCAAGGCTTGCCACTAGCTGTTTTGAGTTTTTCCCCTTTTTTAATGCAGCGCGCTGTGATCCTTTGAGAGCCTGGAGAGGCCTCCTTGAGGCCAAACAAGATCTGAACAGGCCGTTGTCTTGAAACCAAAACAACACATACCCAACGATCACGGATTGCAAAGGGTGCTCTTTACGGGAAAATGGCCTCTCACTCGCCCAGCGGTACGTTCCATGGCTGCCAATGTTGCTGAGGGTGTCTTCGGATTGGGCTTCAACAAAAACTAGGGGGAGCAACCACCCAGAACACCCATTCAAGCTGAATGGAAAAACTTTTGCTCTGTACCGTGTGTGTTGACCCCTTCGGACCATCTACCCTCCCACCAGTTAACCAGGAACCTGACGTTCGGGGGCCGGGGGGTCCTGGTTTGGACCGTTTTCCTTTTTTGCGGGACCCCCAAACGTCAGGTTCCATGTTAAACCGGTGGGAGGGGAACCAAGATGTTGAATTCAGCCTAGATTGTTTCAAAATTGCAAGGGGTATTGATTACTTAGGGGTTAATTGGAGGGTAGCTAAGTGAGACACCTGAAGCCAGGGACTTCCCTTCCCTCAGTTCAGTGACCCCGGAAAAAACTGGAACCCTTTTTGGGGCCTGGACCATTTTTGCCACTCAAAAAAAGGGGGAAAAGGGTGCCACCGAACAACTGAGTTGCCCATGGCTCCTCGGCTCCCGGGCCTATGTCCCGGGCAGCCAGCTCGGCGGCCAGGAACTCCCCGCCCACCTCCACGGCAAAGCACCTGATATCAGGTTCCATCAACTTGGGTCTACGGGTTTTTTGTCCCCAAAGCACATTTCCGGGATAACATCACGTTATGTTGGACCATTTTGGGTTTTTTGGTATCACACCCTGGGGAATACACCCACTGGGTATTGACATGTATTGACCCCTGCAGAACCTACACTCGGTTGCTTTCTGCGAAGCCCTGCTAAAAGTGAATAACTTTCACAGTAGTGGTTTAATACGGAAAACCCATTAGTTGGCAAAAAGCTAAAGTCCTAACATCCCTTGGCAAAATGCAACAAAGGTTCCATCAACTTCTGATGTTTTTTTGTATTATACCCTGGGAATACACCCACTGGGTATTGACCCCATTTAGGCACATGTCCGGATAAAACCGTGTTATTTTGGACCATTTTGGGTCACTTCCCAAGGGTGTAATCCCAGGCTGCAATACAAAAACCCTCAGGTTGGGCATGTCTAAGCTAAGCAATATGAAAAGATACTGTGGCTGTCAATTGGGTACACCAAATTGATATACAGTATATTTGTTCATAGCACTTGAGAGAGAGATACTGTGGATGGACAAAATCCATTTCGCACCATCTAAGACACCCTGGTGTCTGATGATTCACCTGTAAATGCCAGCAAACAATGGTTTCGCAGGGTTTCAAAGTGTTGCAGGATTTTGTCCATCCACAGTATGAACATATATATATATATATCAAGTGCTATGAACAAATATTATACTGTAACAGTATATCAATTTTGGTGTATCTAACGGGAGCCAAACGGAAACCGCTTGTGGGGCCTTGCTTCGGGGCCCCTTAGCCTCAATTTCAAGAAAGGGGGTTCGAACATGATCAAATCTGCAAGGCACCACTCAAAACGTCAAGCGATTCCCCCGTCAATACAAGCATGCTGGCCACAACTGGGTCGCCGCCCAAGATTCCTGCCTGACGCTAAGCCCAAATCGCCTTTCTCGCGCGACAGGCGCAACGTAGCTTGGTACAGCGCAAGGGGCCAGCGGTGAGATATCTTAAACGCAGCCGCTTGAGCAACTCCGAAAGCACTGGCCGTGCTTACAAGCCTCTTGCGCCTACCTACTCCTGGTTGGCAGCTGTGCCTTCCGGTGTCCTCGTCAACCATCCCGACTTTCATTGCTTCTTCAGCACGTTGAAAACACTAACAGTGACGTTCCAAGTCAGCTCTTCACCAACCCTGTTGAGCCTGTTGGGGCCACGGGCTACGCCTTGGATTGCAGTACCAGGATCTGGCCTAAGATACTATGACTCGCAAACTACTCCCCCCCACCCCGGCAAGCTCATAGTGCTTGCTTCTGGGCAGTGCACGGCGCAACCGCTCTGTTGCCCGGTTGGCCAGTTGGTGCCAATGCTTGCCAGCAGGGTGCCTGTGCCAAAGGGACAGCGCAAGCTTTCATGGGTCGTCCCAAAATACGGAACCCCCCCTAACAAATGTATGGGGAAAGCACGCGCGAGCCTTCCATGCACTGCGTCACTGCGTCGGGTTGGGGAATAGCCCTGCCAAATCTCAACCGCTGAGGCCCCTACTGGATGATGCCATACATCACTCCGATGCCCGAGAAGATAAGGGCGCAGCCCTACCAGGCACAGCGCAAGCCGGTGCCAGGGCAAACATGGGAAAAACCTCCGGAGCCAGGGCGTTTGTTACTCATTTGTTGGTTGGTTTGTTGAGTGAAAGCGGCCATCGCCTGCTCACTTGCGCTCATTCATGCAGACAGTTGGATGCTGTGCGTTGGCTTGAGGCGATGCCTTGCTTGCATCCTGAGAAGCTTTCTCCCGCCAAAGCCGAATGCGCTCCGGGACAAACGCTATGTGCACATATTGCTCCAGGCACATCAACGCGTGTTCCCAGAATGTGTGTTCATACTGCTCAGTTGCCCAAAGGACCTGGAACTAAAAGGTTAACCATTTGGGGCCATGACTAAATATGGACCAATATGGGAAAACCAAAAGGTCAAAAGGTCGGCTTTGAACAACTGAGACTGTGTGTTACATTTAGTGTCAGCAGCGACGGTTTGAAGAACCAGTCTTTTGGCATATGAGCTGGTTGACTGAGTCCCTGAAACCCAGTTGCCCAGTCACCCGGTTAAGAGAGGGAACCCTTTCAGGGTTCACCATACGAAGCCCAACCGGTGTGTCATCACTTGCATAGGTCCCATGAAAAGAAATGAAACATATATGCCCAGCAGTGAAATCGATAACCAACAAAAGGGGGGAAACATAGCAAATGGAAGTCGGGGAAAGGTACAAAAAACACATTTGGCCATGGGTCAAAACCCAAATCGTACCCCCCAGTGAACATCCCAATCCCCAACAAACTAAAATGGGTGGTGAATTCACCTACCCCAAAATGGGATTTTTGACAACCACAGCCAATTCAGCCACTGGGAGGTGGGGAAAGGTACAAAAAGCGCCTGGCACAGCTTCTTGCCCAGCGAGCGCCGGGGGTAAGGGTCCTGCTTCACCGTGAACTGCCCGTGGATACCTCGGCGCCATCAGCATGTGACGGTCTCAGTTGTTCAGCAGGGATCCTTACATTTAAAAAAAGAATAAAAACTGAACATTGCCTTGTAAATGGTGCTGTCCCTTTGTTTTGGTGGAAAACGCCATGTTTCAAATTGGCAAAATGTATCTTTTAAGGAGCCCTGTTCAGTGACCCTTGGAAAAAAAGGGAACCCTTTTTGGGGCTTGGACCATTTTTTGTGGAGCAGCCACCAAAAAAATGGAAAAAATTGGTGCTACTGAACAACTGAGGGGCCATGTCCCCCCGAGACGCGGGGAAAGTGATCCACGAAGTTCAAGGGGGTCACTATTGAACGTTTGAAATGGGTACTTTTCGTTTAAGGGGGCCATGAAGGGGTCACGACTGATTCGTTAATGGGCTTGAGGGGTACTTTGAACGAATCAGTCATGACCGTAGGGGTAAAGGGTCACCTATGATTTAGGTCTGCATGTTAAACCCTTTCAAGGGCTGTGAGTAAGTTAAAAGTGGTTGGCCTGAACTATGAAAACCTGGAGTGAACAGCTCGGCCTTATATTAGCACTCGAGAAGCATGTCAAAGCAGCACAACGAAGTCAGGCAACAAAGCACACCCACGCTCCAAGTCGGTAGGTAGGTATACCCCTTTTTTACGAGCTTGTGACGCGGGGTCTTCCCAGACTGCTGGCACCTGACCAAGACCCCGAAACACAAATCAGCGAGCTCTGAATATTCAGTTCCAGAGCTGTGCTAACCTCCAGTTACCCAGGCCTTGATTTTGGCTCAATGAGGTAGCTATCATTGCCCAAATCGTTGACTGCGCCTGAGCAGCTAGCTGTGTAGATGTTGTTTCCGCAAGTAGCAGCTTCGCATGGAAACTACTAGTAAGTCAGGACACTCGATCGTCACAGAACACCCTCCCCTCTCCAAGGTGCAAGCAAGTTGATAAATTTGACAGCGGTCAGCAAGCCGTCACTATGCTCTCTTCCATGGAATTAAACCCAGTTGTTTCAACATTCAGCTTCAATGTGCTCCGAGGCTCCGTATTGATATTGATCGGTAACAGCCCTCAGGCTAACAACTATCCGGGAGGCGAGGTGTCGGAGAGTGCCAGTTGCTGGGCGAAAGGGGGCGGGGTCAATATATGTTCAAGGAACCGAAGGCTAGGGTGCAAGTGCCCCCGTTCACTTACCAAGGCAGCCTCTCCCAGCGTGCTGTTGCCACAATTGTTTGGGGACCCGCTTGGCATCTCTCCCAAAGGAAGCCCACACTTTTACGGGTGCCACGGACATTTGAAAAGGGCCACTAGGCTTGGGCACAATTTCGTTCAACCCGCCAGGTCCTGGCCCCCTTCGAAGGAAGATCCAAAAGGAGCTTGTTTGAATGTACTGCGGCGCACAAGGACTCGGCCCCAGCTAGACGGTATCCCTTATGCCTTTTCACAACCTGCTTTGGGTGCATGACTAGGCATGTTTCAACAAGGTTGGCTAACCCAACCCACCTCTCCACACCCCGCGAAACAAAAAAGAAGGACATGGCCGCCTTTTGCCACGCGCTCAGCGCGAACAGCCTGAGAGTCCAGAGAGTCCGAGTCCTGAGATTCCCAGGGCTCTGGAGTGTGAAACTGCCGTTTGCAAAGCCCGGGACGGCCCACTGGGTTTCTCAATGGGAACCTGATGGTGTTCGGCTCCATGTGCGGCAAAAGTGCCCTCAACATCCCTCAATGAAACAGGCACCCAAGTAAGCTCTTCGGGCATGCAAGCTGCTACACAACTCAAGCTGCTACGCAGCTCAAGCGTAAGCCACAAGCCAAAGCCTATGGCTAGGAAAAACTTGCAAAGCGGTGCTAGACAGCCGGGGGCGAGGCTTTTTGTTCAACGAGTCACTGCTGGATGTTGGTCGAGTTCGGGGGCGCACACACTAAGGCTGCTGTCATGTCATCAACTCCGTGTTCAGGTCAAGGGTTGGAAGGCACAACGCCTTATATGCCTGTGGATCAAAAATACGTATCCAAAATGGCACCCTGGAAAATGGAAACAATGACTAAAACCTGTGGTCCCCTGGTGGTTTGATTTTGACCCATACCCATATACACCCAATACAGGAGTTTGCAAGGCAGCATCTGCCAGCGATTGGTATGTGAGCTTCATTCCGTGCAGAAGCCAAACAACACCCAATCAGCAATCCAACCCGCGTGACCGTGTGCCCATACATGAAAGTACAACTGTCTTCCCCTCCCCCGGAACCAAGCCTCCCCACTTGCCGGCCAAGCAAAGGGCTGGCCAGGCTAGACACTGGCAAGCCGATCATTGGTTTCTGCCGAGCTCTGCGGCCGGTCTCAACCATGGCAAAAATGCCGCCCAAGGGAACTCAAAGGTTGGCCCAAACGAAGCCAAGCCATCCAAGGAGTCATCTCGCTCTCCTTCTACTTGCAGCTATATGGGATTCATCGGCGTGTGCCAAAAATTTGGGGAAAGCTGTCTGAATGGGGATTGAAAACCAACACAATCATGAATCAGCCAAGTGCCAAGTCGAAAACCCCGATGCTGCAGATGAGTCCCGCAAAACCTGGGATGCCAAAATAATGCACGTAGGACCTGTTTGTCAGTTCCATTGGCTCTGTGGTAAGTTTGCCCCTGGTGATGCACCACCCTTGCACGTCGTCACGTGATGCACCAGTTGTATTAAGAAGTTGTATGTTGACAGCCCAGCTGCCTGGGAAAACGACATGCCTGATGCCATGCGAAGCTCCAAGACATGGTCGCTGGGGGTCGAAATCGTAACGAAGCAGTTGCAAACTTAGAGCCTCAACTTCCCAGATCAGATCTAAATGAGGCTGGTAGAGGACATGTCCAACATATATTCAGACTGGATCAATCAACTATTCAACAGGGGCGAGCAGAACATGAACCATGAAAAGATGAACTTGCAACTAAAGGCCCCGTCACCTCGGCAGCCAAACTGGAGAAACCCAACGTAGACGAGCATTGACTGGCATATGCTCAAGGCGACAAGGCTTGGGCTTCTTCAACTGGCTGTGGGTCAAAAATATGTACCCGAAATGGAACCCTGGTAAAGGAAACTTGGACTACAACCTGCGGTGCCCTGGTGGTTTAATTTTGGCCCAGTCTCAGACGCAACTGAATACCGTTGTTGCAAACATCGGCATGTACACTAGGGATTGCGCCTCGCCTCAGCAACTAGGGATTGGTGGATTGATCTAAAGGACAACACTGACCAACATAATTCCTGGATGAATGTCTCCCCACTGCAGGGGGAAGCAACCCGGATTAGTCTCATGATCATCCTGATTAATCCAAAATTGACACTATACCTCATAGAGACTACAGCCATTGCAACATATTGCAACCCCAACGAAATCCAGTTCTTGTACCACAATCCAAAGTGGACTGGATATTCAGCCATCATGTGTCTTCCTTTTTATGCATGTTTCTAGCTGTTGCAAAGTGATCTACCTTTCCTGCTGGTCCCTGCAGTCCCCTCGCGCGGCTTCCGTTTGCCTTCCGCCTCACATCAAGGTCCAGAGCATGAGGCACCCCAGGCCCCCGAGTCCCGCAGCATTCGAACTCGTGGGGGGGGGATTGGTGGCCTGGCCGGTCAGGACAAATGGACGAGGCTTCCCGGTCAGAAAGGGATCCACAGGCTTCCACGAGTTTGTGGACCTAGCCAACAAGAACCAAACAAAATCGACGGAGTCTTGGGGGGGGGGGGGTCCAAAAGGACTGACTGAAGTGCGGTCGGGGGTCAAAGGCACTGATCTTTTGGGTCTTGGGCCTCGATTGGTATGAAGTCCTCTAGTCCGATTAGATTAAAAAATAATCAAGCACCAGGGTCCGTATTTTCAAGAAACCCTTTTGATCACCACAAAAGGAGCTCACACAGAATAGCACCCCTGAAAACTCAGCTTGTGCGACTCACCGTGTGTTGATTTTGGAGGCCACGCTCACCCATCTGGGGCGTTGGTAAAAACAAAGCACCGGTGACGTCTCAAATTGGCAAGCTGTGCACATTCAGCTGCGCAGCAGGAGAAGCTTTACGTACCTAGGCCCTCTAGTAGAGAGGTTAGAATAAGGGTGCCCCTTTTTCTGTTTTAGTGGGGGAACCCTCCCCCAAAAAAGGGTAACAGGGCACCACTGAAAGACCTAGATACCCTGTCCCGTCCTGAGCCGTAGTGCCCATCATGGTTGTCCCCATGGTCCTCGGCCAGCCATACATTCTGCTGCCCAAAAGCGACGTGTTACGTGCTGCTTGTTGACCTGCAATAGGTATCATAGGTGTAAAACAAACCTGGGCTGCCCAAACAAATCCCCTGCTAAAAGTGACTAACTGTTGGTGGGTTAAATGGACACCCCCACTAAACACTGAAAGGCTAAAAAGCTAAGGAACCGGATGGCTGGGAGCCACCAAGAAGCCATGGCATTCTCGGTCATAGCTATCATAGGTGTTTTTTTGGGGAAATATAGATGGCACTGGTCGAAGAGTACCAAACTCAAACCAGTGAATCCGTGATGCTTTAATCAAACTGACAGAACTAAAAAGAACGCTGTGGGCCGGGTGGGGTCAAAATCCTAGCTGGTGGTTTTTCCCCACATGTAGAGAGGGGTTCCATCCCGACTTGTTGGGTTTCTCCATCCGCATGAGTCTGGTGAAGGCTCGTCCCCATGGCCGTGGTAGTCCCCATGGCCGTGGTTTCCATGGTCGTGCCCATGAACGCCGTGGTGGTGGTCATGGTCGTCTGCGTCGTCGTGTTGGGACCCATCATCATCCTGCAATGCCCGGTTGCAAGAAGTGACCCTGGGACCCTTTTTGGGCTAGAAAACGACGTAGGCAAACCTTTTTGGAGAGGAACACCTGGGGTCACCGGAAACCAAGATCGAATTGGAACTAGTTGCCAAAGGAGAACTTGTGTACGAACCCTTTGAAGGGAGAACCCACCAAACCAGAAATGGAGAAGAAATTGCTACTGAGGGAAGTTGGAGCAGCTCCAATGCTCCCAAGCTCTCACTTTGGAACTGGTCACTTACCCTTGATGCGCGTGCCAGTGGCATTGTGAGAATGATCATACATGACAACCTGGAGTCTGCATGACTCTTCAAAAATGGGGTCATTACCAAAATTAAAGGGGTCATGACCCCGTTTTCTGGCGTGCATGGGAGATACAGTACATGACTAGTTGTCTGAGCAGCATCAGTTGTCAAGGGGCAATTTTCCAGAATGCTGAGCTCCTTGTTTTTGATGAACTCGTCATGGTGAGGGTCTAGCAACCCTTTGGAACCGGCTACAGAAACAGAATTTGGAGTCCCCATCTAACGCCCGGGACTGGCCAAATTCTTGAAATTCACAACTCTGAAACATTCTGAGAGGGGGAGGGGGGGCCTTCATGTGCGCGGTTTACCCCCCCAAAAAGGGCAAGCTCATTGTATATGTCCGGGTGGGATGATGCTTTACCTAATGTTGGGAAACTCCAGCATCCGAGGTGCGAACACACTGCAGCTGAAGCAAAAGGTGATTGCAAGGCAAGCCACGTGGTTGTCATGGTCATGGCCGTCGTTGTGTTGTCGTCGCTGGCAATGCTGAAAGCCTTGCAGAGACAGGTGCCTCCCTGAAGACCAACAGAGGCGTACCAACCGGGACCAAGGCTGAAAAAGAAGGTTCCACCGACATCCTGAAGATGTAGAAAGCAGCCTTACTTTCATTGTTCTCTTGTTCTGATGAGGGTTCTTTGCGGTTTGTTTAGTGCAGTGTTTGGCAGAAATAATTTTCCAGTGAGAAAAGGAGAGCTTGAGAAGGTGGGGTCCCTTGGCTTTCTTTTCTCGCCCCAAACGGGGCACCTTAGGTTCAATCAGCCCAATCTGACATGTAACTCCGGGAATTGTCCCAGTGCTCTCCTAAAGTGTCTGGTCATCTACCGATGGCGCTGGCAAAAAAATATAGAACCGAACTGAAACCGGTGGAACCCGTCTCTCAACAACCTGACCAAAAACAAACACCTAATACAAGGGGCTCGATGATTCCACATCTCATGTTCATGCGTTAACTTGGTCGCAAGTTCGGGGTCATATTTGTTACCCATCCTCAAATCCAACATACCCCAGTTCAAGTTAGACCGTATGCGATTTGTGCCTCTCCAAGAAGCAGAAAGCACCCGTTCGGTGGCCACAAGATCGTCGTCCAACTTCCAGTTTGCAACCTTGGCAATGGAAGCAATCAGCTCCTTCTTGCTGCCAGCCGTCTTGCCAGTGTAGAGCGCGTTGTCGTAGTCCTGATCACCCCCTGCCCTTGGGGAAGTGGTTCGGGAGTGAGAACCCCGAACAAGATCCTGCAAAGGAAGCTGCCAAACCTTGGCAATTATTCGGGCTTATAGCACTGGGTCCCTCAAAGTAACATCCTCCAATTTGCACTGCAAACAGCGATGTAACCGGAAACAAGCTCTAAAGTTGCACCCGCCGAAAGTAGAATTTTCCGAGGTGCAGGGAGAATCCCGCAGTTCATATGGCTTGCAAGCCCGGAACCAGCTCAGATTGCCTTGACCTTCTAAAAGCGCCCCCAGAAGCCGCAGAAACCCGCCAGGATGGAAACACTACAAAGGCATCCCGTGTGACCTCCTTTCAAAGGTAAGCGATTCTTGTCAAAAAGTTCGACTCCAGTGCAGTGTTGCTCCAAACAAGTGGCGTAGGAGTGAAAAACGTCACACACCATCAGCAGTGGGCCTATTTCCCGACAAGGGCCTCTTAACTTGCTGAAGCCGGTGGGTGAACCACCTCAGCCAGCTTCACATGCTCCTTTTTCTTGAGACCCAACAAGATCAGGGGTGTCTTTGTGCCAACGTTTGTGAGAAATGGGCGACCCCCTCAAAAAGGACTCTTTCATTACGAGGGAAATCCGTGATTGTTCCACCAACGGTGAGTAATAATCACAACCCGGTATTAGCGTGGTCGACCCAGAACCATGTACAGAATCAAGAAGGCGGCCGCAGCAATTTACGGTTGGGATTGTCCCTAACCCTCATCTACCCGGTTTTCTCGCTTGCTTTCTGCTCCCCTGCTAAAAGTTTAAATTTCAGTGGTTTAATACGGACAACCCATGAGTTGGCCAAAAGTTAAAGTAACATCCAAGCAACATGCACCGAAGTTTTGATTGTGGCTCAGGCCAAACAACTCCCCCCCCCCCCCCACCGCCCTGCGCTCGCCCGTGCCTGGCCGAAGCTCATCACCGCCTTCGGATCCGCCTCGGCCAGGAGGCTGATGCCGCACAAAGTGCTGTCGCCCAGGACGGCCCTCAAGCGGCCCTCCTTCATGGAGAGCCCGGGCGCAAAGTCCTCGGCAGGTCAACCGAAGCAAAACGCCGAGGCCGGCCAATGGGACCCGTTTTGGGCCAAGGAAACGAAAAGGGAAACTGTAAGCCCCGCGCACTCAGGAATTTGAGGGGCATATGCAAAAACCGGTTGCGATCATACAGGGGCCTGGGTGAAAAACTCAGCTTTCGGGTGGATAGGTGCTGAGTGGAGCTCAAGCAAAAGGAGCCCCCAGTGCCACAAAGCGGATCCATGAGGCACGCGCCTTGGCACTGAGCAGTGTGCCCTTCTCGAAGGTGGTAGCAGTGGCCTACCAAAACATCCAAAACAAGACACCTCCAATTGCTTAAGTCCGTTGGGAAAAAAAAACTTTCCAGTAGTGAAATCGATTCCCTTTAAAACCAGGGGAAATAAACAGATATTCTTCACCAAATAGAAGGACAGGAAACACGCATCAGCAACAGGTTTCAGTGGGGGAAGTCCTGCTGCCACTGCGCTGCAGTGTCATACCACTGCACAGCCCCAGCCCGCGAAAGCACTGCGCGTGGTCCAAAGCAACAAGAAAGAAGCTGTCAGTCGGATAGGCTGCAACCATCCTCCAACCCAAACCTGAAGGAGCCCAAGGGACCTCATAACCCCAAGGAGCCCAAGGAGTTTCTTCGCTTACTTGGCCCGGTTGCCTGTTTAAGTTGGCTCGGACCGGCAAGGACCTGGATCCGATGTTGCCACAAATGTGCCCAGTTTACAAAATCCGTGATCCTGGCCGGGGACAACTGGTCATTGGACAACTCCTACTCGGATGTGCAGGGTCGCTTGGATTCCTACATTGAGCCGTGCCCAGGCCACTTCACAACTAGGCGTGGCCATTTCTGTCCAGTAAGCCAATAAAGCAACCCACGGACAGATCCCGAGCTGTTGCCAACATTGACCAACTCTTCGCCCAAAGGACCCTGGGACTTCGCATTGGGGTGGCCGAAGCCAGGCTTCAGGCCGAAACACCAGCCCCGCACGCATGACGCCCCAAAACGTGAACGCGGTGGGTCGCCAACTGCCGCTGCAGTGATGTCTTTGTGAGGCCGTTGTCTTTTGCAAAAACCCGGACACCGTTACAAAAGACTCACAAACCTGTAAATTTGTCGTGCGGCATACCATGAGCACTGGGGGTATGTATATGTTCAGGCATGGCCCCATGCATGACCTGCGTATGCTGCATTGCCACATGGTATGTCAATATATATATATATAGGGTGTACAAGAAGAAACGTAGCTGCCATGCTGCAGACCCTGCAGCAGGAAAAAAACAAAACATCAAGCTGCATGTGTAACCTGGACTTGACCCTTACTTTTTGAAGGCTTTGGTGGGGCAAATAAGTAGGGACCGCGTGGGAATGGGGAGAGAACCCGTGGCATACCCGTGGCAAACAGTGTCTTTTCACCAAAACATCGTGTTTTCAGATAACATTGTGCTGTTGGAACCCGCGGCTCAACCCATCGGAAAAATATGGGTTCTGGGGGCCCCCAACCGATAATTATCAGTGAGGTTTTTGTTTCCCTCTTGACGCTGCCACTCGAACTTGGCTCGAGCGTGCCCTAGCTAGCTCCAAGGATTGGAAAAAGAAGGGCTTTTTCAGACTGTGATTGCGAGGTCACTCGAGTACTTCATTGTTACAGAAGCAGTTGCGTTTGCCCAGGCTTGCCTTTTGAAAGCCTGTGTACTTCAGTGTACTTCCTGCAAATCACTCAATCTGAAACCTTGTTTTTCCCAACAACCGCATCGTGTATTTTTTTGAGCCATGACATCTTCTTTTAGAGGTTTTTGGGGTCTCCTGGCACCAATATCTAGAGGTCAAGTTCGCCTGCTATACTGCTAATAGCGGCTTCCCGCCTGAGCTGTGGCTATCCCGTCCGTGACGGACAGGGGCTGGTCGATGTCCTGGGGTCTTGTCCCAATATGTTCCTCCATTTGCTGAAGTCCCCTGGAAAAATGGGCAAATGTGTCCACTAGTGAAATCGATTCTCTTTGTATAAAACCAACACGGGACAATCAAACATGTTCTTGTGCAAATGGAAGGCCCAATGTGGCCTTGGCCAAGCATCACGTTGTGTTTCCTTCTTGCGGGGAAATCAAATGAACACTTACCAGCAACCACGCAGCAGGAACGGTAAGACCCGCCAAAAAATCGCGGATCCCGCACCCCTTGCTCCAATACACACCTCTGTTTGGCTGGTTTTGCTTCTTGCCCGGTGGCCAAGCCTAAGGCGGTTTGGGCTAATCCCTGGGAAATGAAAGGGAAACCCAATCCAGCTGCCCAAGGGGAAGCATCTTATTCCATTTGCTGAAGTCCACTGGAAAACAACGATTCCAGCGATAGATTCTCTTTAAAACCGGTGGAAAAATACAAATAAACCCCATAGTGAAATCCATTCCCTGAAGGAGCCAACAGGGGAAAATCAACAAATGGCCATGGGTCAAAATCCCGTACCCCCAGTGAACATCCCAACCCCCACTAAAATGGACTAAAATGGGTGGTGCACCTACCCCAAAATTGGGATCCCAACATTAATACAAACAAATCCAAGAATGATAAGTCCATTCCCTTGTAGAAACCAACAGGGGAAAATGAACTCATTGGTTTTCACCCACAGCCGAATATTCATTTCAGCCAATGGCAGGATCTTTGGACCCGTCCTCCAGGAGCAGCAGCTGAAAGTCCTCCTTGTCCGCGTTCAGCCCCACAAAGCGGCAGGCCCCTGTGTGCGTTTTGCGCGTGCGGCGGGGGGGGGAAGGGGGCGGGGGGGGGGGTGGGGGCAAGGGGGGGTGGCAAGGGGTGGGGGGGGTGACAGGATGGGGGGTGGTGGCAGGGGGGGGGGCGGAGGGGAGGGGGAGGAGGGGTATTGAAACTGAGGCTCTCAACCAAGTCAGCCTCTGTCGGCAATCGTAGAAGAGAGAGGGAAGTGGAGAGGGGGCCTTGCAAGTGGGCTGTACGTAGTCTTCCAACATTTCTCTGTCAGCTTTCATTGTTGTTGGAAAGGGCCAAGATTTGTGGCAAACGCTTGAAAAGTGGGTTAAGTATGTAAAAAGGAAGAGTAGTCTTTTTTTTGGCAGACTGTAGCAAACCGCTTCCCACTGCGCGGCAAGGGCCCATTCTTGGGATTGGGAGCAAAGCATAACGCTTCTCTACGCATGTTATACGGCCAACGGCTGAACCGCTTACACCAACACACTGGTAACAACGAGTTTCGGCCAGCGGCTGAACCGCTTAGTCGGTTGACTGGCCACAAAAAAAAAAAACACTTGTTAGGCCACAAGCAAACCAAAGAGGACACCCACACCTGGTAGCAACAAGTTTACAGCTTGCCACCACAAACAAATGTATGTAAATGATCTAAAAACTGCAGAAGGTCAGCTACAGTCGGTCCTCGCATGGCTCTCTGTTGTCAAATTGGGGACCCCCCCAAACTGGTGCCGTGATTTTGACGGTTTCTGGGGGTGATCAAAGTCAGAAAATGGGGTTGTTTCCCTTTAACCCACCACTTCAAGGGTGCCTTTGATCATGGTACGTAAAATAATGAGGCCAATCAAAAACCTAGGTCCTCCAGTAGAGAGGTAGAATAAGGGCACCCTTTTTTCTGTAGTCTATTTTGGTAGGGGAACCCTCCCCAAAAGGGCAAAAGGGCACTACTAGGGGACCTTGGGTCCATGGGTGTCCTTCTTGGGTTAGTTTGGTTGCAAATCGATGGGTTCCACTGGTTTAGATGGCTTTGATGCCCCATTCACCACCAAAAAAAAAACAACAAAAAAGGGCGCTCCAAGGTCGCAGGGCGCTTCGGCCGACCCGTTGCCAGCTCTCTGCCCAAGGCCGGCCTGGCGTGAGCGCCGCTGCTGCCAGCCACTGACCAAGGAGCACAGCGCGGAACATGGCGGGCGTTTAGACGAGCGAACGAGCGAAGCTTGGGGAAGCAAATGCTGCGCGGTGGAGCCTCGTGGACATGCTCCCAGTGTTGACATGGAATCTAGAAGGGGGGTCTGGAACCTGTGGTAAGTTCCATGCTGGGGGCTCGGGGGGGGGGGGGGAGCATGCTTTAATTGAACCTGGCGAGCGCTTTTTGGTCAAGGGAGTCAAGGGAGTCTTTAGAAAACTTACTCGAGTCCAACAATGTCACAGGCCCATCCAATCAATCAACTTAGAAGGTTGTGAATGCGGGGTGTGCATTAGGTGCAAAATGCAAGGTTGCTTAGACCCTCTTCCAAGAATTGCCCCAAAAGCAGCTGTGACAATGACTACGTAACTGTTGACTCAAACAAGGAGGCTTCCCGCTCAATACCTGACTCAATTGACAATGAGAACCTAGAACCCAACACCTGCACCCTCTAACACAAGGCTCATAATCCAACAGTCCACCCTGGTTAATTAGCCACGGCACTGTTCCACACAAAACCATCAAAACCTAGAGAGCACATCCTTTGCCAAACGACCAGCGTCGCTAATGTGTAACCTCGCCAATATCAACAACCTTGCCATGTTGAGAAAAGCTAACATTGTCGGCCGGTTATGCCTCACGTGTGGCAAGGCAAAGCTACGCACAGCTATGCGTGATAGCGTAGCAACTTTGAGAACCTTCAACATCACAACGCAGCGTCAATTGCCAATCATGACTCCTTACAGCAACGGCCAACCAATCATCGCCAACCTGTTTCAGCACAAGGAACAAAGTACAGGGACAATGGCGGCAGTGTGTCCGCCCCGCACGACGGAGTGAAAGAAGCAATGATCGCACTGCCATACCGCTAGCTGTCAGCCAACCCTCATGACCATACATCCGTCCACTAGTGGAGCAAGCAAATCAAACGTCAATCAAACTCTTAGGATTGGAAGTGTTTTGTAAAGTCTCTCGTGGTAGTGCAGCTGTCGACCAGCTGTTCCTTTGACCAAAACAAAGAGCAACCTTTGGCTAACTGGCACTCTACGTGCCTCGGGCAATAACTTTGCGGTTTCCCTTTTGGGGCTGCTTTAAAGCCGAACAACGGAAAAGCCACGAGCCCTGCGGAACCCTAGGCGCCCCCACGGCCCCTCACGCAGTACCTGGAATTGCGACAGCCGAAATGGCCGGCTGTGCCTTGGCTTCCTTGCCTAAACCTACTGGGGGAAAAGCTCAACCACACATTGGAATGACGCGGGCATCTTCAGCCGACGCGGTGGGCGGAGTGGGTTGGTAACGCTTGGATGCCCACAACTGGAGTCACATGTGTCCAAAGCCCGGCGTCAAGCAAGCGGGCTGGCTCCTTCCAATCGCCTAAATGCCATGCTTCATGCCGACCATGACTCAAACCTGACCTTGCACAAGCAGCTCAACTATAGAATGCCGAGCGTTTCACAGCTACACATTTAATGCGCCGGGATGAGGATTGAATCACTGAGGCAACATCGACGCTGGCTGCATGGGACATCCATCCCACGTGAAGAGCTTTTGGTGCAACCAAATCGGGGGATGGCCAGCCCTTGTCAGCGGGCCATGAGGTCGCTACACATGACCCATGTGGGAGGCCAAAGCCTTCAGAATGTTACTGGTGCAGTGTTGGGAACCTGACATTTTTTTTGAACGCTTGATGGCCACTCTCCTGAACCCAAACTTGTCTGGTCCGGTTACCGTGCAGGAGTGCCTTGACAGTGATAAGCCACTCCAATGCTGCCCGCAGAAATTGATACACAGCCCTTTGAGAAACATTTTGGGCTAAGCTACACATCCTAGCATTCATGTTTGGTTTCCTCACGTCACCTTTCTTACACAGCCAACAAACCAACGCCAGGAAGGCGTCCCCTATAAGGGACCAAACCAATCCACATGTAAAGGATGAAGGCTGAGTGATCCACCTGCCTGATTTCCAACCAAAAGGGGCTGAGTACTAACTTCTCCGTGTAAGTCCGGATGTTGCCTGCTTCAGGGCCCAGGCTTGACTAGCTGCTCACCGTCCGTCTTGTTGAGAAGCAAGACCTCACAAGGCAAAGCAAAAGGTATAAGTTGTTGTTCGACATTGAGGGGCAGCCACTGGCTTGAAAGTAATACCAGCTACTAGTTCAAGCGAAGGAAAAGGGTGCCGGAAAAGAAAACAAAAAGAGCAAACATGTGATTTGTGTTTGTTTCTTGAAATCGTTTTTGCGCTGGAGGGCAGGTCCGCTGTATGTTGCAGCATCTTTCAGCAATTGTGTGCGCATGTGTCTGCGTCTGTGCGCGTTGCTGTGTGAGGGTTGGAAAAGGGTGGGTTGTAGGGCTGCTTTGGGGTGGGGGTCGGGGCGGGCTTGGGGCAGGTTAAGGGGATTAATTTAGGGTAAGGGAGGGTGTAAGGAAACAGTTTCGGATTCATGTTGGGCGGTTTGCGGCTGAGGGGCGGGGTTTGGGGTGGGTATAAGTTTGGTCTGTGGGTGTGTGTGGGGTTGGGTTAGGTGGGTTGAGGTCCTTGTGTTTTACAAGACTTCGGGGTCAATTAGCGTGTGTAAAGGTGAGCGCGTAGGGTGCCTGTACAGGCGATAACGTTTCGCCTGGGGACCCAGGTATTTGCTTCAACATAGCTTTGTCGCTGTTGACCCCTCTGCAAAAAGTTGATCACTTCTTGTGGACTAGTGGACACCCCATTCATTTCAACCAAACAGTTAAAGTCTAAAGCTCCAACCCACATAAACAACCATAAGCCACCATAAACAACCATAAGCCAGCATAAGCCAGCATAAACCACCGTAAACCACCATAAACTACCGTAAACCACCGTAAGCCACCATAAACCACCATAAGCTACCATAAACCACCATCAACCACCACAAACCAACATAAGCTACCATAAACCACCGTAAGCCACCATAAGCCACCATGAACCACCGTAAACCACCATAATTAAGCCACCACAAACCACCATAAGCCACCATAAACCACCATAAACCACCATAAGCCACCATAAGCCACCATAAGCCACCAGAAGCCACCATAAGCCACCATAAACCACCATAAACCACCATAAGCCACCATAAGCCACCATAAGCCACCATAAACCACCATAAGCCACCATAAGCCACCATAAGCCACCATAAACCACCATAAACCACCATAAACCACCAATAAGCCACCCTCAACCACCGTAAACCACCATAAGCCACCGTAAACCACCGTAAGCCACCATAAGCCACCATAAGCCACCATAAACCACCATAATTAAGCCACCACAAACCACCATAAGCCACCATAAACCACCATAAACCGCCATAAATCACCATAAACCACCATAAGCCACCATAAGCCACCATAAGCCACCATAAACCACCACCATAAACCACCATAAGCCACCATAAGCCACCATAAGCCACCCTCAACCACCGTAAACCACCATAAGCCACCATAAACCACCATAAGCCACCATAAGCCACCATAAGCCACCATAAGCCACCATAAACCACCATAAGCCACCATAAACCACCATAAGGCACCATAAGCCACCAGAAGCCACCATAAGCCACCATAAACCACCATAAACCACCATAAGCCACCATAAGCCACCCTCAACCACCGTAAACCACCATAAGCCACCATAAGACACCATAAGCCACCATAAGCCACCATAAGCCACCATAAACCACCATAAGCCATAAACCACCATAGACTACCATAAACCACCATAAACCACCACAAACCGCCACAAACCACCATTTGGGGTGAATTCGCTCGTGTGAGGTCGTTATAATTCACCCAGAGCCTCCGCTCCGCTAGGGCCTTCTTGGTCCGCTGGGTTGGGGCTCCGTGCTGGCACGCTGGGAAAGCTGCAGCTGCGAGTGCTGCACGCAATGCCTCAGCTGGTGTAGCGCACCCAAAGTGAGCCCTTCCTAAAAATATGGCCATGGGTCAAAATCCCGTCCCAGTGAAGCCCACTAAAATAGGTTCTAAAATGGGTGGTGCACCGAAAACCCCAAAATGGGATCCCATGGGTTTTGACCACCACGGCCATATGGAACCCTGAGAATCCATTTCTGAACACTGGAAAATGGCTCAGGCTTCCCCCAGCCTGCCTTCAGCCAGGGCCTTGGACACAGATCTAAACCAATGGGCTTGTCACATGTGAGAGCAGCTCGGCTAACAGCCACACGGCCCCGCATAAGCCCCGATACTTATGCTGCTCGTGAAGAGCACATGCTCAATCTTCCTGCAAGTGTCGGATGTGGATGCTTCAAATGCTTTGCAATCTAGTGGGGTAAAGAGTTATAAAATGGGTGAGCAACATGACGATCCTAACCTTCTCACATCTTCTCACTTCAGTTCCTGTTCGCGCGTTGAGGCGGTCAATTAAATCGACTTTGCCCAATACGGGGAGGGACCAGTCCGCATCGTGAGGCGCTTTTTGTATGGGCAAGGCGAGAGGGGTGTCTGCGAGAAAACCTATGAGGTTGCATGTTGGTGGCAAAGTAATTCTAAACTTGCTGCGGAACAAAAAACGCCGGGCATGGATATGCCTCATTAGTTCAGAACAGCTCAGGCAACCTGATCGCAATCCAGCAGAGTACAATTGCGCTTCAAGACCTCAACCGCAGATGGCACTTTCGCCTCGGCACGCGCTAGAGCCCCCGAACAAATCTAGAATGCATCCCAGTATGTCGGGGGGATGGCGCTTCAGGGCGGCCAAACGAATACCAATCTATATCGGCATCCTGTTTGGGATACGCCCGTGCAGGCGTTGAGCCATGTCCAGGACGTGTCCTGATTTTTTTGCCAATGGCATATCGATACCGGTTGATATGGCGCGACTCTCGTTAAACATGTACATGGAGTTTCTAGACGCTGCTCGATCGGAGCCCCTGCAAAAGTGAGTTTCGCGTTTGGCATCCCTCCAACGCCGTGCGACTTGTTGGCGGAGAAAAACCAACCTTCAAACTGAAGTGAGAAAATGTGAGGAGCTTAGGATTGTCATGTTCCTCAACGATTTTATAGCCATAGGTGTCCTTTTTGGGAAAATAGAAGCCACCAGATAAACCAGGGCCCTCGATTTTTCAACCAAATCAACCAAAATGGACACCTATGTTCATAGCTCCTTACCTCACTAGTTTGCAAGCGATTGGATTCAAGCAACCAGAGCCACGGCGCTGGGCCCCGACGTTGCGTCTAGGCCCACCGGCGGAGCTCTCCCCACAAGGTGGCCACTCCCACGCGGCCTGTAGGCCTTGCTCGCTCACGGAAAAGCAGTAGAGGTATGCAAGGGCTCCGGGGTAGGCACGGAGAAAATCGGTTGCTTCCTGCGAAGCCCTGCTAAGAGCGACTAAGTCTTGGTGGTTTAATACGGAAAACGCATTGGTTGGCAAAAAGTTAGTCCTAACATCCAAGCAACATGCACCAAAGAAAAGGATATGCAACTGGGATGATGGAGAGCTTAGGAGTACCTATGCAGTATGCAAAACGCAAGCGGGTAAACAAGGAGGGTCTAAAGAGTATCTACGATACTCACTTGTGCATGCTGATTGCAAGGCCCCCTTAGCGAGTCCTTTCCAGCTCGTCCAAAATAATGTTACAAAAGCATTGCACACGATGAAGTTGAAAACCTTTGGGGCTTGGCTGCAAGCCAGGCGCCATCAGAAAAAAAAGCTATGCCTAGGTCTTCCAGTAGATGTTAGAACAAGGGTACCCTTCTTTTCTGTAGTCTATTAATAGGGGAACACTCCCCAAAAAAAAGTAAAAAGGACACTACTGGGGGACCTACATGCCATCAAGAACCTTTACGCAAGGCGTCCCCCTCCAACCAACACTCCTAGGTCCTGTCTAAGGAGTTCCAACTCATCCACTTGCTCGGGTCTGGAGGCATATGCCCACACGGGTATGTGTCAAAATGGGGGGACCCAAAAGTGAGTGGTTTCCCTTAGGTCTCCTTCTGAACCAAAGTCAGACAGGGTACCAAAACCCAAAAACAAAACAACATCCGAATCCAAACTCTTGCCCAAAGCCTAGCCATCCAAAGGGTTGCTTCTTGTAAGGAGGTGAGTTCTGACTGATGTCACCGGCCCCAAGTTCTCAAGGAAGTGCAAGGGCGACGCTTGCCTGGAATTGCCTGGATGACTCCCGTCATAACTCATTAATCTGACTTCATGTTTACATTGCCTTCATAGTATTTGTCGCACTATTTGCATATATCATAATTAGTTGCTTTCTTTGTAGATTGAAACATCTTGATTGTATATCCTAGTTCTTTAGCATGGCAGCTGCTTCCTAATGAGATTAAAACGTGACATGTGTCCATGACATGACTTATCGCATGGTTGACCCACCAGTTTGAAACAAGTCTAATTACCTTTGGGAAGCCACACAGAGTTGCGCAATGTCCAGCAAGCCGCCTTTTTCGTCTCCGCTGGCATCTTTGGCCTCTAATCGAAGCATCACCTACTTCGTGCAACCCCGATTGTGCGCCTGCGCTTGTTCCCGCTGCATGCAATGCTAAAATCTTGAAAGGAGGGCTGACCTCAATCAACCAGCCCCGATCTTACGTAGCACGTGGTGAGCCGGAAAGCCCGCAAAGGCATCATGGCATCGTCTCCTTCAAACATGGCATCAACCCAAGGCTGGTCGTTTCCTGTCATGGATAAAGCCCCCCAACGAACATGCTTACTTGAATGGATTCAAATTTTTGGAACCGAGAATTGCACGCAAGTGCCGCCTTTCACCTCCGGTCTCAGGCAGTGGGAATTGCCCTCAGCTATCGAAAGGCCTTCCATCATTCCAAGGGAGAAGCTGGCTCCTGTTTGTGGCAAGGTTGTCCCCCTAACCTTCCAGAAACTGATTGCGGCTCTTTCTCTCGGCTTTTTCCCCAAACCAAACAGGATATCTTTCAATACCTTCCGTGCTTGGTGGCTTGTTGCCCGTCAAAGATGTTCAAGCATGGTCCTTACTTGGCGAATTCTAACATGTAAAACAAAACACCACATGTTTGTAGAGATTTCAAATTCCCACAACCCTCTCAGGTCTTCCGCCGCTTCACCGGCGGGGATGAGGCTCCATCAGCGGTGTTTCCCGCCATGGCGACCAAGTAGTGACGCTTAATGAAGCCCTGACCGGCAGCTTCAGAGGCTCCATCCCCCCGAACTGGCCCCTACAAGGGGGGGGGGGGGTAGGAAGTCCCCGAGTCCATTTCTGTCCCCATGACAGGGATGGAACTATACATCACATGGAGATCTGCAGGGGTCACCCGGTCACCCCCCCTCCCCAATTCCATTTTGAAGGGTTAATTTGGAGTTAACAAGTGGGTTCATTTGGAGTTGACAAGTGGGTTCATTTGGATGCTACAAACATGGTGGTCCTTTCGCGCAGCCGGAGCCCGTTTAGGGTCTTTGAGCTCAGCGTAAGGGGTGGTTCAAAAAGCCAACACGGGCCAGTTTAGTGTAAACATGGAATTCCCAGATCGAAATTCAACATCTGGTCGAGATGAATTAGACATGCGAAATTAGAAGATCTGGGCTACTTGAGCCACAGTCCAACACCATTGTTACGCGTAAAAATGGGCATGGACAGAAATACTGAGCTTGGTTACAAACCGCCTTTGCCGCACCAACCTGCCATAAACTACTCGCAAATCGGATCATAACCTCACCTTGCCGTTTGCCTTTCTAAAATGGAACCAAACTCAAAGCTGGCACTATCATGGCATTATCCATGTCAATGAAAGAGGATTTCAATTGACAGGAGTCACTGGATGTTTTCAATCTCACATGTTTCAATTCACTGGCGAGTTCCAATGAACACGTTGTCACTTCTGGAACGTCCAAAAGCGAATCAGACGGACCCCTTCAGGCCCCATCCAAGTTTACTGAACCAAACACCCTGTGGCACACGGACAGCGCAGCGTTCGCGCGAAGCGCCGTCGGACTGACTGGCTGAGCGCTCAGCCGCCCCAGCCTGATGCTTGCCTCGCTTGAGGTAAGTGACAAAGACATACTCACCTGGCAAGGGCAAACATGGAGCGCTGTCGCCTCGCACAAAGCAAACGCCTATCTGGAAACAGGGCGCTCGGAAGTGACATGCCCATGTTGTTCCAAGCAAAACAAATCAAGCCAAACTAGCTGAGCGCTTTTTTTTCTGGACCCGCACAGCACTCCAGATGTTCGACTGCTCGGTGCACTGAGCTTGCCGAGCGATATTAAGCTGAAAATGCTTATGTAACTTGGGACAAAACATGCTCAATAGGGCTGGGTTCTACAAACACCACCGCCTGAATCCCAAATTCGATTGGCCCGATGCGAGCATGCAGTCTTTTGCTGCAAGTCAGAGCCATGTAAGACTTCCACATCCTGCCAGAACCTTCGAGCCACACAAATTCGACTCCTTTTGTGTCGTCCATTCAACAACCATGAAAGGGGACAGGAGGGTTTTGGAAGACTCCTTTCTTTCTTCGGCAGCCACCCGTCCACCTTCATGATTGCTGCAACGAGAGTATGCTTCTGATACATTTCAAGCCAGAAGCAATTTGGGCCAAAACTTGGCTGTCAAATGTCATACAGCCGTCAAAGCGCGGCTTGGCTACAGCTAGCTCCACTCGCTGTGCTCAGGCATGGGAAAATCTAATTCCCCCGAAATGAGAGCGGGGCTGCTTCAATGCCGTGTACCCCTGAGGATGTAACACGTACACCAGACACAAACAAACCAATGGATATATCGCCCAAGCTGTATGACTTCCCAGCAAGGGAAACGTACCGTAAATCGAAGCAAGCAAGTACACCCTCAGGGCTGCTCCCCTGCAAGTTGACATACATGAAACCCACAAAAAGGGTCCCTATTTGCAAAAGGATACTCCTCTAAAAAAGTAAATACAGGCTAAATACACCAATGCAATCGTCCGCGTAAACATCTATGACAAATATAATATACACGCATATGAACCCATGCTCATGCATCTACACGTTGATTTTGATCTGCGTCTCTAGCTAATCTCTCACATGTTTCGGGTGCTGAATGTTAACCTGCAGGCCTGCAGAAGTGTACACACAAAAAATCGCCCTTGATTCATGCCAGGCTGGCCTCGCTGCCTTCGGTGCCTTCGAAGGAGCCCACATCCGTATCGAGCTCTGCCTCGCTTTGCTCCTCCTCCAAGCCCTCCACAAAGACTCCCGCCCAGAGTTCTTGGAACTTGACAAAGGGGTTCTGCTTCCTGAAAAGTCGGAGAGGCACCAACATGAGCTGGATGGCTACCCACAAGAGCAGCCCGAAGATGATGCCGTAGCCGATGCTGAAGGTGAAGGGCATGGTGACCATGGCCACAAAAGCCGGCATGGACTCCTCGTAGTCATGCCAGGGGATGCCCATGACGGCGCTGCACATCAGGGCTCCCAGCAAGCAAAGGATGGGCCCAGAGGCCAAGGGCGGCACGGCCGACACCACCGGAGCAAAGGGGATGGCGAACAAGAAGCACACGCCCGTCACCAAGGTGGCCAAGCCTCTAGGCTTGGTTGCAACGTTTGCTAAAAAACCGACGCTGGCTCTTCTCTTTAAAGGAAAGCCAAAGGGATATGGCCGTAAATCAAAATTAAACCATGGGTTTCCAGGTTTAATCCATGTCTCCATTTACCAGGGAAACCATTTTGGGGTTACCAGATTTTTCACCCACCGTTTGTCGCAACACAAGTGGTGCCGACCATGTACCCAGTTGGCCGCCTGTCTTGGCGCCATCCGCCACCCCTGCGGTACTCTCCGCAAAGGTGGCCACCGTGGACACCCCGAGCCTAGGCTGGAATTGGGACCCCAGCAAAGAATTATCTTTTTTGCCTGGTGAGTGGAAAACAAAGGGCACCCCTGACCCCAAAAAAGCCAAAAAGGAAAAAGGGGAACTAATTCTGGGGAAGATGCTTTTTGCTGGTTTGGTGGTTGCGCGGTTGGCAAAACCCTTGCTTGGGCTTGTTTTTGAAACCATTCCTTGATTCTGGGGAAGAAGCATGGATCCGCACAAGGCGGCGATGGCATCGGCCAGGTACGCCATGTTCTGCCGCGCCAGGGGCAAGTTGCCTCGGCTGTCCGTGAGCCCGGCGACCTTCGCCACAGCGAAGAAGGTGCCGGAAGAGTCCAGCAGATCCGTGTAGCAAAAGGTGAGCACTGCCTCAGTTCAGTGACCCTTCCCACAAAAAACAGCACTGGGCAACTGGGGGGTTCTCTCCCCCACGTAGCCATTCGGCGTGGCTGTATTTGAATCACACCCTCAGTTCTTCAGTGACCCTGGGGAAAAGGGGGGGTTCCCCTTTTTGGGGCTTAGACCATTTGGAGTGAACCAGCCACCAAAAAAAAAGGTGCCACTGAACCGAGCTGCACCCCAGAAGGTCGCGGCCTTCTCGTTGGTGGCGGCGGAAAAGCCGCTCCAGAGAGCTCCCGAAAGGCCCTCCAAGGTGGGGGTCGCCAGGAGACCTGTGGGCACATAGATGTGGAAATCTTCCAGCGACCTGTCCTCAGTTGTTCAGTGACCCTGGAAAAAAAGGGAACCCTTTTTTGGGAAGACCATTTTAAAAAAGTGGGGCAGCCACCAAAAAAAAAGAAAAAGGGAGCCACTGAACAACTGAGTGTCGCCGTCCGTTCCAAAGGGATATCCCAGCATCGAGCCCTCCACGCCGCGACACCAGCCCTCGACCCAGGTTACCAGGGTGCCAAAGATGATGCCCACCAGCGGCGCCCCCGGCACTTTGGCGGCGAAGAGCGTGGCGGTCAGAATCAGCACCGCCAGGCTGAGCCACAGCTTCGAGGAGTCGTAGTTGGAGGAGCCCAGCGAGTTCCTTGGGTGGAAAGTGCTTCAAACTGAATCCGAAACCGTGAACTGTTCGCCTCTACTGGTCCAAACTCAGTCCGAAACCGTTGACATGGAACTATTTTTCTCCAGCCCCAGGTTCAGCGTGACCAGCGTGGCCTTATCCGCCACGCTGATGCCCATACCCTCGGAGCTCTGGTAGGCGATGAAGCAAAGGAAGAGGCCCACCCCCGCGCCGATGCTCTCCTTGATTCCCTCCGGGAAGAGCCGAATCATCAAGGTGCGGAGACCTGTGATACTAAGCATCATGAAAATCAAGCCGGCACAGAAGACGGCTGCAAAGGCTTCTTCGTAGGTCAGGCCCATACCCATGCACACGCTGAAGGTGAAGAAAGCATTGGTGCCCATCCCCGGCGCAAGCATGAATGGGTAGTTGGACAGAATGCCCATGAACCAACAGCCCAGGAAGGATGCCAACGCCGTGGCACAAACCAGCTGCTGCCGCATGTTGGGGATCACTAAGCTCAGCATGCCACTGTTCACAGGAAGAATGTAGGCCATTGCCAAAAAGGTGGTAACGCCTGCTCGCACCTCGGTCTGATAAGTGGAGCCTCTCTTCTTCACGTGAAAGGGGTCTTTGAGGTTCAGGTGGCTGAAGTTCCCCGCCAGGCCCATAAACTCCAGCATGGAGGGCTTGTGGGTCTTGGCATGCTTCATCTTTGTGGGGCTCGTCATGGGCGAAAAGCGAGCTCCCAAATCACTTGAATACTATCCGAGCAAGAACCCTGGCTTGAGGCAGAATTGCTTTGCGCGTTCGAACGAGTCAAGCTGGGCGAGCACATCGGCAACCGCCAACCAGTGATGATGATTAAGCCTCAAAACGGAAGTCAAGCAGTGCGGGAACAAAAAAACAAACATCTTCAAAAGCAGGGGGACACAAATACATTTCCCAAACTAAAGCCACCCTGCGCGCTACCCAACTAGGTCCTCCAGTAGAGAGTTTAGAATAAGGGTACCAACTTTTTTCTGTAGTCTATCTTAGGGGAACCCTCCCCCAAAAAAGTTGGTCACAGAACTACTGGGGAATATATATTTTTGAGTACCCCTGTTTCGGTAGTCTATTTTAGTAGCGTCCCGAACCTTCCCAACCAAAACAGAAACGGTCAAAGGGCACCTAGCTGGGGGACCAATGACCGGCTGGCCGCCTTCCAGCATCTCCCCGGCGCCCAGCTCTTTGTCGCCCAGGGAGGATCGCAGCCGCGTGGCGCGCAGCACGCGCCAGGCCTTGGGGCCCTGAGCGTTCGGACCAGTGGTGGATCCACTCACATGCCCCGTGGAGCTCCACGGGAAAAAAGGGCATCCGATTTTATAATGTAACCTTCCCAAACAAAACGGAACACCGGGCAGCACTGGAGCAACTGGGCTTCCCCAAAAGCTGCTCAAGTCCAGGAATTTTGCAAGTGAGGAACATGGATCACCTACTCCCCGGCAAATTCACGTGGAACTAGAAATTGGGGTCACCTAAAGAAGGTCACTTCCAGCACAAACAATGTTATGAGCGTGGTTTTGAGTCTAGCTCTGGGTGAGGTTGGCATCAGCTTGTTCATCTTGCCACATGGAAAACGCTGGGTGTTGCCTGCAAACATCGAGGAGTCCCACTAAAAGGACAAACCTGCGCAATTGATTGAATCAGGAGGTTGTGCATTATACAGCCGCCTCCAAAAAAAGCAAAACATCTACACTCCCCTACTCAGGCCATAAGAGGCCTATACGCAAGGTGTCAGGAAGCAACGCCGCACTGTAACTGGGCTACCTCAACTTTGCCTTCGCAACATGGTCTCTCCTCGATGTGGATGAATCTGACGCTGAAAAAATGGGCAATGATCAACTGTTTAACTATGGGAGATCTATTTAGACATTGAGGCTTGCGAAATGTGAGACTGTCATGAACCTCGACAACTCCCCAACTGAGCGTTTGTTCTAAAAACAACAGCAAACACTCATTGTGCTGAAGTGATGCGCGCAAGGTCTGGCTCAAGAGATTTGTTTAGTATACAAATCAAAGGTGCCGGTTTGAGATGCATCTTCCTCCCTGCAACTGAAGCCACTTAGGTCGCCGTGAGGTTGACCAACGTTCTAGAAAACAACTTGGCCGTATGTGTTCTGTGCATTCCACGTGCTTTGAGGCTGGCGAGGAAACAATCCTGGAGCTGCTTCGACAGGCCTGCTGCTCCACATCTTTGAAGAGCACGCAGCCCACGTGCGGCCCATGAACTTGCAAGAACTCGCCCTCCACCACTGCACCATTGGGCACTAGGCACACAACGTTCTCCGGGCTCCGGCTGCCTCAGCAAGACGTAGATGTGCAATCATGCAAATATTCACATGTTACCCTTCTGCGGGTCCTCGAGGTTGCATCTTGCAAACTTGCCAGGCGAAGCCGTCAACACAGCTGGATGTTGGATAGCTTCTGCGAGTCACAGGAACGTGTTTGTTGTTGTGTTGATTCATGAAGATACTCATCCAAATGAAGCCATCTTGCAGGTAAAGTTAAACTTCATTTTGTCAAGGACGCCCACAAGCCGGGTTTTCGCTATTTGGACTTCCCCCCCAAAACCAGGGGTTGGACCCCCAAGTCAGAACTTTCACAACATCAAACACACCAAAATAGTTTGTTACCCGCTTGACGCACACTGAAAGGGGGACACGACCTGCGCACGATTTCAAGTTGCTTCTTGCATTCTCTCATGGCCTGGGGAGTAGCCCAAGAGCCCCCAAACCAAGCATTTCACCTCTTCCACCGCATCTCTTGCCAACCCCCCAAGCCCAAATCGCATATCCGTGATGTTGGTCAATATTCGGGAAAGCCCTGAACCTGCAAAACGCGCAAGCATGAGATTAACGACATATCAACACTTGCGGGGGTGAGATGATTGCATCTCATACTGGACAGCTAGTTTCGGATGCCCCACCACCATTTCCCTGAAACAACACATGGCTGCGGGTCAAAATTCAGCCGCCAGGCTATGGACCGCAGGTTTTAGCCCCTGGTTCCATGGACCAGGGCAACCCGTTTTAGGTACAAGTTTTTTGACCCACGGCCACATGAGACGCCTCTGTAAAAAAAAACGCCGCGCTCGCCCGCACACTGGTCCGAGGCACTGGAGGGCTCCCGGCGCAGCCACGCACCGTCATGGCCAGGGTCCATCACAGCCCAGCGCTGCACAGAGGGCGCCCTGGCGAAGGGATCGGGGAGTGGGTACGGGTTGGTTGCAACGGAATGCGTTTTTTGTTCAACTCAGTTGTTCAGTGACCCTGAAAAAAAAGGGAGCCCTTTTTGGGGCTTGGACCATTTTTAGTGGGGCAGCCACCAACAAGAAGGGAAAAAGAATTGGTGCCACTGAACAACTGAGCCAATGGTACCTTTTTGTGGGGCTGGTTTTGAGGGTACCCTTTTGTTTTGGGGGGGGGATTGATTTAAAGTGGACACCAACCGCCTGGAAAGTCCCCGATTTTGACACATACCCATTTGGATGACGTGCCCGAGTGCTTAATGTTAACGGAATGCTTGAAGGTCTGAACGGGATGTTTACAACAAAAAATGGGATTGCAAAAGGTAGAATGAGCCCAAGTAGAAAGTGCCTTGAGCAGGTTGTAGCATGCTATGTAAGGCGAATCCTGGCAACCACTTGGCAAGTGAAACCAAACATTGAGGAAACCTGATTTTCAGACATGTGGAGAACCGGCGTCGCCAACAAGCAGGGCATGGCCCGAAAGCAATCGAACGTCGCTAGTTAAAGCAACAGCCTAGTGGTGCCCGTGACTATGCTGCTGTCGTTGACAGATCCTCTTGTAGGGGGCAGCCAAGTTGCCTACTCCAGACAGCTGCTTGTTTGCTTGCTTGCTTGCTAGCTTGTGTCATGGAGGCCGTGATTGAGGTGCACAAAAAGGACCCAGTGGCAAGAACAAGCCCTGGTAGCTGCTAAAAGTTCTACAGCGGTTGAATGGGAAAACCCATTAGTTGGCAAAAAGTTAGTCCTAACATCTCTTGGCAAAATGCACCAAAGACCTGAAGGCATGGATTGCTTGGTCGGGGTAGTGGGGCTCGGACAGTCCTGAAAGCGCCGGCTCGACACTGTCACTGGCCCGTGCGGGGTGGGGTGAACTAGAATGGCTTCGTGTGGGTTTGAACCTCACCTCTGGGACTCTTTAAACATGAGTTTCCTCTGTGGGCTGATCATTGGAGAGAAAGTTATCAGGAAAACCGCGCGGTGGCTCCGAAAACCTCATTGGTTCTCTCCTAGGAGGCATGCCACTCTGCCAAAAGGCTTCCAGAGAGCGGCTGGGAAAGACGCTTGGAGCGTGCCCATGGACCGGGAGCCAAACGAGCTCCGGCCCATATGCCGAATTGGCGCACAAATGGATTGCTTGACTCAGGCAAGCAAATATCGCAGAGGTCCGAAAGAACCCGGCTCGAGGTGCAAGTCCTGTTAGAAAACACCTCTCAGCACATTCAAAGCATCTGAGAAAACCTCGGCTCGCATCATCTCGTTGCGAATCAAGCAAGCGAAAATCCAATGTATGTACATCCGGCCAAGGGGATCCCTTGGGCTTTCGACCCGGCTCCAAAAACCCACGACCCAAATCTCAGTTGTTCAGTGACCAGTGACCCTGGAAAAAAAGGGAGCCCTTCTTGAAAAAGACCACTTTTAGTGGGGCAGCCACAAAAAAGAAAGGAAACAGAGTTGGTGCCACTGAACCACTGAGACATGCCCCCCGTGCTTTCCGCCTGAGCCCCGCGGCGAGCTGTGCCATCTCCTCCTGATCCACCGGCGGCTCGGCACGCAGCTGCCGAGCCTCGCAACTCAAGAGGCTGAGAAAGGCCCCGCATGCTCGAAATGGACATACCTCGGTGGCTGTCTGCTCCCCTGCTAAAAGTGAATAACTTTTAGCGGTTTAATGGGAAACCTAGTAGTTGGCACAAAGAGGTACTCCTAACATCTAAGCAAAACGCACCAACGATACCAAACACACACACACACACACGCCAATGATGTATGTATATACATTGAATATGCATATTGATAATCAACATATATACATATATGCGGGGTTATGCGCGGGGTATGTAAGTAATCAAATCAGCATGCATGCATGCATGCATGCATGCATGTATGTATGTATGTATGTATGTGTGTATGTATGTATGTATATGTGTGTATGTGTATGTGTGTATGCGTGTATGTATGTATGTATGTATGTATGTATGTATATGTGTGTATGTGTATGTGTGTATGCGTGTATGCGTGTATGTGTGTATGTGTGTGTATGTGTATGTGTGTATGCGTGTATGCGTATGTGTGTATGTGTACATGTGTGTATGTATGTGTGTGTGTATGCATGCATGCATTGTATGTATGTATGTATGTACGTATGTATGTATGTATGTGTATATGTATGTTATGTATGTATGTATGATATGTATGTATGTATGTATGTATGTATGTATGTATGTATGTATGTATGTATGTATGTATGTATGTATGTATGTATGTATGTATGTATGTATGTATGTATGTATGTATGTATGTATGTATGTATGTATGTATGTATGTATGTATGTATGTATGTATGTATGTATGTATGTATGTGTGTATGTATGTATGTATGTATGTGTGCTTGTATGTATGTGTGTTTCTGTATGTATGTATATTATGCATGTATGCATGCATGGATGTACGTATGTATGTATGTATGTATGTATGTATGTATGTATGTATGTATGTATGTATGTATGTACGTGTTTGTGTGTGTGTGTTCTGATGTGTAGTTATACAACGTACATACCATATCTGACATAGGAGCAATGTAACATCGTATCTATCTATATGCATGCGAATGTTTTCTGGGTACGTACCGCTGCACATTCCACATGTTACTCATTTTGCTATCGCTGATTGTGAGGCATGTCTGTTTGAGGCACGCAAGTAGGACCTTAGATGGGAGGGGAGGGGCGGAAGTACAACCTCACGTTTTTTTGATTGAACCTCCCAAAATGTGGCAATAGTCGATGCCCTTAAGGTTTCTTGCAGGCATTTGTCCCAGGAGTCATGCATTTCAGGACACATCCACTTGCCAACGCAGCTAGACTCGACACTGCTTACCATGGTGCTATTTCGTTCTGTTGCAAGGGAACCACCTCCAAGCCACTCGTCAAAAATGATAGTTCATAGATTGACACATTGACCTTCCCATAGGCAATCTCAGCCCAATGAACAAAGACAACCACGTACACACTTGCAAGGCGGGCGCCTATTCAAAACAATCTAGAACGGAATGGCAGTGCTCAGGCTTCACTGCCATTTTGGGAGTAGTCTTCCAAGAGGGAGTCTGTGCACTTTCATGTCTGGGAAAATAGGTATTCTCTTCGTAAGGCCTCAAACCTTACCTCAGCTGCCCAAAGGGCCCAGAAATCCAAGGTGAACCTTTTGGGAACCCAAAACAAAATAGGGGAACCCAACATGGGAAAACAAAAAGGTCAGATCCGGTCGATGCGCTTTGAACAACTGAGTACTCAACTCACTGGCTGAGTGGATGGCCCAAAAAATGTCCAAACTTTAAATCTACCACCAAAATGGTCGTCCCAAAAAGTTTAAAGTTCATGAACTCAGGGGAACCCAAAATAGGGAAACCCCCCAAAAAAGGGGAACCCAAAAAAGGGAAAATAAAAATGTAAAATCCGGTCGATTCGCTTTGAACTGAGTTACTCAATGGTTGGCTCCTGCAAGCAGACTTTAAAGCCTCGCCTTGACCGGCTTCAAGTGCTTCACCTTCACATAGCCCCCCCGCTTCTCACCCCGGCGCATGCAGAAGAGGAACCTCAGCGCCGGGTGGAAAGCCCGCGTTTAGGAGCTGAAACCAAGGCACGAATAAAAAAACCTACGACCAAAACATCTAGGGGTTAATTCCCCATTCTTGTCAACCATTGTTTTTTTTCTTCAAAAAAAACGGCCGTTTTCCCTGGAATTCCGGAGGTTTTCTAGAAAGAAGGATCCCTGGAAAGAATGGGGAAGGTACCCCTAGAAAACATGTACAATGTACAATATTGATTGTGCCTGGGTTGGAGCTCTAGAGAATGTTGGCTTGCGGTACTTCAAAGCCAAACTGAACAAGTCATTGGCACGGTGGCACTGGTTGTAGTTGGTTGACCCCTCATCTGTTGTCATATCACCTGATTACGCCTTACGCAAGAAACAACATACCACTTTTCAAGAGGAGGTTCCTGCACTTGTTCCCCAGATAGCTGAAAGCTATAGGGGTTCTAGCTTCAATTAAAGAGAGGAAAGTGATTTGCGACTGGGTGCTAGGGGGCGTGCAGTTGGGGTGCTGGTGCAAATGCTGGCTGTTAAGGTGTGCTGTTCGCGGAGCTGTTTGTGGCGCTGAAGACGTGTTTGCAAGATTGATGGCAGGGTGGTGCTGGTGCTGTTTTGGGGTGCTGTTTGGGTTGTTGTTTGAGGTGCTGGTGACGGTGCAGGCATTTTTGCGAATAGACGGCCGGGTGCTAGGGGGCATGGAAGTGACGGTCCAGGCGCAGTTTTGCAAGATTGACCGTAGGGTGCTATGGGGCATGTGTTTTGGGGTGCTGCTGCAGGTGCTGTTTTGGTATTCCTGTTTGGGGCTGTTTGAGGCTGGTGACGGTGCGGGCGGGCATGCAGTTTGGGGTGCTGGCGCAGGTGCCGGCGCAGGTGCTGTTTTGGGACGCTATTTGGGGTGCCGTTGGAGGAGTGCGGGCGATTTTTTTCCGAGCTTGACGGCCGTGCTCTCTGAGGAGTGCTGTTTGCTGCGCTCTTTGGGGGATTCTGTTAGAGGTGCAGGTGTGCAATCCTCCGCCAGTGTTTTTGCTGTCCAGGTTCTATGCTGGTGTCTTTTATTTGTGGGCGTCCACTCTTCTGAGAGAACTCCTGCCTTTTCAGGCGAGGCTAGACTTCGTTCATGCGGCGTGAAACCAACCCTTCGTTGGGCCTTCGGCCTTCGGTCTTCAGGTGCCCCGGGAAGTCTGCCAAAGGAGAGAGGCCTAAGTTGGACTCCAAGAAAGCCACAACGATGCAGCTTGGCAAACCAACTGCTACGGTAAAAGGGCACTACTGGGGGACCTAGACATGTTGGGCTGCAGCAAGGCAATTCCCCCACAGCTTCGAGAGACAACTTCCTACGCGCGAGGTGAGCAAAAACAGTGAGCCCGGCCTGGAATTATCATGTTACCTTGGCCTGACAACTGCGCTTTTCAAACAACAAAAACGGATGGATATACCAGCACCCCCCCACCCACCCCAAACGACAGCTATTTTTGGACACATGCAGGCATGTGACATTCTGCTCTAAGGCGAATCAGGCTTTTTGATCCTTACGCTATATGCAATGGATCGTGCCATTGGCCTACATGTCAATACGTGGACTCCGCGCTCACATTGTGATCCGAAATGAAGACATCCCCAGGTCTGTCGACGCGAGGGAAGTCACCTTCAGGAATTGGAGCCTGCAAGAAATGGGACAGCCCAGTCCATCCTCGGTTGTTTGCTGCGAAGCCCTGCCAAAAGTGACTAACCTTTTAGTGGGTTTAATACGAAAAACCCATCAGTTGGCAAAAAGTTAAAGTCCTAACAGCCAAGCAAAATGCACCAAAGCATCCATCAGACCAGTTGTACACCAATAGCCGATGTGGAGGGATCACCTGCTGCACACGGGCGATGTGCTGCTTGTAGCTGTTGATGCAAGTCTCTTTGGATGCTTCGGTGGGGTTCTTGAAGTCACATCCCCATGATACCATAGCGTTGCACTGGTGCACAGCATTGGCCAAATTCTCTGGCAAGGTGTCCTCCAAGAAATACATCTGCTGCATGTCTGGTGAGTCACGCATGCCGTCATAGAGCTCCACATAGTTGTCATGCCAGCTTTCCGGCTCGGAGATGGTCAAGATGAACTTGGACTCCGGGAAGTGCTCCATCACTTCCTCGTAGATCAACATTAAGGGCTCGTCCATGGCCACGTCAAAGCCATTCAGGCTGGACAAGGCCAGCTCTAAGCTGCCATTGTTGAAGAGGTAGTTACACCAAGGAATGCGGACACTTTGATTGTATCCGCTGTGCAGGGCCCTGTACCCCATCATTTGGAAGGCTGCGTACATGGACTGAGTGCCGGTCCGGGGTGCCCCCAGATCCAAATATTTCAGCCCCTCGGCGCACAGAAAAAGACACGAAAGGCGGATCATGGCAGCTGCCATCTGGGGCCGCGGAAAAATTCTATTTGGCCACCAAAAAGGGTTCAGTTATGTCTTACCAGCTTTTGGGTTGAGCCAACATGGCAAAAGGCGGACACAGTCGCTGATGGCCATTTTTGTCCGAGCCATTCAATCTACACCCGATACCTCTTCCTTTGCTTGCTTCTTGGTTTCACGGAGAAAAGCTGAAAGACTAACGTTAAGACGTTACGAATGGCCATCTACCAAGCAAGCAAGCAAGCAAGCAAGCAAGCAAGCAAGCAAGCAAGCAAGCAAGCCAAGCAAGCAAGCAAGCAAGAAACAAGCTGAAACTTGAAAAAAAGGTGCCCCTGGACAGGACAGTTGTGTCACAATGGAAACCCCTAGTAATTATTAAAGTGGGCTACCCAAAATGAGATAAAAATTGGTTGGAATTGTCCATCTAACCGTTATTCTCCACCGGGCTGTGGTGGCTGAGTTCTTTCCCTAGGAGCTCTCCATCCACCAGCTCTCCATCCAGGGCGTAGCCCACTGCGTTGCCGTTCTCTGCGGCCTGCGAGGGCGAAACCCACCTTCGCGGCTTTCTTTTTTAGCGGGTGGGCGGTATGAATAGGCCACGGTCACTTTTCTTTATTGGGGGATGCCCCCCAAAGGGAGGAGGTTCAATCTGCGTCCACTTTTTAGCTCTACCTCCCCGCATTCTTTCCAGGGGTCGTTTTTTCTCAATCGTTGAAACTTAGTGGTGTCCACCCTCGCTGGACCAGTTGTCCCTTTAAAGGAGGCCATGGGCCACGAGCAGGATCTGAAAGACGGATGTTTATCAACTTGTAGTTCATGTTTTGCCATGGCCTTCCAGCTGCATGTCCGGCAACATTCCGGTTCTTTCCAGGATCATTTGGGCAAATGCGCAGCTTCGTGTTCAACCTGCCAACCCCTCGTTGCAAGGGAAACACTTCACCCGTCATCTTTGCCAGTCTTGAGTATCCTCCAAGAAACACCCCAACACAAATGATCACACATTACCATAATTCGTCCACCTATATTACATAACCAGAAATGTTGTTTAATGGACAAGCCAAATAGAGAAGGCCACTGAAGACTGACAATGTCCGGCCCCGCCTCAGTTGGGTGCTTGGTGAGCAAAGCGTTGCCGCCGACCGCACCAGCCACCAACCACTTGCTGCCGCCTGTTCTCCAATGAGGAGGTGCCAGGCGAAACAGGGGCGGAGAGGAAGGAGAAAGGAAGAGGAAGGAAGAGGAAGGAGGATGAAAGGAAGGAAGAGGAAGGAGAATAAAAGGAAGGAAGAGGAAGGAGGATAAAAGGAAGGAAAGAGGAAGCAAAGAGGAAGGGAAAGCTGGTGCTTGCCTTCCTTCCTTCCTTCCTTCCTTCCTTCCTTCCTTCCTTCCTTCATTCGTTTTTCCCTTCCTCTTCCCTTCGTTCTAGTCGGGCCCCCAACCTCCCCAATGTGCTTCTCCCAACTTGCATTTGCTTGCTGCTTCTTCAGGAGCCCTTGCCTCTTTGCAACCCTTAAGCCCCAACACCACAACTCAATTGAGAAAAGGAGAGAGGACCGAAGACAAACGAGGACCGAAAAGGATCGATACTGAACTAACACAAAATCAACGCTATTGGCCAGTACGAAGGCCGCACTAAGCAATAGCCGCGCAAAGAAGCAACCCTCCATGTCCTTCCTTCATTTCCCTCTTTCCCCTCCTTTCTTCCTTTCCTTTTCCTCTCCTTCTCTCCTTTGTTCTTTTCCCTTCTTGTTTTTCTTTCTATTCTAGGGGTTGATTCCCCATTCTTTTCAACCATCGTTCTTTTCAAAAACCGGCCTTTTCCCCAGGGCTTTGGGTTTTAGAAAGAAGTATGGGAAAGAAGGTACCCCTAGATCTATTGTTCCTTTCATCTCCTTTTTTCTCCCCCCCTTTCCTTTACGAAAAGGGTTGGCCATTGCTTGCCCCGCCTTGCTGCTCCACGTGGCCAATTTTCACGAAGCCGGCTTCGCGAGAAGCTCGCCTGAGTGGCAGATCTAACCAACCCTTTGCGTGGCTCACACCTCACTCAGCTGTTCAGTGACTTTGGGAAAAAAGGGAACCCTTTTTTGGGAAGACCATTCTTAGTGAGCAAACACCAAAAGAAAAGGAAAAAACAATTGGTGCCACTGAACAACTGAGCTCAAGCTTGAAACAGGGGCCATGCATACAACTGGGTTGTCCATTTTTCCAAGACGTGCAAACCGCGTCCCTTTCAAACTGGTGAGGTGGTGCAAGCGGCACTTGCGGCGAGAACAACTCCAGGATGGTTGGGTCATCTGCCAGGCTCCATGTTGAAACAGCACCCTCCAAAAGGGCCCCCTAGTTTGGACACGCTGCCATGCGGCAATGCCTATATATCTTGCTCGAGGCCTTTCTCACTGCGTACTGACGGCGCTTGAGTCCAGCAATTGCCATCGTTCCGCGATCCAGTTGAAGAAAACAACAAACACAGAAATCTGATTTCCGCCCTTTCCGCCCTTTCGCGTCTAGCATCGCCCAAATTGAAATGACTTATGACAATGGAACCGCAAAGCCCTCCGAACTGAAGCCACCTGGCCTCCCAGGATTGCAAAAGTTGAAAAGCGGACCATATGGCTTTGGGTCAAAACTCAGGAAACCCCTGGTGAACAAAGGTGGCAAATGGATGTTCATCCCCAAAATGGGATCGCCATAGGTTATCCCCCGTGGCCATATTGACACAAGAAATATAAGTTCCATTGCACTCCCCACGCGTTACTCACCGGGTCGCCTTCAAACCAAAAGACACCCAGCACTTCCTGGTTGCCTGCATAGCAGGTAACTGGCGCCTGGTTACCAATTTTTCTGGAACCAAGCTCGGTTCCCAAAAGAGTAGGAACCAGATTCCAATTTCACGGTTTTCACGGTTCCGGCCTCCCAATTCACGGTTCCACCCGCCGATTTCACGGTTCCGGCACTCTGTTTCACGGTTCTGCCCTCTATTATGCAGCCTTTTCTGTGGTTCTGGGAACTACCAACCAGTTACCAATATAGGATGTAACCAAGTATACAGGTAACCGGAAGCACTGGGACATATTTGAGGGTCCGCGGTGGCAACTCACCCGCCACCGCATCCGCCTGATGTGCAGAAACTCCCCGTAGACGCTGTCTCCCGCCTCCAGGGTTTCGCCAAGCCCTTCTAGTACAACCCGTTGCAACTCAAGCAAGCTTCTTTCAACCAGCAATATCCATGTTTTTTGCTTTTCGGTTTTCAATATCCATTTTCCGGTTCTCAATATCCATTTTTTCGGTTTTCAATATCCATGTTTTGGGGTTTGCCTCAAGGGCGGAAAACCAAACATCAGGTTCTTCCAACAATGCGCCGGGCCTTCAGCATGCCCAGCACATTTTGCTCGCTGCTGTCCGGCACCGGCTGCTTCCGGAAATGCACCGCCTTCACGCCGCTCTTCACGATCCATTCTCGGACCATGGGCCCATGCGGGTGGCAATCTGGCGAACAGAGATGACCCTAGTCGCGCCACAAGCTTTTTATCGCGCGCGTCACATCGTGTTTTCCACAAGTTGATTGGCGCTCCCGCCTTCAGAGCGCCTTCAAGAAGCAAATGCCATCGCTTGGCAAGCAACATCGCTAGTCATTGCAGCAAGCCTCTACAAGCGAGATTGCTTTGCTCCGGCATTTTTTTGCGCATCTATTTATGAGTTTTCCCACGTCGGCTCACCAGAAGCTTTCATGCTTTGAGTGGTTTCACAGGGCAGCCCACTCAGCTCCGAAGCTTGAACATTGGACGAGGCGTGTCTGCGAGCCGAGGGGCTATGATCAAGTGTATGTCCCAAAAGGTTCTTTGCGGGTTCAAACCATTGGGGGGGGTTCCCAAGTCCTGATCCATGGCACATCACTGCATTAGAGGAAGCACCCATCTGGAAAAAATGCTCCGGATTGCATTTGAGCAATCCAGCCTTGCATTCAAGAAGCACGAGACAAGTCAATGAACATAAATTTCATGTGACGCTGGCTCAGCTGCATTCAAAACAGAAATCGCTCGACCCTGTTCTCCAAAACAGGACCAGGTTAGTCGCTCCCCAGCTTCCTTCAAAATGGAGCTGCCGTGACCTGCTAGTGAGGACATCCTAGTTGAGATGAGCTCTACTCAGCTTCCTTTGACCTGAAATGCACGCTGGAAAAAATCCCAAAAACGCGAATCTAAAGGAAACCCCCCCCCCCCCTTGGAAAGGAGACACTCAGTTGTTCAGTAACCCTGGAAAAAAAGGGAACCCTTTTTTGGGAAGACACTTTTTAGTGGGGCAGCCACAAAAAAAAGGGGGACAGGGTGCCACCGAACAACTGAGTTGCTACGCACAAAGCTGGAACCCGCTTAGAACCCGATGAACGGCTCCCTGGAAAGGCCTCCCCTTGGAAAGGCCTCCCCTTGGAAAGGAGCCATCATGGGACCCGTTGTAACACCTGCTTGTTGCGCTTTGCCTCAGCTCCTCATACCCCGCCCCATCCACCTGAGTTCAGCGCAGCCTCTCCTGCGAAGCGGAGAGCAAAATCGGAGGGAGGCAATGGGAAACCCTGGCGCAACGGAGTTGAACATCCGTTTGTTGAAGGTATCTGGGAAAAAATAATAATATTTCCAGTAGTGATTGATTCCCGTTAAAACCAACACGGCTTTTTTTAACACTCTCAAGCAACTGGAAGTGAATGTAAGGGGTAGGAGCGAAAGCAAATCAATTGTCGCTTTGCTTTGGACCAGTCAGTACATGGGCACCGATTCCGGTCTCCGTGTGAAGCTTCCTGTGTGACATCACTTGGGCATGTTTGGGCATGTGCTGGCAAAACAGCTGGACTGATTCAACCAACGTGCGGCGCCCTCAATTGCGAGGGCTCCAAATCATGCTGTCTTCATACGAAAAGTGCGTTTTGCCCACGGCCGCCTGCCCATATCATCATGCTCAACCTTGCAACATGTGCCGATGTGACTACGCGGAACTGCGTGCCTGGACGTTGTTCGATACATATATTAGCGACCCCAGCCCAGCCCTCTTGCCTCAACACTCTGGGGCTGTCGCTGACAAGTCCAAGTGGTGCAAAATGCAATGAATCCCAGCTGGAGACCATATCAAGGAACACACATCAAGGTACAACGCACATTCAAGGACACATTATGCCAATCTAAACATTCTGGAATACAAAGGACCAACACATGGACACAGGTTTATATGACTGCAACGTGCGCACGCTTGTCGGGGCATAGCTCGGCGAGCTAATTCGGCTGGTCCCAAAACGCCCGTTCGATTGGTCAGGGCACCCCATTAGAGATAGGCCAGGTTGATTCGCTGATTGAAAACAATGATAGGCAACAAGCCAGCTGGGCTTGAAAAATGGAAGCTCTCCCACTCCTAATCCAAAAACCCAAAATCCGGAAATGACACAAAAGGCCAAATGCAAGCAGAACCCAAGGGACAGAGCTTCGGACTTGGATCGGAGTCCTCGGTGTTCACCACGAGCACGGCCCGGGCGCCCGCGTGGTTCGCGTTGTGCGCCTGTCTGATCAAGGCCGGTCCGCTTTAAAAAACAAAAACAAAAACACACGTCTATTGCGATCGAGGGCCGGAGGGAGGCAATACGGCTCAACTGGTTTCCAAGTGCCTTGCGACAGGACCAAACAGCACGAATCCGGAAGGAAAGACTCCTGCATTCAAGCCATGCCTTTGCTCAATTGTGAGATTGTAAGCCCGCCGTGTGTAGCCATGCGTTCCATACTTCATGGACCGAGTGCGGTTCAAACAAAGTAGAAACGTCTGAGCTTCGCATGGCGGCTATAGCTACCTGCAAGCTGCTAACTGCAATCCCTTCAAGTCAAAATGTTCCCTCAGCCAGATTCTGCCTTGGGATTGCAAAGTGATGTTTCCGAACCGCTCCTAGTTTCCTCACAGGCTCTCGCCTCGGAAGAGCAAACAGGTCAACTCGCTGGCTTGGAGTATCCCCTGGAAATCCAAACTTCCAATAAGGTCGATGTGATCCTCATATGGATCTCTCATTTGTGGTTGCGTGTGTTTTCAGCCCAACATCCCAGCTGTCCAAATCACCCCTTGGTCGTCCAAGAGTCTTCCAGGAATCGAGCAGCGCTACACATTCTGTGTCGACAAAGCTCATTTTCCCAGTTGCCCACTAACAGAACAAAAGGACGCCTTTCTGGGAATTGACCAGCTTGGGCAAATCCAAAAGGAGGCGACGGATGCCACTGAACAGCGCATGCGGCTCCTTTCCAAGACCCGCGGAACTTGCATCCCGATGCAGGGCGGCTTTGACATGTAGCCTTTTCAGTGTCCTCGCCAAACAGATGCAACGTACCACTGCTTTCCAGCAACGCCGCCACTTTTCAAGGTCCAGAAACGAAGAAAATGAGGCAGCCTCTGGTGAATGCCCCCGGGTGCTGCCTTTTTTGTTGCCCGCCGTTGCCGCCAAAAGCAGGATTCCTGCTTCCTTGGCAGGCTTCCTGCTGCTGCTGTTCGGCCGCGCCGTGTACCCCTGAAACGAACAGAAACCACCAAAGCACCCATCGATCACGCCACCTTGAAATTAAAGGCATGGAATCCAAAAGGCGATCAAACAAAAACAACAACTCAATCCGCATGGAACAAATCCGCGGGCATAAATCTCCTCCCACGGACTCTCGTGCGCTGATGTTCCATGATATTTCATAGTAGAATTCTCAATCTGCCGCAAAAACCTTAGCTGGCAAGAGGGATAGCTTACCAATACGGGAGCTTCGCACCCAAATCTGCAAGCCTCATGCTGCTCCGAAGCATTCGCTAAGGCACTTCCAATAAACTATGTCTCGACCATGGCGAGCATTGGCAAACATCGTATCATAGATGACATTAACACGAAACGGCTCCTGGTGTGGTTTGGTTTTGGTATGTTTTGTGGCCATTTCTCTCACATCTTCCACCTGGCGTTCCATACAGCATTTGCTTGCCCCCGATTCCCAGGCAAATCAGAACACGCCTATGGTCTGGCCCATCACCACGAAAGGATTCGGATCATTCGCGGAATTTAGCCGTCATCAGAACAGCTGACTTCGCCTTGCTCCGACTTGTTGGCCTACCCTCCAACCAACAAACATGGAATGTGCAGACCTTTTTTTGGAAGACTGTCCTCTTGGAAAGTGAGCCAGTGCACTTCCACATTTGTTAGTGGGTGGGCAACTCAGCAAAGTGTGGTATGTGTCCGTGTTTTTCTAAGGGTACCCTTGTTGGTGTTGGTCTAAAGGGAAACCCAAACGAAAGACGCCACATTTTGGGGGATCCCCATATTTTTCAGGTAACCCCTTGGTGGCTTGGATTGGCGATTTGGGGAGTTGAACTGCAGGTAGAGGGTAAATGGGCCAGCGGGCTCCAAACCACCAATTGGAGAGAAGCTGAGTCTTGACGACCCATAAAAACAATTTTGTAACTTCACCAGTTTCCAGGAGAATGCCACTGCTCACCATGAACCTGGACAAACCTTCGTCGGACTAACACAGTTTTGTGCGGTCCTCGCGCTAAGTGTGGGGATGTCCCTCAAAAGTTAGAACCTGCCCCTCGGGCTCTGAGTTGCGGAGCCCCTTTGTGGAGGGGGGGTTCCTCATTTGGAGACAAGCCCATGTAACATGCAAACGAATTCAGGCGCAGCTCTACGCAAGGCCGAGTGGCCGCTCGGCACGAAGCTGCAGGCGGTCATTAGCTGGAGTGAAACATTTGCGCCTGGCAGAGACGAACATGAGCTTCACTTGTGAGACAATGCCCAAACACACCGTGAGAATTATTAATCCGCAACCCTGGATTCCTACAGTTTACGGTTGGCTTGCCTTTTTCGAAGGAGCCTAAAAACGAGCCTCTGATCTTGACAACCACCCACGTGCTTAAGCGTCAGCTTCTGACTTCATAAGCTGGCCCATGCTTCTTCCTTTGTTGCCAGCCACCCGAACTCGCAAAAGCAATCGGGAAGGCCACAAAATTATTGGCAGCAGGTGGACAGCCCAACCCTGAGGAAGACGAAGCAATTCCCCGATGCGTCTGGACGCTCTCATGACCTCAGCTTCCTCCCTGCGGCCTGGCTCCGAGCTACCGAGCTACCGCCGCATGAGCGATGGCATCCAGCCACTTTTGGCTGGCGCCTGGAGGGGGGGATTGGTAACCCCAAAATGGCTTGCCCTGGCAAGTGGAAACATGGACCAAAACCTGCGGTCCCCTGGTGGTTTAATTTTGACCCATACCCAAATGAGGCAACCAAAACATGGACCCGTTTCGCACACCCAGGCACCGCTTGGCACCCAATCAAACAGGACATTTGGGGGTGCTTGCTTTTTGAAGGAGGGAAACCAAAACGGATAGCTTCCTTCCTTCCATTCAAACGCAACTTGGCTGTCCTTAGCCTCACTTCCTCCAACTCCTGTAGACATGGCACGCACAAAAGGGTCCCTCTTAAACGAAAATTGTCTTTGTCAAGTTCCACGCTAGTGGACAGGAGGCCAGTGCTGCATCAATCATCAATCCCAACATTTCGTGCGAGTTTGCTGTGCAGGGGCCAGATACCCATCTTACTCCTTCTCAGCAAGGAATACACCCTGTCCGAAATGCTTTCTAGGTTGGATGTAAAAAATACTGCCAAATGAGAACAGCACAACTCAAAGGTTTGGGCTACATTGGAATCTCTAGGAGGTCAGGTTATTTATGGCTCTTCTCTGGGCAACAAATCCTAACCTCGTTAAGACCCTCCAGTGACCCAGGGCTCCCGTCTATGTTCCCTCGAATATTGGCCCAAAAGGGGACGTTCAAGCTCCCTCCCACTAACACGGCACCTGACAGAGGGTCCCTTGAAGAGGAAATGTATCTTCCAGGTATCCTCCTACCAATCCTATGTTAGTGGCGGAACACCCTCTGTACAGGCCCCTCCTTTTCTGGGCTGCCCTCAGATCCCCCGCTAAAAGTTTAACTCTTAGTGGGTTAAATGGGAAACTACCACTAAACACTAAAAGGCCCAAAAAGCCTAAAAAGAAGATGGCTGGGAACCACCATGATCTGTACAGGCCCCTCCTGTTGTCTCGTTTTGGCGCCAACTTCGTCTCCGGCGCCTCTGGCACCAGGCCTGTGAAGCTCGGCTGCACCCGCGGCAGGTTCCGGAGGGAGCCCGGCATGGCTGGCCTGGAGGCATAACCTCTGCAAAGGATTGGTGACTGGCAGTCACCGCCCAACAAACTTGGTTGACGTTGGAAGAGGCGCAACAAGAATATGTTTAGCAGTTAAGTGGGGATTTCCCACTCAACCACAATAAGCAAAAATGTTAAAATGCTACCCAACAACAACCACGCAAAAACGCTTTACGGTGCCCCGTGCTGCATCCGGCATCCTTCACTCATAATCACATAATCAACCAAGTTGATGAATTTCCGCGTCGGCATTCCCACGGTTTGGTTACCCTGCCACCAACCATGGAACCTCATTCTCGGCTCCTGGAACTCTAATTCAACGATGCCTCCCCCCCAAAGCGAAACCAAGCCCTATCTAGGGCTCTTACCCATTGACAACTGAATTAAGCCTTAACAACTCCTTTGGGTTTCCCCTGACCATACCAGGTTGCCAGTACCTTGAATTCTCAACGACACCAAGAAGGCATCCTGGAGGACTAGACAGGGTTGGGACCTTGCCCATCGGATACCAGGGAGTGTCTTCTAGCTTTTTCTTCACAAAAAACTTTCAAAACCTTCGATTCTTATTGTTAAAGAGACAAACCACAAGACGCCACAAGAAAACCGACTTGTCGTTGCCCTAATTTTTGGGATACCCTCGCATGGCACCATGGCTTTTCTCTGCGCCTCGAAGAGTCGAAGCGGAGAAAGGAGGGCATGGCCCGTTCCTTGGCGGCTTCTTTCCTGGCCGGTTGGGTGCCGTTTGGGTTGTGCGTCACTTTGCTTTGCGCAAGCACTTGAAGCTTTTTCCTGCTCGGAGACACATGTATAATCTGGCCTAATAGTTTAAATGACTACAAATGTTGTTCACGAAGTCGGCTGAGTTGCGAGCACAAGCGGCAAATTCCGCTCGCCCTCTCACCCACTTACATGAACAATTGAACCAATCACAGCTTTAGAAGGCCAACCTAAAACTGCGGCCCAGTGTCGGCTGAGACTGGGAAATCCGATTTGGTTTGATGTGAGAGGACACCTGTAAGATTCATAAAACGAGCCCACCCCTTGTGTGGAGGATGCCAAGCAGCTGCTGGCAAAGAAGCTGTCATCTTACAAATCGGCTTCTTGTCACGTTTGCAACTTCTCAGTTGTTCGGTGACCCTGGAAAAAGGGAGCCCTTTTTGGGGAAAACCATTTCTAGTGGGGACCAAAAAAAAAGGCAAAAGGGTGCCACTGAACAACTAAAACATTTGCTTGTTGCTTCGCAATGTCTGATCTACATCCTTCAAAACCGTGGAAGCCATGACTGCTGCTGTGACTACCAATGCCACTGCTGCTGCTGCTGCCGCCGCCGCTGCTAGTGTGCTGCCAGTGCTGCCAGTGCTGCCAGTGCTGCTGCTAGTGTTGCAGCTGCAACAAACATGTGGTGAACAATTGCCACTTCATTGTATTTTTCTGTATCACCTCAATGCATGAGCACATGACCATGAGACTGGGCTATCCAAACGCCAGAACCCAACCGACGAACCACGGCTGTGTTGACATCAGCTCATGTGAAAGTTTGCCCTGTACCCAGGCCTGCAATGGCCAAAGAAAAACAACAATGGCACGTGCTGGGTTCGTTGACGTGGACTAGCTGTGTCAAACAAAACACATCCAGCCCAGCCTGCCATGTTTTTGGAACCAGGCATAGGTCTTATCCAGCTGCTCACACCGCAGTCGGGCCTCACAGGGTTTGACACTGCTCTCCTCTGGCCATGAAAACTAGATATCAGGGCCTATATAAATGATTCCTGACATTTCCTGGTGCATTCCTTGAATTTGGTATAACAGCACCCCACGATTATGTAGGCCCCTGTAATCCATTTCCGTGTTTTACCAATCACCCCCCCCCCCAAAAGGAAATTCTCATCTGGGCGGTCGAATCTTCATTCATGGCGTACTGGGGTGCCAGGGACGCCACGGTCCCCGTTCAAATGGGGACCGCCACAAAAACCGCTTAAAATGGTTTTGGGGAGCCGTCGGAGAAGTTGCCGTCGGTGGGGAAAAACATCTGTGAGTTTATCATTGATTGAATATATTGATATATTTTTTTTCGAATTTGCTAATGCGAAATGTTGCGTGCATCCTTTACAATCGTGGACCGTGTGCATTTATTGTAGTAGGAGGTGCAGGAAAGTCCAAAGGGCATTTCGCCATCAAAACCAGGAGGTTGGGCTCATTTAGGATTTCCCAGGGCTGGTTTCGCTCCTTCGAGGATTGAACTACCTGCCCTCCTGCGCTGTCCACGCAACAATAGTCTTCCAGCCAAGTCTGGTCACTTGATTGGGTGCTCCAAATCGGTTCTAACACATGGGTTCCTTGCCTCAGTTGTTCAGTGACCCTGTTAAAAAAGGGAACCCTTTTCGGGAAAAAACATTTTTAGTGGGGCAGCCACCAAAAGAAAGGGAAAATAATTGGTGCCACTGAAGAACTGAGTTTCTGCACACAAAGCCGGAACCAGCTTAATCCGAACCCGATGAACGGTTCCCTGCCTGGTCGAACTCCTGAAGAGTGTCCTCCAACGACAGGTCCGCCTCCAGCATCAAGCGCTTCACCCGCCTGTGCCGAAAGGCTGGCAGACGATGGATCATGGGAACCCAATGGGTTTTTCACCCCACCCACCCACCCCCCAACCCGCCCTGCATTGGTGCCCACAGTGTCTTTCTTTGGAGGGGTTGAAAGGCAAGCAAGCAAACCATGGGTCCTGGGAATCCGTTGGTTTTGCAGCCCCCAGCCTGCTTTTGTGCCCACAAAGACTAATTTGGGAGGCGGAGAAAAAAACCGGAGGGGTTGGAGAACAGGTTCTGCAATGCTGATTTTTTGCCGAAATCCCGCCCAATGACTCCATTTCCCCGAATGAAGCCCCTCCTCCCTGAGACAAGGCTTGCTCAACCAAGCTGCCCCCCACCCCCCCTGATGCCAAAACTTCGTGAACCAAGGACCCCCTCCCCCTTTGTAGAAGGCAAGAAGAACAGGCCACACCTCTATCGAGTGGCTGCCCGGGCCAAGCCACCTGACCCCATGCAAGAAAAGCCATGCTTGAAAGAATCTGGACTTTGTGACTCCCATCAACGTGGCGCTACAAACATTGCAACATGTTTCCAGCCTGAAACGCCATGCGGGCTCATGCCAAATCAGAACCCATATGCTTGGAGATACTCCCACCTTGCAAATGAACATGGAACCGGAAAAAGCAAAAACAAGTTCCAAGGAATCTGCTTCGGGGGGACCTCCTTTCTTAGTTTCCCATGTCAATTTTACAGGGAAAATTTGGGTATGTGTCAAACTAGGGGCGCCAAACATGGGTGGCTTCCAAAGGGGCGTCCCTCATCTCCAAAACCCACCACGCGCCCACTGCAAACCACAAGTGACGCATGCCACATGCACCGTCCGAACTCCCACCTGTCCATCTCATCCCGCCACTCCAAGCGCGTATCCAGGCCACCCTCCTGAGTCGAATGTGAGTAACCCAGGTGAGGCATTTCCCAAAGACGTGAGGCACAATCAAAACCGATCGGTTCAAACAGCCCAAAATCATGTAAAGAGTTACCAAGGCGGCCCGCGGCCCATTTATGGTTGGAATGTCCCTTACTAACCTTCATCTACCCGGGATTTGATTGTGGCTCAGGTGCACTTTACTGGAGGTTTAGGGCTAGAAGTCTACAAGAAACCCACTTGGCCCTACAGTTGAACATGTTGAGGTTTCTCCGGAACTGGGAAACTCCGCAATTGGGGCTCATGCGAGCTTGTCCCTCATACTGGTGCAAGAAGCTGGGCTTTTGAAGTTCGATCGCAAACGCCAGCTACTGGAAATTCAATATCTGGTTGTTGTTGGAGGTTTGGCCAACGTCCTGTAGAAATCCCTGAATTAAGATTCATGTTGGTTACCCTGGTTGGGGACAGCTACCACTGAAGAAAGACGATGCATACAATTATAAACCGTAAATAAAACAAAGTGAAACTTTGGAGTATAGGATGCTAAGCCAGGGCGCTACACAGATTGAATGGCTTGGATCTAGTGATATTGACGCGGACACAGGTGTTGTTGCCACAATTCTCGCCAAATGTATGATATACCACTGATACGCTCAAATATCATCCTCCAGTACATCAAAAATTGCGTTAAACAAAAACCAAAGACAAGTTCACATGTTCTATGAAACAAACATCGGCAAAAGCACCTCACATTCACCTTCACATCAACGACTTTATCATTTGTGCATCCTTCGCACGCTCTATGAAACGATTTCACTTTCACTCAACAAAGACCAAACAAATAAAATAGCCTCACATTCATGTGAACCCCAGTTCTGTGGGTTAATTAACCGTTCGTAATGGCTCAATTATGGAAAATCACGTCCACCATGGCCACGGGTTCATACACCCATTTTCAACAGCTTGTTCTCATGTTTCACACGTTCTATGAAACACTTTCAAAGACAAAAACCTCACATTCACAAACAGCAGCTCACTGCGACTCAAAGACTCAGATTCTGTTCGCAAACAGCGCGCTCAAGTGAGGACTCCCATGGCTCCTTGGCACTCTCCGTCGCCTCGTGCAGCACCCGCGCAGCCTTGTCCATGGAGGTCAAGGTCTGCTCGCGCTCCGCGAGGCCCACGCGCTCACGCATGCGCCTCCTGAGCTCCGCCAAACCCCTGGCTTCCCCAGACTCACTTCCCTCCATTTGCTTTCTCGTCCCCTGGAGGAAAAATAAAACCTTCCAGTAGTGATAGATTCCCTTTAAAACCAACAGGGGAAATAAACAAAAATAGTCTTAACCAAATGGAAGCTTGCTGAGTGGATGGGCCGACAAAAAAAGTCCGAACCGGACTCGGTGCTTGCCACTAAGATGGTGTTCCCCAAAAGTTGTCTGAAGTCCGAAACGGAACTCAGGGAGTGAGCCTAATTGAGCTTTAAGGTCTGACTTGGAGGAAGCCAGGCTCAGCTTGCTCCCCCCTCCTCGACAAGAACCGGCATGTCTCAGTTTTTAAATTCTCGTCCATAACAGAGGAGCCTTACCAGGATGCAAAAACATCAAGCCGCATGCGAATTAATGTGGGCAGTATTCCAGGTTGCCAGCTCCAACCTAAAGTCTTGGGTAACTAAGCCAGGCAGCAGCTGTGAATACGGCCACATCTTTGCCCATATGTGGCTGTGGGTCAAAACTGAAAAGGACCTGACCTCGCTGGAGCGTGGAAGCAGGCACTTCAAGCCTTACAAAGCAGCATGGCCATCTACATGCATCAGAGTGGTCTGTGCGCCAGCTCAAGGACCGGTGCTTGCCATGTCTTGAAGCCAAAGACTTCTTCTCAGTTCATTGTCAATGCTTGCACCCTCCCTCGGGAAGTCAATGTTTTCCAACAGGTTGATTCACCCAGCACAAGCGCCTTCCAAGGGAGCACAAGATCACACCATTCAAATCTAGCCGCCCTGCGAAGCAAACCTCGCAGGCTTTGGCTTCAAACGATTTGCCACGGCTCTCATGGTTTTTGCTGCCCAGGAAGTGCCGCATCTCCACAGCCTCGCGGAGATAAGCAGAACTTTGTCGGAGGTCACGTGGCTATGAAGTTTGATGGGGAACGCGATGAAAAGTGGTTGGTGGACGCAAATGGCTGTGGCTCAAATAAATGTACCAAAATTGCACCTTGGGAAATGGAGCCAAAGAGTAAAAGCTGCGTGTGCTGGCTCTTCAATTTTGAGCCACACCCAAATCTGCACCTAACTGAGGTCCACCAAAGGGTCCCATACCAGTCTTCTGTGCCACCTGCTGCCAATCACTGGCGATCACGGACATTGCTGTCCACCGTGACAAACGCTCAACAGAAGTGGACACTCGCCTTGACCCGATACAAAAGGATGTGTGCCATCTGCTTTCAAAAAAATAAAAGGGTAAACTTACAACAATTTATCATTTTCAAGCAGGGTTTGCCTTTGACCTTTTGACCCCCTTAGACAAATGTCCATCTGCTTATGTCCCATGACATATCCAGTAGTGATAGGTTCTTTCTAAAAATCACAAGAAACATAGTCTTTCTGAAGCAAATCAACCAAGAGGGGAACAAAACAAATACCATCCCTCCCACTAACATGGCACCTATGACAAGGTACCAGGAAAATGAATTTCCTTGAGGAACCCCCTGTCAACTGCCATGTTAGTGGGAGGGAGCGTAGTCTTAAGCAAATGAAAGCGGATACAGGGCCGCCCTCTGGCATCGAACTGCCCGCCTTGGGGTCCGCCTGCAACGCCGCGCTCCGGCGCCGCACATCCACCGGCGGCAGCATCGCTTGGCTCCGCGCGAGGCGCGGCCCCGCGGCTCCGCGCGGTTGGCCCGTCTTGGGCACTGAGGGCCCAAGGGCGGGAAGGCGGGCAACGAGCCAAAGGCCAGAGGAGGATTGCAGATGTTTGAGCTCCCAAGTGGGGAAGCCACAAATGTTATGTTCTGTTTTGGGGATGCCCCTTTGGGGGCGTTGTAGAGGGAAGCACAAAATAAAAACCACCTGTTTCCAGAGGTCCGCCAAAGATAAGCCCAACTGGAACTCTGGCTGATCGCTGCAACACTTGACCCAGCTTCTTGGCTACAAGAGTGGGACGAAACCGCCAGCTGATTATTTTGGACCATGACAAGCTTTTTCCAAAGTGGAACATGCTTCTGACTACCTTGCTGCTTCAAAGTGGGTTCCTAAAAAACGTGTCCCATGACTGCGGAAGGAGCAAGTAGCAGGGAGGAAACCAAAGGTCGCCCTCCGCGGGAAAGGGAGGGCTGATAGGTGGGTCATGGGCACTTCAGGCTTCAAGTTTCAAGGGATCAGGTTCTATGTGTATGTGCGAGAGGGTAGGTCCTGCTTTCGACCCGCTCGAGACTCGACTTGAGGACGTCGCCTTCTTGACATCAGTGGAAAAAGTAGCTATCATCAACCGAAACGGTTCTTATTCATGTGATTGGGTGCTTTGAAGATTCCATTGCGGCTGGCTGGTTGAGAGGAGTGTAGCATCCAACAGTTGACTTAAGCGGTCCTGCAACAACCATTGAATCTTGAATTCACCTACCAACCAAAATGGTACCATTGGTTTTGACCCACAGCCATCTGTTAGGAAACCGCAGAGGAACAATCCTAGGGAGTTGCCCAGCCGGCTGAACAACCCAAAGATAGGGGAACCTCCATAATGGGTGGTTTTCCTCATGACTTGCCACAGCTCGTTACTTGTCGCCCTCGCCCGGTGGCCACTTCGCACACGGGCCTTCAGCGCGAAAGGGGCGAACTCGCCATTGGGACCTGTTTCCAGAGTGGCGATGGCGAAGTCTCACCCGGACATCGCATGCCACAGCTGGGAACCCGATAGAGACCGAAGGCAAGAGCCTTAAAGGGGTCAACCAGGAAGTGCTTGGACCCAAAATGGGTCAGAAGCAAAAACATAAAGGAGTACAGCGTGCCTCTTGTTCCTGCGGGAGTTTCAACATAAACTCTTTGTGCAGCACATGGCAACGACCCTGTGTGAACACCAATTTAAACTTGTGCTAAACTCATGTTCATTCCCATATGTATCCTTCTTGCCCCTTGGCAAGACGCGCGTTACGTAGCCGTTGTTCTCGTACAACATGGGTATGGGTCAAAATTAACCACCAGGCGACCGCAGGTTTGAGTCCTTGTTTCCATTTACCAGGGTTCCATTTTGGGGTTACCATATTTTTGACCCACAGCCACATCTTAAAACCGGCAAACTGTCTGATGTGCACGCAGGTTTCGGCGCTTTTTTCCGCTCATTCTCCGGGGCAACGGCCACCTCTCCGCATCAGCCACATGAACTCGCTGCCTTGCAACGCGCGCTTCTCGGGCAAGCACAGAGGTCCTTACACCAGACTCGCCAGATCAAGGCGTCCCACCTAAACAAAATACGGAAAAGCCAGGGCCTGGGGTCGTTCGGCAAAAAAATGAGCATGCAAGCCTTGCCGTCCTGCTTCTTGGACTGGACTGACCGACATCAGATCAATGAGCGCTTAATAACTTAAGCCTCCTTAAAATTCTAAGATCCCCTGCACTACCCCGCACCTCCTTGGACAACCACCGGATTCTTCAACAGGGAACCTGCGCAGTGCCAGTGTGGAAAGTGACAAGACTGCCCCCCCCCGCTATGGTTGGTGTGTGGAACTAGGTCCTCCAGTAGAGAGGTTAGAATAAAGGTACCAACTGTGTTTTTTTTTCTTTTTTCGGTAGTCTATTTTAGTACCTTCCCCCCCAAAAAAGGTAAAGGGCACTCCTGGATCCAAATCACCTGCAGGGCTCCCTGGCCATCTTCCGCATGCCAATGTCCCACCCTTCGGCGCTGAGGCCGTGGCCGTCCAGCGGAATTGGCTCCACCTGAGCCCAGCCGAAGTTTCGCGCGAGAAGCAAACACCAAAACTCATGTTGACTTCTTGGGCCGCTGGCAAAATCAATGCACGACTGAGTTCTAACTCAATCTAGCTCACCAAAACCGGATTTGGGGTCCGCAATGGAAGGAAGCCGCAAGAGGTCGCTATCACTTCCCATCGTGACTTGTGCCCAGCCATGCGCGAAGCGCTGGGGCGGCGCACCTCGAGGCCGTACTCATCCTCCGAATGGAAGTGGACCTCACACGCGATGTGCTCGCCAGCCTGGGAGGCAGATAGACCTACCCGTGCTGAGCACCGATGAGCACAAAACCCCAGGTAGATGGTGTCCGCCAATGGCCCCAAGTCAAAGTAATTCTGCATTTTTCACAATAATTCCAAGAGCTGAATTAAGGGATCCCCAATGATCCCCAGGTAAAGGACCTTCATCATAGTGAGCTCGTTTTACCCCCGGGTGAGCTTGTTACAAAATAGGCAGACCTTCCCCCAATGGAAAGCCGGGGAAATCGCAGAGGTCCAATGAAGGCTGGGCTTGGCTCTTTTCATACTTCAAGATTTCGTGGTATGATGAGTCGACCGGCCAACGTGTGTGCATGCTTGGGAATGCATCCACGCATATCCTTTCCTAGGACTTTGTGGTAAGCTAAAACTGGCTGTGATTCTGTACTTGGCAGAGATTCTTTAGATTTATGCAGTCCATTTCGGACTGATCCGGAGGACCGCACTAATTCAGGATGGTTCCCCCTTTTAATATGCGCCATGTTGGTCAGGACCCGCAATGCTTTTCCACGGTTCCAGCCCCACAAACATACTCGGTGGGCGTGGTTATCATTTGTCTGGCCTTTGAACAGTGCTTAATGTGTGTGCTCAGAAGGGGTGTGCCATAGCTGGCGCTGTTTGGAAACGCTGCTTGGAAAAAAGGGACGGATCGCGCCGCGGCTCCTTCTCGCCTCGTAAAAGGCTTACTTTTTCTGATTGAAGGGGGGGTAGAAATATGAGCCATGGGGGACCTAGGGATAATGGGTCCGGACGTCTCTGCCGAGGCGTCGGCCTGCTGGGAGTTCCACACAGCCCTTTGTGCGTAGGTCGTTATCCTGGCACTCAGCTCGTCGCTCATGTTGTTTTCCTTCCCTCCCAAAATGGCCAAAACTGCTCCGTTCGATCCAGGGATGCATGCGAACACCACAATCTGGTGCTCAAAACCTCAGTTGCATGCAACACGTGAAGCCTCCCTAACTTCTCGCGGCTCGGATGCAAGCCCGCACCTGTTGTGGGTCAAACATGGGAGCGATTTTGAAAGGCCCAATCACTTCCCCTGCCGGGGGTTTCAGCAGCTTCTTGGAGGAGGTGCTTGGGGTTCTTAAAACATCTGGAAGGGAGACAAACTTGTAAAACACAAAAGCGCAAAGTCCGATAGATGACCCCAATGCACACACCTGAAGTGGCCAACATGCCGGGCAGACTCCCAAGGCATCTCCTTGTCGTCGGATCTAAACTTGATCTCCCTGACATGCACAGAAGAAGGCTTTCTCGCAGGCTCTTGGCACCAAAAACCAAGCGAAACCAACAAACCTGGATCCGCTACAACAAATCTGTCTAGAACCCAGCTCAAACACAGCGGAGCCTGACCAGCGGTATTCCCCACAAATTCAGTGTCACCATCGTCATCTTGGGGCAGGCAAAGCCCCAAAGCTAAAACTACGTTGACCAGCAAAAATGCGGTGCCAAGATTGATACCGTCCACTTCACTTCTCATCGAATCTTGCCTCGTTGTCTTGTGGGTGAGGTATTATAAGGTGTTCCAGTTCTTGGGCCAGTGGGGGGGGGGATGACCCGTGTAATACATCCAGGTGCATGACTATGTCGTCGAGGTACGGCCATGCCCAAACAACCGTTCAACCCGTTTCGAGGAAACTTTAGCTGCATGTGAACAAAAACTGTCCACCAAAACGCATCGAACTCTTTGCGCTCTCGCCCATAGCAAGGAGGGAACAACGTCACCCTCGGTTGCAGGGTAAACCTGGTAGCAACACAACAGCCCATTTTTGGGCTGATTCCATTTTCAGCGAGCCCCGAAGCTGCCCAACCCAAAGAGATCCGAAGCATGGAAGCCAGTGAACGATTCACCCAAGGCTGTAAGTCACGTTGCCTCACTTTGACCCCAGAAACAATCCAAAGAATGAGCCTGGCAAAGGTCCAAGTAGCTCAACTGGGTCACCTGCTAGCTGAGTCCGGGGCTGTAGCGTGGTCTCTGGTGGCTCCAGCGCCTCTGCCGGCACCTTGCCGAAGAACGGAAAACCACGGCAGCCGCGGGTTTCTGGCCAAGCCTTTCCAGGGGAAGGCTCTGGCACCAAGACTTCAGGGGATTAACACCCTCCCAGCCACATGGAACCTTTCTGGAAGACCGACCTTCTGGTGGGTTCCAGGTCGCTTAGTGGCAGGGTGAGTAAGACGCGTACTGACAAGAAACCCGTTTAAGATCGGCAGGGAAATGCAAGGACCTCTGGTACCCAAATCGTTCCTTTACAGCTTTGTCCTGCACGCCCCCTCTACCTGTTCTAGCTTACGCTTCATCGAGACCTCTCTGGAAAACAACTGGGCATTTCTCCAGTATCAAAGGGAGGCTCCTTTGAAGGTCTGCAATCGGCATCCTGAAGTTGACGCCATCAGATGCATGAAACTGGAATGATGCTACGAACCATGTGCCGAAACCTGAAAGAGATGCTTCCAACTTCCAACATGGCTCTGTGTAAACGTTGGTGAGTCCCCCCTTTGCAAAACATTGAAAAGGGACACCAAAAAGGAAGGCCATGCTTAAACAGATCTTAAACAACTCTCTTTGTTTTCCTTTTAAAGATTCCAAGGCCCTGGCCGTTTTTGCCACCAATGCCTAGGTTTGCCACCGTCCAACCCGTCTCCCGTCTCCATCTCCATCTTGGAGGCCCGGAGGCGGGCCTGGCGCATTCGATCCAGGCGCTCCTCGTCCAACTCGATCATGGCCACTGTGGGCTTGGTCGAGTGGATCACCGTCTGGTTTTCCGGACCAGCGAAAGGGCCGGATCGACCGTGGCCGTTTCATGTTGTTTTCTTTGGGGGGGGGTGTCTTTTCTTTGGCGTTTCTCGCTGCAAAGTGGGGAAGTGCTGCAAACTCGGGAAGCCAGAAGATATTTAGGGAGGGTGATTCGGGGGTTGGTTCAACATCCAGCCACATATTTGACCAATGTCCCCAGAACCTCCCTCAAAGAAGCCAATTGGCACCCCGACAAAAGGAACCTTCTCCAACACGTCTTCCCAGTGGCCATGAGACAACCGAAACGAGGGTGCCGTCTAAGAACTGGGCAGTTGAACTCCTGAAGATTTCACATCGCCACAGCGCCAACCCACTTTCTCCGCGAAGCAATCCACGGGGTGAGAACAGCTCCTCAGCATAAACCTCTGGTGAGATTCAACGATCGCTGCGCAGGCATGGATATGTCATGGCCATGCCTGGCTTTTCCAGGCTAGCAGCAAATTCAAGACTAGCCCTCTTTTTCTGCTTGTGATCGTCAGTTTGCACGGGATTCCTTTGCTTGACCATGTAAGATGTGCCCACCGACGCATGCAAGGGCAATTGAACAACGCTCCAAAGGGCCGCATGGCTGTAAGATTGTACGAGGCCATTGCGAATCCCAAACTCAGCTGCCTGGCGGTGAAACCTCGTCGACTTATCCGCTTTGTATTGGGCGAAAGTGTGAGACACGGCGTTCTGCAAAGTCACGGCCTGCGCCAAGTTTAGTATTTGTGCGAGTGCGTTTCGTCGTGTTTTCTGCTTTGGGTATTGTGATTGTGTTGAATGGTTTGTTTTTTAGTTCTAAATGGTGCTGGCACGAGTTGCAGCAATGCATCAGATCCTTGAAAGGAGCCATAGCTGGAAATGGACTGAGCCTTGCCAGTGCCCGGGTGAATATGCCACAACAAACCTGCGTCATGTGGCATCTGTAGCGATTGGGGGCTTAAGAAAACATTGCAACCCCTAAAAGATACATGCTCCACTAATTCCAAGCCACCCATCTGGACGCCTGTGCCTCTGAAAAGTGTGAGATAGCCAGCGCTTCCTCGTTTTGCAGGAATACTTTGACAGAAGGATTTGCAATGAAACCAAATGATATAAAACATGTTGCCTAAATCTGGTGGAGTCCTGGGCTTACAAAATTACAGGTTGGCAAATTCAGTTCACACGGGGCAACAGGATGGGTATCAGGTATAATTTGTGCCGTACGGCCATGCGCCAACCTCATGGCCACAGGTGTCTGCCGAAAAAGCCACCAGTCTTCTCATGTAAGGTCTGCTAAGTGCCCGAAACGCGAAGTTCAGGTTTCTTGGGGATGCTGTCAACGAAAGCCTTGATGCTGTCAACGAAAGCCTTGGGTGGGGTGTGGCTATCCTTTCTCTCCCCAACGAACGTAGCACCTGTGGGAGGGTAGCTGAAGATCATTTCCTGTTGAAGGAACAGCTTCAGGTACCCCAAATAGTATCCCTCAACTTGTGTGTTCGTACTTGTTTCGTTGTAGAAACCGTTTCGGGTCAACGTCAATTGGCATCTCTCGCATTGATATTTTAGGGCCTTTTTTCAGGGGCGCATTTGAGGAAAGGAGGGGCATGACTCCCCAGCAAATTGGAGGCTCAACCCGTGTTCTACCTTTTCGGGCGGAGCTAAACAGGCTTACGGGCATGTAGGCAGCGAGATGAGCAGGTTCATGCCACTTAGGTGACAAAGCCATGGTTGCAATTGACTTGACTGCGGTAGTCTTGCCATGTGACAGCTGCGGCAAGATACTCAGACCATGTTGCATGACGCAGGGATATAAGCGCCCAAGTGCGTTGTTACCTCCATTGATACAAATACCGGCACATTCAACAAATTTCCAAACAAACATTCAACATGTGCGAACACAAACAATCATACCAACACGGATCAACACATGCAACATCCATCCAAACAAGTGTGTCGTGAAAGGCTCACTTGTAGCCCGTGTAAACTCAGAACGACGGGGCACGTTGCTTTTGTGCTTTTGTTGGCCCTTTTGGTTGGCGAAACAGGTTGTTTGGCTGCCTGGCCGATTGGTTTTGCTCCGAGTTGACACCTCAGCGTGTTTGGCGAAAACAGTAAACAAAGAAGCAAATCCAACCCAAAGGGTCCCTTGGTACCTTCTGAGGAGGTACTGAACGACCCCTTGTTGGGCCCAAAAGCCATTGTCAGGAGGTACCAAGGGAGCCTCTCAGCAAACACTATGCCCAACACAATTTGAATGAATTTGACGGAGATTGAGGTATTGTGATTGCTCCTTGCAAGCCCAATGAGTGCCCCTCCCATGAATGCCCCCATCCTTACAGAAGAACTTGAGAAGGGAACCTTCATTGGGGGGCTTCGAAATCGATGAAAGCTATGGGGTGCTTGAAAACCAAATTCGGTCATGATCATGGAAGCAAAACGCCAGGAACTGTTTGCCCCATTGATATGCCTATTTTATGGAGGGGCTCACCTGCAACATGAGGGAAAGCCATGATTATTCTAGAGGAATCTTCCCCGTTCGGTCCAGTTACCTTCTTTCTAGAAAACCTCTAGAAACCCAGGGAAAACGGCTGGCTTTTGAAAAGAACGATGGTTGAAAAGAATAGCCCTAAAATTATGTGGAGTTGGAACTATTTGTAGATTGATTTGAGCAAAATGGAGTCGTGACTTAACAACGACCCAGGCTTTGTCAACCTGGTGGATTACAAGTTTTAGAGCTTCTAGGCCTCAATAGATCGACGGCTGTGAGCTGGTCCCAGGTCACCTTGACCTGCCGCATCCATTTCCGACCCAGTGACCCGCTGACCCGTTCACTGAGGGAACCCGGGTTTGGGGTTGCCGAACCCAAACGCAAAAGCATTTTTGAGGCTCGCCATTCTTGGCCCAGAACCCACAAAACAAGCAAAAGAACGGCGGAACGAGAACACTATCCAGCGTTGCTGCTCATGGTCGTTCAGCTGAGTGCAGCTGACAGCTAAGCTTGACCATTTGACCTGAGACATTATGGCTGACTCCAGAAAAGCACAGCCCAATACTCCCTGCCCCTCTGGAATTTATCCGCAAACAGGGACCTAGCAAAATGGAATACTGATTGCATCGAGCTTGACCGGCAATAGTACAAGACACAGCAAGAGAGTAGGATTGTCCACAAGCTTTGTAGGATTGAAGCAGTCAATTTGGGTCACATGGCAAGTCGACACCAGTTGCGCACATGCTGCCAAACGTGCAATCCCATATTTTCACATCGCACCGCAGTTCTGGTTGGTAAACAGCGTTGTTCAGAAACGAGGCATCCCTCATTCAAATCCATAATCCATAGTGGGACACCACTAAGCCACTGGCAGAAGGATTCACGGTCGAGTTTTCTAAGGGTATCTTCCCCAATATTTCCAGGGATCCTTCTTTTCAGGAAACCGTAAAACACCCAGGGGAAACAGCCGGTTGTTGAAAAGAACGATGGTTTAAAAGAATGGAAAAGGAATCAACCCCTAGAAGTTCGACCTACCAGCCAAGATCTCGAGGAGCCCTGGCCGCGCCCCGAAAACCTGACTCGACCCCTCCGTTGACTTGGCCCCTGCCTGCAGCTCCTGTGGCGATGGGGGGGGCAACACAAACCAAGCGTCCTTGAATCAAGACTTGGTTGCTGTTGACCCCCCTGCAAAAAAGTTTAACTTTTTGGGGGGTTTAGTGGAAAACACCATTATTTCCGAAGAAGTTAAAGTCTAAAGATCCAACCCAATAGCAGTCAAGTGAAGCTCTGGATCATGCCGACCCCAGATCATTTGATCGTCCCGTTGGAGGAGTTGGGGGGTGTTTCTTGATAAACTGATCCGGATTTCCTGAAGCAAACAGGGCTTGCTGCACTGCCGGATGTCGATTGCCAGGACGTCTTTGGAGAGTATTCCTTCGCAGGGCCTTCCTGGACATGACCTGTTTACACAGCCAGGTGACGAAATGTCGTTTACCATCATGCGTGCTGAAAGCCCCTAATCGTCAAAACGCAAACAGTAGTCTTAGAGTGGATCTCACATGATTCTCTGCCCCCATCTGCCCCCCTGGCTGATCACAAACGAGCACAAACTCCGGACTCACACCCGCCAAAAGCGGTTTCAACAGAAATCAACCTGGGCAAGGCAGACCAACAAATTTAATTCGCTCTTTAACATTGGCACCCAACCATGGGCTATTGGATTGCAAGAACCTCCAAGCACGACCCCAAACATGAAAACCCCAAAGGGCCCCGCTTTTATGCTAGTGCGCTGGAGGGTATGTCCCGGTTCCAAGAGATTGGCCATTTCTGCCCGAGCAAGGAAAAAACGCTCCACTTAAAAATAGTCTGCCTGTGGTACGCCAGATTCAACCACAACCAAAAGACACACCTTGTGGCGGGCACGTTTGATGTCCTTGAACGTATTCAACCACAAACACAAGGAGCGCCTTAGGGCGGGCAAGCCATGACTTTGACTTCTCGACACGATGCCGCCCCATCAAGTCCTGAGCCGCTCTGGGCCTCTCCTGAGACAAGGCCAGCTTTATCTGGGGTCAAACACGATAAGCTGGGAAACACAAAGGTCGAACTGCTCCAATTTGGGGGTGGGGGAGAATGCAAACCTTAGTCCGTAATCCGCAGCGGGACACCGCTACAAAAGGAGAAGCCACTACCAGTAACGTATGGCATACGGATAGAAGATTGTTACTCACTGATATTGCATAAACCAGGCAAACAGTTCCGAATTGGAGAGAGTCAAGAAAACAGCACCTGCCATCCAAGCAACGGTTGACACTGCAGCCTTGAAATCTCTCTGTCGGGGCAGCGCTGGCCCTTTCTTTGGAACCTTCAATCTGAGCAGCCCACCCTCCAATCGGATTCTACCATTGGATTCTGAAGGATCCTCATAGGACACGGATGCAAATGGTTCCAAGGACGGACCACTGGAAAGTGGTTCCCTGTGACCTTGCGAGGCCAGCATAGCTGACAACCACTAGCCGCTTGTCTGACCTGGTGGATGGAGTGGCCACGTTGGAAGCTTTCTTGCAAAAGGCCAAGGAACCCACTCAATATTAATTCTGACTAGCTCCTCAAGATCTCACAGCAAAGAATCCCTCGAATTCTGAGATGACTCTTCTAGACCCGTATTTACTCTTAACGCCTAGCGCACGGTCATATCGCCATCACTTCGCCCCTTGTTACCGGCCCCAAACGCCAAGCTGTTTTCAACAAACGGCGCCCTTTCGCAAAGAGCTCTTCAGCCGGAAGCCCGCCTGCGCCTGCACTTTGGGCACAGGTTTGCGCCCAAGCAGCTTGGGCATGCTCCTGGGCGCTGAGAAGCCCCTGCTCCCCCGCTCGCTGGCCCCCGATGTGCACAGCCGAAAGCAAGGGTCCTTCTAAGTTCCCCGGAAAATCACAGCAGAAGACCTGACTGTCTTGAAATTGTCAAACAGGTCTCAAATGTTTTTTGTTAAATCCCCGAGCAAAGGAAATGTCAGGACCCTGGCAAAGAAGAAGCACATGAATGTCGCAGCCACAAGTGGCAAGCATACGCCAGTACTTTGCCGTTGCTCAGAAGTTGTAGCACGACACAGCAAACTTCAGGAAGAACCAGGGCCACAGACACACAGTTGCACGTAGGCACATTGCCCCAGCACTGCCATGAAAGCGCTCTACAATTGTGCAGGAAAACGCCCCCAACTTACTCCCAATGCTGGAAACAGCCATCTACTCCCGACACCACGGCCCACATTTCCTGTGGATACTTAGCACGCCATGACTGCACAGGCAATCTGTTCATCAATCCTGCTGTGCCGGGGTCTTTGTAGTGCCTAGCTTTAGTCCCGCTTTTAACTACCCCTGCCCCACAAGTGGCTCACTCAGCAACAAACCTGCAAACAAATAAAACGCTTCAGCCAAAATCAGCAACCCTGTGATCCATGTCACATCCATAAATGTCGCAAATACACACCAACAATGTAATTACAGTACACCGTACAGGGATGATTTGCAATCGTGTTGGGACCACGGACCGTGAAACTTCTAGAAACAACCAAAGGTCAAAAGGTGGATTTGCTGACATGTGAGCGAATCGCAGCGCAAGTCTCAAGGTGTTGAACACGAAATCCAAGGCGCTTGGTCTTCTTCAGGAAGGGGTTCAACTGCCGAATGGCCTGGGTCGAGGCCATCCGAAATAGACAAACGCATTTCAAACTTGAATGGCAGCCCCACCAAAACAAAAAAAGGAAAAAGGAAGGGTGCCACTGAACAACTGAGATTGTCTTGCCGGAGTCCTTCTCGCTACGACCAAATGACCGCGTTTCACCTGGTTGCATATTCCCAAACTGCCGCGAAACACACATGAGCGTTCATGTGCAGCCACGGGTTGGAGGCGCACGCGACGTTGTGACCAAGGAAGCTGCCTCTTGCAATCCACAGGTCATGTAGCTGCTAGCTGCATGTTTCAATCGGTCTAAGAATAAGCCATGAACCCATCGTTAACAATGGACTGAATCGCGATTTCTACCACCTGTTCACCCTTTGCCAGCTACCAGGGTCCCCAATTTCAGGAACGCATGTAAGGTGCTTCTGGCCCCGGCCCGGTGTTGCAACTTCCCGCAGCCGCTCTTCACAAAACAAGGCAAGCTCAAAAGTCCCAGCAACAAACTCAAGACCATCCAAACAATGCCAAACGACAGAAGGAAGTAAAACAACACCTGCAAGCCATGCGAAAAAGAACGCGCGGGTGGTACCCCATTTCTATCCGTTCAAAGGGGAAATGCCCCCCTCCACACACACACACACACACATTCACACACGCACACACACACACACACGGAACGGGCACCCGCTACTTGCGACATGTGAGGCTCTGAGGCTGGGACAGGCGTAGACTTGCTGCCCACAAGCCTCACAAAAAAGAGGGCGAACTCAGCAATGGATCAGCTGCGGAGTTCTGAACTGGCGTTCTTGTTTAATCCCTTCCCCCGTTTAATAAACGGACATGAATAAGTACTACTTTTCCCCGAGGCTGATTTACTATTGGGGGGGGGGGGGTTCCGGGTTTCTTATTAGGGGGAAGGGATTAGAGCCTTCAATCCCAAGGAGGCCAGTAGGCAAGACTTCGACTAACCGGACCCCTTGATATGGGCGGTAAAAGACAAGTTTCAGCATTGGTGTCGCCCCCACCGTGCCCCAACAAGGGCTTGGCTTGAGTCCTTACAAGGTGCATCCTCAACATAACCTGCACATGGTGGTTGAAAGGAAACCCCCTCCAATAGTTATTTCGAGAACGAATTCCAGCATGCCTGCCCCCGTTGCCCAGTCGCTCCAATGTATTTAAAACAATACAACGGCCCGCACTGGTTAAAAGTCGGCGAGCCTCACACCGTCCATGAAATTTGGCCGGCATCACACTATGGGCACCATCAGCCACGACAGAAAAAGCTAACCACACCAGGAAAGGCCAACCACAGCAGAAGAAGCCGACCAAATGAAGTAAATCCAAAGCCCCTCGAGGCAAACCAAATCTCTGCAACCAAGCCGCCCTTCCATCCTCTCAATGAAGGACTGCTCGTCTCGTTGGAGAGCAAAGGCATCCAGACGTTGCCTGTGAATGGCGTGCACTGATGCCTGGGGTCCACGAACAAGAAGGGGTCTGGGAAAAAAAACCAATTTGGCTTCCTTTTGGGACTAAATGATATCAGTTGTATCACCCACTATGGATGCAATAGTCTAACGAGCTGAATGAATTCACAATATTCTCCAAGCTGAAAGGGGTGGGAAGTCGCCAAAATTTGCCATTGCCGCCAGGGCGGTCTTTTGACAGGGCTCCAGCATGTCGTTTCAGGATCCGGTGGGTTGATGCATTGCCTCCAAAAAGTGCACAACCCGCACAAGCACCGAACACCCTGAGCCATGCTCAATGCCGTACTGTAGTTCAACTGTTCGTCAGGGAATGCAAACCGCCTCACCTACCACACTAATCTTCGGGTCTGACGTAACCCGGTTGGAAGGAAGTTGTGCTGACAGGTAAGCAGAAGCTCAGTGTCCCGCACTGGCGGGACAGCCAGGATGAGTAATTCCAGGGGTACTTCTTTAAGAGAGCCACAGCCAGGAGAAAGGTGCTGGTGCTTCAAAAGATCGATAGTGAAACAATACGGAAGCAACTCTAGTATGTCTTCCCCCGCCTCTTCTGACCAGTCAGGATGTCGCAATCCTAGCACATACTCAGAGGTCGCGAGAAGCAAAAGCCCGGGGCTTCGGCATCGCGGCGATGTTCTCAGCTGAACATCTAGCTTTGGAACGGGTCCCACATCGCGATTCACTGGACCAGCAAAAAGAGCAAGCGACCTCAAAAGGGGCCGTCCGACTCTGAACACCTGCTTACGCACTGGCTGAGACCCCTTGAGCGAGAAGCTTGAGGGATTGGGATTCCAGGGCAACTTCATGATGCCATCTTCTGAAATCGGCGAAATCTAAAGTAACGTCCCTCTGCAAGTGGTGCAGGCCACGCAAACAAAGGCGTGATTCTGAACAGGGGGGTTGAGAAATAGCGCCACCAAGCTTGAAACGCCTCAACAATGCGTAGGTTTGCCAGCAGGATACAAATCAAGGTGCGCCAGCGAAGCAAGGTCAGCCAGGGACAAAGCGCTATTGTTTTGGGACTGTGTTGCGCAATTTGCTCGGTCCTGCTACATGCATGCTGAAACGCTTGACAACCCTTTTGCAACAATCGATGGCTGCCCAATCTGCCGCAAAGTCACCTAGCCAGCAGCGCACACAAAATCTCGCCCTTCGTACCATATCCGATATCATAAGCTTAGGCTGAGTACCTGCTGGGCCCGGTTTGCCCAGTTTTAGCGGGGCCAAAGCCCACCAGGCAATAAAGGAACAAGCACAGACCCCACTGAGCAACTTGCGGGATTTATTCGGGTCAGGGTCCCATCACGATGCCAAAGAGGATTCGGATTGGAATGAAGGAAGCAAACGGGACAACACAAGAACACCACTTAAGAAAAAAGAAACTGCTTGGGGACAAAAGTCTCCCGAACAGGTTCAGGCAATTGGAACTGTCATTTTCGTGCAGTTTAACCAATCAGAAGGATTCCCGATGCATCAGCCAGCACCCATGCCCCCGAGTCCTTTTTCATGTTGTCCTTGGCATGGGCCGTCGGCTTCAGGCGGATGTGAGATGATGTTTTTCCAGCATCAAGTTGCGTTCCCACCAGGCAATAATCGACCACTCAGATTAACTCACAATCCTCTGGCTGGGAACCGGAGTGAAACAAAACAACAGTTGAACAAAACACAGTTGTAAGTTGATCTGTTCAGCGAAACCATCGCTGTGAAACGGTACATGAATAGAAAGGATGATCCTGGACTCTGACGGCTGGCAATGACTCTCACCCTCCCCGATATGGCTGTGGGTCAAAAATAGGTACCCCAAAGTGGGTACCCAAGATGGATCCCAGGACTAAAGCCTGGGCTCCCCTGGTTCAATGTTGACCCACACCCATGTCGCCAAGGAAATCAAGAAGACGCTCTCGGCTTACATGTCCTGCAGGCCGACTTTTGGGCCAGATCGTGGAGAGCAAAACGCATGGCGAGTGGCTCATCGCATGCAGCGCTACATTTTGAAGAAAAAAAACTGGCCCCAAAAAATCCTGGCTTGGTCTCCAATCTGCCCCCCTTTTGCAAGGTTTCCTTTGGTTGTCTAACAAATTGTCTAACAAAAAAAAAACAAACATTTGGTTGTCTGACCAAAAAAAAACAAAACGGGCCCAAAACCAGCCGGTGTTCGGCTTCTAACCACCGCCAACCCACGGCGAATCTGCGCCTCTCCGAGGCGCAAAGGAGGCCTCCCGGAAGGCGGACATGTGCTGCACCAGGCGGCTGGCCACCACCTGAGGGCTCCAGGGCTCAGGGAGTGAACCCGACACCTGGCAACCGGGGTCCACTTTTGGGTCTAAGTGGACTTAAACCCAGGGGTGGTTGATTTCAACCAAAGGGACAATTTCCTGGGTTTAAGTCTACCTTGGGGTACTCGAAAAGTGGAACCAACCCTGTGCAGGAAACCCTGGTTGACGTTGGGTTTGGGGTGCAAAAAAATGAATTTGAGCAGCTAAGTGGATTTGGATTTCAACCACTAAACCACAAGAAGCGAAAATGTAGAGTGTTGCCCAACAACAACCATGAAACCATGTGTTGGCAGGTTGGGGGGTGAATTCTCTCACCCAATCAGAGCCAAGAATGAGCTGCTCCATCCCTGCTAATCCGTGAGACCCGGTGTTTTGTTGAGCCCCCATGGGGGTCCGCGGTCCTCCAGTTCCAGGGCTATCACCAGCAGCCCTCGAGCAGAAACCCGCCCAAGATGCACAAGATGGTCGAGAAGCATGCATGCCTGGATGACCAAGGAGTGGGTGGTCAATAACCGGTACGGAACCATCATGGGTCGTTTCACCCCTCCCCCAGCTGAGCTGGTCAGATATCATTCTATGCCCCATGCGGTAAGTGGCATTGGTAGGATTAACCCGGCAACTAAAGGGGCGAATCCCAACTTGGGTTGCCGATCAGTTTGGTCCAAACAAACACAGCCCAGCTAAGATAATGCTGTGTCCCATTCTTGAGGGAGTCTTTTCGGGCATTGTTTTCAAGGGAAACACCTAGAATTGTTTGTGCCATGTTGACTTGCCATTTGCAGCTCGAGTCGGGGAAAATACCCGTGGCAAATAACCCATCCCCCAGCCCGGAGTCGGAGCCACTCAACATCTGACCTGGCAGATTTCTCGAGGGAAAATCGCCAAACTAAAGTGAAGCACCCTACTCATCAATACTCTATCCTCCTGGGTCTCCAGGGGTGACCTGCTTGTGGCAAGGCAAGCTTGATCCCAGGACTTTCAAGTTAACTCCCGGATCAAGCCAAAGCAGCAAATCCCCCACCAACAGGGAATTGGAGAGAAGGAAATGACCTAGAAGATTTTGCCCACATCAACAGGACCCTCTGTCAGCCGCAATGTGTGTGGGCCCATCGCCCATCCCAGAGCCCAGGAGTCCATTGAGCCACTAGCTCAAAACCGATTCGGGTAGATGAACGTTAGTAAGGGGTACTCCCAACCAGAAATAGCCGCGGATATCCGCCTTCTGAATTTCTTACATGGTTCTGGGTAGACCATTTTGATACCGGGTTGTGATTATGGCTCAATGGCTTGCCTAGACCGGCAACGCTCAAAGCCCGTGCCTCGTGTTTGAGGTTGACAGATTCCATGCTCAAGACCTGAGCGCAGGACACGCCTTGGCCACATTGATGTTGACTCCGGATTCATAAACCACGATTTATTAATATGCGGGTGTTCCCCATCCAAAAGTGATAGATCCTCACTAAAACCAAGGGAAACGCACCCCCATATTTGTCCACGATCCTCATCAAACAAAATGCGGGTGTGAATAAATATGTTTATGCACGCGACGCGGAGTGCGCAAGGGGGGCGACGTGGCTTTGGTTGCATACAGGCAATACTGCCCGCTGCTTGGACCCAGCCAGTTGACCAGTGAGCCTGGTAGAAAAGGGCGCCCTCCCGCTTTGAGGTTGGTGCAACTCCCACGTCCGACGCCCAAGCATGCTGTTGTTCAGCGGGTTCCACAGGCGAGTCAAACATCCCCACATGTTCTGGCCGTAGGCAGACTTTGATGGGGTCCTCCCTATGCGGCTTGCAGTCCTCTGCGGGACCCACCCTCAAAATACACACAACCCTGAAAAGGCCGCAAGAGGCCCCTTGGAAAATTGCCCATGTCAGATTTGATGCTTCGATCTAGCACGGACATCTGCCATCACCAGAATTGAACTGCATGACGACCGCCTGAATGTCCGCAGTGCCACTGAGAAGCAACATCTAAGTAGGGCGCAACTAGCATCTAATGTTCGCTTCTGACAACCAAGCCACCCATCAGGAAAGTAACATATGACTTAATTAGCAAACACCATAGAACGTAGAAGTTCTTTGCCAAAAGTTGAAAGGTTAGTTTCTGGCCCGGCTAGACATACTTGTCTAGGGTCACCCTTCCCCGCCACATCTGCGTTGCCACCGCTCCCCCGCCCCATCTGCCGCCGCTTTTTTCGGGTCATTCTGAGGTTTGCTTGCGCCATCGGCTGTCCTTGGGCCAATTTCTATTCAGAAACCGGAAATAAGGAATCTTCGAGCAAGGGATCCTCATGATAGGAGAGCTCGTTTGATTCCTAAATTGCGAGCGGGGTCCGTTCCAAGTTGCTTGCATGGGGATCCTTAGAGGATACGTCGACACTAGATGCTTTAAAAGGGGATACTCCAAATCAGCTGATTGTGATTGTCAAGGCCAATATTCTTCAAGGGACCCTGAAGGGGATCATCCCCTCAAGTCTTAAATCTGCAACCATAAGCATCATTGTGTCTAATAGGGCTTCCCATTAAACAACAAAGATGATCTCGTTCCGGCTTTCCGCTAAAACAACACGGAAAAGTAACAAGAGACCCTGAACAAACGACACACCCCACGGAGTCAATATGTCCCCTATTGCTGCATAGCATGCCTACTGCTGCTCATAGGCGCAACAGCTGGAAAAGTATCCCTCATGCAGCATGCCGACCCATCCGAACTAAAGTTGTAAGCGCGATTCTAAAGATTACATCTACAAGGCCTTCAGGTATAAGCCTTTTTGACATCTGCCTTGGACAGCCAAGTAAACAGCACTGAACCTAATCTGGCGATGGGACATGTGCGCAACGGTCGCCCTCTGACTCCGATAGTGGATCCCCTCTCTCCTTCTGGTCCGCGCGCGCTAGCCTGGCCAAGCTGTGAGCCTTTGAGGACTGGTCAACTTGGTCGCTTCCCAACGCAAGAGGCCCGCAGGGTGGCTTCATGGCTTGTTGAAACAAAAGCAACAAGGACTTGCTGGCTGTCGCTGATCTCTTAAACAAACAACAATCAAACAAGGAGCCAGGAAAAACTGCCTAGTGCTTCCGGGAAGCCCAGGTGCCACGCGCAGTTTGTCATATGTGTACATATGGTCTTTGAAAGGGCAAAAGGCTTGAAGGGTACACATGTAGGGGTACAGGACAGCACTGGCAGCCTTACATGCAAAGGGCTGCAGAAGGTCTTCATTCAGATTAGCCATAATCCAAGTTGGCTGCACATAGACTACCCATCAGTCGACTCAACTGCCTAAAATCAGTTTGGGATATTCCTTTTGCCGCTTGCGTTTATTACCCACCAATCACAAGCGCCAAAAAAAACGATTGCCATGGCCACTGCACGTGATGGTCGAGCCATGTCGAGTCCTTAAAAGAGTGCATCAGCCCCGCCTCTTTGGCGCCATGCGGTCCCCTTCCAGCAGAATCAGCAGCGGATCTCGGTAGCCCGGCGGCACATGCTCCACCAGCAGCACTGCCTTCAGGTACCTCAGCCCCGATCGCTTTCTTGTCGCCCCCCGGCCGCAGTGAAGAAACCCTAGACATAACAATCTTCAAGTGGCGCCCAGGGGATCTCCAGCTAAAGACATGCTTTGCTGATTCTTCCTTACATGTGTTTGTACCTTGACTCTACCCCCATCCCCGGCCCTTTCGGACCACTTGGCCAAATCCCCGCCCAGCCAGTATGCTTCACACTTACGCGGGGTCTATCTAAGTCTATTTTGCAACTACCTCCTTTTAGAGTTCCGGCAACCAAATAAAAGAAACAACAGAACATGGGGCTCTGGTACGGAAAACCGGTCCCCTTAGGGTTTCAACGAGCGCCACCGCCCAACATGCCTGCGCCGAATCCACGCCAACGCCCTCGCCCGGCCCAAGGCACGTCATCATGGGCACCGAGAGCAGCATGCCAGTAGGGCCCCAAATGAGGCCAAAGAAGGTCACAGCCTCAGCTCGCGGACCAATCCGCGCATAAATTTTCTGGCACTTACAAAAGACTGCACAGGTATGTATGTAATATGCGTAGATGTTTGTCATTTACTAAAATGATTGCATAGGTGTGTATGCCATGTCCATATACAAAAGGTGCGTGTACATATATATATATATATAAATATAAATATATATATATATACATACACATACACATATGCACATAAACCTTCATGAGGGCACGAGGGGTTTATGCAATCGTCCCTCTTCAGGATGCCCAAGTACACCTACACAAAGCTTGGCCTCGGACAATGTATGACAAAAACAAGCGCATCGCTGCTGGAAACTAAGACGCATGGAGGACCCAAGAAACTGGGCAACAACCGGACTGCGGTTCCACTCGGGATCTCCAACGCTGCGCCTGAAGCAGGCCCCAATAGTGGAGCGAGCCCACATGCGAATCACAATTGATTATTCACGTGGCATTGGTTTATCAGTGCGAATGATCCTTCCGCAGGTTCACCTACGGATACCTCGTTACGACTTCTTCTTCCTCTAGGTGATAAGGTTTGTGCAGGTTAAGATCTCGTTTGTCAAAGGAATTAACCAAACAAATCACTCCACCAACTAAGAACGGCCACGCCCCACCGCCCACAGAATCAAGAAAGAGCTATCAATCTATGGATCTTTACTACTATGTTCGGACCTGGTAAGTTTCCCTTGAGTCAAGTTAAGATGCAGGCTCCACTCCTGGTAAATCTTGCCATGTCTTCCCACCAGAACCCCAGTATGAAAACAACACGCCCACCTCCAAAATAGACCTTCCAAGGGTGGTCATGATTACCTCTGCCTATTTGCGACTGAGCACAAATCGGCAAAGCTCAAAACATGTGATTTTCCTTTTTGTTTCCCTCGAGACCAACCTGAAAGCGTGTTCTCAAGAGCAAACACACAGACAGAAACCGACGCTCACAAACACACATGCTCGGTTAAGGAGCGATGAGAGTGACCACCGGATGCATCTTCATGGTGGAGTCGTTCTCCACCAGCCTGGAGAACGATAAGATGTCTTGGTTTCACAGAAACGTTGGAGAGTGCGCATGGGTGTAGACGCATACTAAATAATTAGCCACTACAATACTTTTGGGCAAACATAGATCGAATAGGCTTGTGGGGAACTTGGAAATCAGATCATGTTCTTAGGAGCAATGGCAACATGATAGAGATTCTTCGGCCGACATGTGGCAGTCGCATATCGTACTTTAACGCAATCATGAGCCACAGTACTCATCTTCTGCTCGTGCGAGCATATCGCAGGCCCCTTCGCTCTGGGCCTCTGGAAGGCAAGTTGCCGCGCCGAACAAGTGATGCGCAGGAAACTATCCGAGCAAAAAACATCTGGACATGATCTGCCCAAGCTAAACTCCCAAGCTGGAAACAAGAGACGCCCTGGTAAAGGATCCAAATCTAGGCGAGAGGATGATTTGTGCAGTCATGGCATGAATCCATGGCCAATCGTTACTGAAAGGATGCTTTGGCAAGGACCAACATGGGCAATTGCAGCTCCAGGCTAAGCCCACCAGTCCCCATAAGAATATGATTTGCGTGCCAGCATGTCTTACTTTCCTAAGGAAGTCTGGAGACCTGAACAAGGCAAAAGGCCAAGAAAGCTGGCAACGAGACGTGCGCAGAGTCTGAACGGACTCAGCGCCGCATGGCATAGGTGACGCATGGTGCATGTCGCTTTCCGGATCTAAAATTCATTGAAGTCTGGTGAAGTCCGGCAATAATAGGCCCAAAAGCCTCCATGTGAGCCATATACGGTCTACTTGCATCACCAAATCGACGATACCAAATAAATATCACCGGTGAGACTCAACTTGGTGATCGCCTTCTTTCAAACACATCTTTCGTCGGGGTCTCTCTTTTATACGGCCGCTGGCATCCCGCCGCACTGAAGTCTGTTTTGTTCGAACAGGGGGGAGGGGGGGACACAACGAGCCCAAAAGAAGCATGCATGAAAATCTGGAATGCACCACATACATAAAAGACTATGTTCTGATTCCGCTTCATATTTAGATAACACTGCCACGCGAACTAGCAACCCTTAGCCGCCTTAGGAGACCCCAAATATCTAGGCTGGAATTAGGACCCCAGCAAAAAAAGTAAATTTGCCTGGTTAGTGGAAACAAAGGGACCCAAAAAAAGCCAACAAAAACAGAGAACTACTTCTGGGGAAGAAATACGAGGAGTTGTGAAGCCGGGCGGCTTCACTTCCACAATGTTGGCGAAGAAGAACTTTAGGCCCAGCTGTGCTGCCAGAGCCGTCAGGAGCCTTGAGCTAAAAGCAACCCAATTGGCGGGGGTGAACGCGCCTTAGGGATCTTAGATTATACACCTGAGCATTGCCTTGTAAATGGTGGTTTCCCTTTATTTTGGCGGAAAAAAGCCATGTTTGCAATGGGCAACATGTAATTTTAAGGAGCCCTGCTTGTCTGGGCAAATTACTGTAACTCCCAAGATGGAAATAAGGGATCTTCAGGTAAGACACCTTCATCATGGGTCTCGCTCTTACCCAGGTGAACGCGTTAAAATTAGCCAAGACGTGTGCATCTCCCAGTCATTCCATTTCTCTATGCAGTATGTAGCCAATTAGGGTTAAACCCTTTAAACGCGAACAGAAAATGGCGGTTCCCTGACGTAGTGGGAGCTGGGATTCATTGAATGGGCGAATCGCAAAAAATACCGTCGCCAACCTGAAGTAAGGGCTCGCAAAACAAGCATCTTCATAATGGGTGGTCGCAACACCCCGTTGAGAAGTCGCGGTGATTTACACAGAATACATGGACATATATGACAACAGGAAGCGGCACGCGAATATGTCCCTTCTGTTCCGTATGTGAAAAACATGCAGCGTTTCAAAGGAAAGGTAAACCAAGCTGAAGGGAGTCTGCATATTCATGGGAACATGTGGCAACTGATTGTGCACCAAGCTGGCCAGGTCCTGTTGCTCAACTCACCCGCAACCGCAACAAATGGTCAAAGTTGGACAGCCCAAAGCTTAAGCAAGCACAAATAGCGAAAGCTGCGTTCCAAACAGGGGGGAGTTCTCGGGTCTCCTCACAAAGTCGCGAAACCTTCGCGCATGTCCTCTCCTGATACACGTATACGGTCTCCCATGCTTCGCACTAAACAGGCCCATGGTTGTGGAAACTGGGCCATCCCTATGACTACTACTTTGTCATTTGAGAGGGGGTCCGTTGGTATCGCAGGAAGTTGCCCTGATATCCTGTATTCCACACTTCTGAGCAGGCCAGCTTGGCGCGGCAAGCGCAGTGCAATCTAGCACAGCCCCGTTCGGCTTCCCGCACGAAACGTGCGCCACCTCTACTGACCCGCGTGTTGCCCAGTGGCGTCACTGCAGGGGCCTCCAGGCGGCTATCGAACCTCGGAATTCGGGCAATGAGAGTTATCCTCCCTCCCACTGGTATTCTGAAGCGGGGCTCCTTAAAAAGGAAATTGATCTTCCAAGTAATGATCTTTGTCTGACACGGGGCTGTTTGACCAAGGAACTTGATCTTCCAAGCCATTCTCCTTGTACGGGTGCTATGTCATAAACAGGTCAACACCTAGTGCACTCTCCTTGCTTCGATCTAAGCTCCCCAAGCTTGGACTGGCACACGTCAGTCGCGAACTCATGTTCGCAGCGGAGGTATTTCATGAATTCAATGAAGGCACGCCGCCTGTTGACTGAGAGGGAGTGAACATATCAATGCGATCGCGCACAGGCTACCCAAAGTCCTGTCCTAGACCAAGAACGACGTTAAATGTTGTTCACATGTGGCAAATTTCAATAGTTAAGTCGCGGATCGTTGATGACACCCAAACCGGTTTCTTTGCTTCATAATACATGCTGGGCAGCCGTTCCGCCAAGCCCTCCCCTGGACGACCACTTGAGCCAGCGCACAAACAGAGGTGAAGGGCCCATTGCCAAGGGCCACGTTCCCCTCGAAATACCCGAAGGAAACTTCATTTTTGGGGGACTCCCTTTCTTGGGTTGCAATGATTTCTTTGTAGGGGCAGTAACCCTGACCTCCCACAACCATCCCAAAACCCACCAGTCGCTTCCCCTTCAAAATCAAAACCAGCAAGCAGCCCCCAAGAGGCCCGGGGTACCGTGGCCAATGGCGGATCCTCGATTTGGTTGACCCTGTGGCAAATGGAAGACTAGGTCCTCCAATAGAGAGGTTAGAATAAGGGTACCAACTTTACTGTAGTCAATTTTAGTAGGGGAATCCTCCAAAAAAAGAGAGAGTAAAAGCGCACTACTGGGGGACCTAGAAGAAAACCTGTGAATATGATCCAGTCGATGGGCAAATGTTGAAATAAAAGACCTGTGAATACTGGGTAACTAAGATGCCCAGTGGCCATGGGGAAAAAAAGGCATGCTTTTCAGTTATTTGACTTTGCAGGGGAGCCCTTCCCACCAAAAAAAGGAAAAACAGGTGCCACTGGGCAACTGGGGTAAACTTACCAGCGGGTGCCTGGCGTGTATTTTGTCCATGCACACCCCTGAGCTTCCGGCAGAATCACAGGCAAGGACAGCAGCATCGCCAGAAAAGCACCGACCTGCCACACGAAGACCTCCATTTGCTTAAGTCACCTGGGAAAAATCCGTCCAGTAGTGATAGATTCCCTTTAAAACCAACAAGGGAAAATAACACATATTCTTAAACAAGACTGGTGGAATTGAATAGGTGCCGTTGTGCAACTTGGTATCTCCCAGCAGATGCTTAACTTCCTTGGGGGTGTGGATGCAGCGCCGAAACGATCCTCATGTTGGCTCCCTCTCTGGAAATTCCACAGATGGGCTACTTAGCACTCGGCTTCCTGGCCGAACAGTCAACAACAGATCAGCTGCTGAATGCCGGAAGCTCGGCGCAAACAAGGAGCCTGGGAGTGCCTTTGCATGTTTCAAAGGCAAGGAGTTGCAACCCTTCAAGGAAACCCGAGCTTTCTGAAATGCAGAGATGGGCCTGTTTTGTTTGTACGGGATATTTTTTGGGCAGGCTTTCTTGCTTTTGTGGCTTTTTGCGAGTTCTCGTGACTTTTGGTGGCTTTGCTTTCCGCATCCTGACCATCACCAGTGACACCCTCTTGGCTTCTTGACTCCCAGGTTCCTGTCGTTTTGGCTCCTTGGCTTTTCTCAGCTTCTCAGAGCACCTTGTTGGTCATCGTGCACTTTCTTCGTTGGTGTCCTTAATTGTTTTCTGATGGAAGGGGGCTGCTTCCCCCCAACTCCCCGCTTTGTTTGGCTTTGTGATCCTTGTTTGGTATCGCGCACTTTCTCCAAAGTGTCTTTAGTTGTGCCCCAATCGGTTGCAACCCACCAACTCCCCCTTCTTATAGGGCCGCTGTGGTTCGGCTTTGTGATCCTTGTTTGTAGTCGCGCACTTTCTGCATTCGTGGCTTACGTAATTGTTTTAATTTTGGGGGGTTGGGGGGCGAAGCCCTCCCCTGGCTTCTTGAGAGGGCCGTCGTCCGGCTTGGTAATTCTTGTTTGTAATCGCGCGCTTTCTTCACTGTAATAGTGTCTACATTTGTGTTCCAATGGGGGAGCTGCGCCACAACAAACAATGCACAAGTGGCGCAAGCACAAACCAAGCCAAACGCGAGCAGCAATCCGAGCACACGAAGCAAACATCATCCAACACCTTTTGCCACATAACAACATCACAACTGTAACCTATTGACGGCAACAAAAACCGAAAAGGATGTGGGAAAAGCCGCTGGCGACAACAACGACACGAGCACTGGCCATTGCTTCAGCAACAGCACCTGCCTCAGCAGCAGCACCATCACCGTGGTAGCAGCAGTGGCAGTAGTAGCAGGACAAGCTTGTAAAAAGGGCTGATTGCTGCATTCCAAGTGAATTCATTGTCCCATCAGGCACCGTGAATTCTTCGAGTCTCGTTGTTTCTTTTGGGCCTGCTGTGTTGTGCGCATCTGCTGATCTTTAAACAAACTATCGAAGCAACCATGCTTCGAAGAGTAAAAAGTGGTGCTTAGCACCTGACGCTGCATCAATGGAAGTTCTGGCAATTTAGTCTTTTCGGTCATGCATTATGACGCGCGCAGTTAATAGGAAGCCATCAAACTAAGGGCGGGCTTGGCATTCGTGCTCACAAGTACCCAACCTGGCCCTTGCAAACTGACACCATGGTGATTTCAACTGATTCAACACCAAACAAAAGAAGGGTTCCCTAAGAACGCATGCTCCGGGGAGCTCCCTCGTCACGCATCACATGAACTGTCAAATGGGCTGAGTGAATTATAACATTTCACCAACCTGAAATAAGGTGGTTGGGGGCTATTCCCAACATAAACCACCATTTGGGGCGAGGATGGGGGCTCCGGCCCCCATCCGAACTGCAAACGCCGAAGCCCACCTCCGGGATGAAGCTCAATACAAAGGAGGTCAAGCCTTAGCGATTCGGCGATCAGACCAACAGCTACATTCTATGTCACACTTAGACGTTCTTCGATACAAGTGCTCACCACACAAGCCAGGCCACGAAAGGGAAACACATAGTGGGAGAGAGTTGGTCTTGGAAGCGGCCCGTGTTACAAATGCAGGCCACATTAATATACCGGGATGGGTGTGGCTCAAATTTAAACAGCGGGGTTACGCAGGTTGTAGTCTACTTTTCCATTTGCCAGGGTTCCTTTTAGGACCCCATTTTTGAGCCACACCTATGTACCACACCACCCTTTTGTGGGGTGGGGGGGTGGGGGGGGAAGCTTCCACGGGAGGGGCGTTTTTGTGTGTCAACGCTTCGAGCCCTTCGCGTCTGGAGTCACCGAGGCATCCGCCATAGACGATGGGGAGCTGCACTCGCAGCAGGTGGAGCAGAACGCCCACACAGACCTCAGGGACTTTTTGGCGCGCGCCTTCGTTTACGGACGCGACCGAAACAAGTGTTGTTTTTTTCCTTTTCCGTGTAATGTTGACCCCGGATTAATAAACCCCTGTTTATTAACTTGGGGGTGTACCCCTGCTTATTTTCCATGGGGGTGCTTTCCCTGGTTTTAGTGGGAATTTATCACTGTTGGAGGGGAACACCCCATAGAAAATAAACTGGGGTTTGTGAATCCGGGGTCAAGACTACTGTGGATGGAATCCCGCTCTAGCTGGAAATGGATAAGCCCCTATGAATGGGATGAACCTACCAACTTGTGCAGGACTCTCTGGATGTTCTTCAGGGAAGTAATTCATGAGGCTGTAGTACTTTTGGAGATGCAAACGGGTAGAGTCCAGTAAACAATCCCCAGCGGGGTGCCATGAAAAGAGAGACCTCCTAATATGCCATCAAGTTTTAGTAAACTACGGCGCTGCTAGCACCAGCGCCGATCAATCCCTTTGCCTTACGGATCCGGAAGCAACAGTTCTGGTAAAAGGCTCGCTGCCCAAGCATCCTAGACGAAGCTTGGGCAAGCCGGCTTCTGGGCGCCTTCTTACCCTGAAACAAGCATGAACACACTAGGTGCCTTAACCAAATCCCCTCCAAATGTGTGGTTTCAAGCGGTTCCCCTGCAAGTATCAAACGAACACATGTCCCTAAAGTCCCTTCTATTATTTCGGCGAACTGCAAACGCCTGATATGCAGCCAGGGCTCCCCATAGCCCAGACCTCGGAAGCCGTTGTGTCAGGGCTTTATCTAAAAGCAATCATTGGATGCCATTGGCGATAGCTCGCGACTAAACTTTGATGAAACCTCACATCCAGCCTTCTTCGTATTTGGCCAAGATATTTCTCCAAGGCAAGGTCCACTACAAATCCTCATCCCTCACATGTCATTCTGAAACCACCGCTCCTCACATTCCAAACATCCGTGTGTCCCCTTCCGGGTGCTTCGGCGCTACGGGACGCCATTAAACATTGCATCTGTCTCACTGTATTACTTAGCTGCGCAGTGGTGTTTGATGTTGTGTCTGTTTTTTGCTCGCTCTTTCCCATTGCCAGATTTAAGTACCCTCTCTGTTTCTTCCATGGACCCCAGTCAGGGTCCCGTGGGGTGTATGTCAATTGGATGGACGGTTGGTGACCCTATGATCCTATGATGAAAAAAACACCCTGTCCAAATGACGCGTGGGCAATGGCTTGGTAAATCCGTGAAAGGCCGCCTAGGGTCCACTCAAAACTCGCATGTGCTACCTCTGCGGGTCTCGCTTAGTGGATCCTTCGAACGCGCCCAGCTCTTGCACCTCATCCTGCTGGTCCACTGGGGGGGAAAACAAAAAACAACGTCGGGACATCAACAGCTTCAGGGTTTGAGTAGGAGCTCTCAAGAATGGACTTGCTAGCATAAGGATTCCGCTCAGGATGTGCCTTGCATGCCAGGGTGCACGCAGAGCCTTTCAGCAGCAAGTAGCGCCTAAGGATGGTCTCCTGAGCAGTGGGGGCAATGTGGCTAGGGCTCGACTCCATTGTTCAACCACCGTTCTAGCAGAACAACCAGCAGTTTCCCCTTGGTGTTTGCTGGCTTTCTTGACAAAAACATGCCTGGAAACTGGACCCTCAGATCCCCGAGTGGGTTAAATGGAAACTACCACTAAACACCAAAAGGCTAAAAAGTTGAGGAACCGGATGGTCTTCGGGCGCCAAGGAAATAGTGGTTCCCTTTCAGGGTGGTATAAACCTTGCCTTTTGGTTCAGGGAAGTTGGTTCTTTGCGATGCTTAAAACGGGACACACCAGACACCCTGGGCGGGCAGACTTCCTCCACAAACGCATG
>CAUJNA010003394.1:1202500-1230000 GCA_963377175.1 Effrenium voratum | reverse complement strand
GAACATCCTGCTCGCATTGGGGGGGAGGTCTTATCCCAACTTGATTTCCGGAGGAAAGGGAAAAGTGCCGTCACTCTGGTGTAACGTTTTAACGGACCAAATCGGACAATTCGACGGATGTGGATCCCCGACAGGCCACTGAAGAAGTACAGTTCACCGAGCCAAAACCCCTCTAGTCGGAATGGCCATGTGCCCCATTTGCCCAAAGACCCCAACATACAAGGGCCCTTTCTTTGTATTTTTCACCACACCCACTCTCGATTGCTTTCTGCTCCCCTGCTAACAGTTGATTTTCGGTGGTTTAATGGAAACCCCATTAGTTGTCAAAAAGTTAAAGTCCTAACATCCAAGCAAAATGCAAACACAGCACCCGTATAAGCCCCCCCCCCCCGCACTCCGCCGTGTTTTTTGTTCCTTCCCCCGGCTCACGTGGCATGGGTCCGGCCCCGCCTTGACTCGGCTCACCACGCTCCGTGCGCCCTCCTCATAGAGATGGATGTCCCGCTGCACTCGGATTGCTCCATCCTCGCTTGGACTTGGGCCATTCAGGGGCTGAGTGGGGGCGCTGAGTGCCGCTTCCCCCGTTGCCAATAGCGGTTTTCCGGTCAATATGACCAAACCCCTGATTGATGGTTTGCCCAAAAAAACAATGGTTAAAAGAGCCTGGGACTAGCCAGTTTAAAGGTTGGAAAAAGGGCAGTGCAGCCAAAGAGCCTGTCTAAACGGCTTGCAAGCTCCGCAAAAGTACCAACATCCCATACGAGTTGGTCCACGCTCCCCAATGGGCCCAAGGCCAGGGCACAAAAGGCATGGCCCCAACGGCTGATTCAGACATGGCCACTGACAACGGGCCCAATTTTGGAGCCCCCTAGAAGCTTCGACCCAGTTCACTGGTTGCCCCTTGGCCATGGACAAAGGGGCCAGCGGCTACCCCATCAATGGGTCATTTCTAGCGGGAAAGCTTCGTTTGTCCTGCTGGATGTTGGCACTTGGAGGTAGCCACTTTGTAAGATGATGGTCATTGTGGGGAAGCAAACGGTGGCGAATTCTCGACGGGCGCGACACCCAAGACCGTTCACTGGTCCTTACTATACACCCCACGAATGCAGGCAGGACTGCCCACTATACTAAATATTCCTATCATGTCGACCCCCAGCTTGATCAACCTGGCGGATAAAAAAATAGGGCGTTCCTTTCAAAGGAGAAGGGTTCCCGCTACCATGGGACACCTCCTTATAATTCATCAACCAGGGGTATCATGTGTTCATCATGCTTCATACATGTAGTTCGAACATGGCCACACAGGTCGACCAAGCATCGATGACGATGGTGGCCATGCCGAGCAATGCGAAAAAGACCACCGCGAGCGTGCACAGCACGGAGATCAAGCGAGAGAAGCAGGCGCAACAGCTTTCCTCAGCATGCATCTCATCTGCCCAAAGCGCCCAAAGGACATGAGTGTGAGTGCGTGGGTGAGTGTGTTTTTAGTGGTAGCCCACATGTCGTGAACCCGACTCGAGACCTCTGGTCACCGGGGAGCTTCTCAAAATAGTGGCCCCCTGCAACGGTCGCTTTCGGTCTTCCCTAAACATGGAGTCCAACATTGTGAGTATTACCCACATAAAAAAGGAGAAAAACAAAAAGCAACATGAAGGTCCAAACGTGTGCAAACATGCATCTGATCCGCCGGTCGCTCGAATTTCTGCCGTGGCGCTTTGCAGCTCACGTCGCCCTCCTCTGTCCTCGGCAAATCCCAGCAGTGGGGCTCCCAGTTGCAACCGGGGATCCCGCTAGAAAAGGAGAACGCGTTTGGGGTTGACATGTGCATGTCAAAAAACAGAAACCGACAAGAAACCCAACAACAAACGGGGGGAAAAAAACAAAAGTGCCACCCGAAGAACTGGGTCCCTGTTGCAACCAGTGACCCTGAAAAATAGGATGGGTGACCGTTTTCCAGTGACAAAGCATGCTTCGTGCGTCCTGATTGAGGGGCCTTGTTGCAAGAGACTTTGGGCAGTGCTTGAAAAGGAGCTGGACAGTGGAAGTTCATATTGGTTGACTTGCTGAGCTGCTCTCTTTTTGAAACAAGGTAACCATCTTGGTTGATGTTGGAAGGGGAGCAAGCAAATCAATTTTGGCAGTTAAGTGCTTGGATTTTGAATTTCCACTAAGCCACAATAAGCGTCAACATGTAAAAAATGTGTCCCAACAACCAGGTCATATCCTTGCCGAGAAAGGCCGGCGATCTCCTGGGAGGTTTTTTGGGTTTCCGTCGATCCGATCCGATCCGAGGGGCGGGATCTGCCACAAGGGGCTGGGACTTGCCTCGTCGTCGCCTCCGGATCCGCGCCGTGCGACGCAGTCGGCTTTTGGCCCAGCTCAATGGCGGTAGCCCGAGGATTGAGGGTATCTGAGGTAGCCCATGTCTGGCTGGTTGGAAGGGAAACAACTTTGTCTTTTAAGAAAAAACAACACATGTTGCGAACTCCATCGTTGACACATCAGTGACAGTTAGTATGGGGTGGGCGAACCCGATGCATTTGCAGATTCTCTTCTATATGAAAATTGCACAAAAATGTGCTGTGCAGCGCTGTGTTCTTTGTGAGTGGTGGCGTCAGCGTCCACCTGGAGTCTCCGTGACCCTTCGTTTTTCGCCCTTTTGCCGTGACCCCATGTTTTTGGGGTCACGGGTGCAAAAAAAGGCACTGTGACACAAAAAGGGGTCACGTGCGTCTCCTTCCTGCTTACCAGTATAACTGGACCAAATGCCGCATTGATGTGCATGGTGTGTGGCGTATTTAGGGCAAATGGATAGCGCCATGAGTGCGATCTTTAAATGAGTGCAACCAAAAAGAAAACTGCCAGAGTCTGGCTTTGGACACGGAACTTATGCATGTGTTCTGGGGTTATGACATGTAATGCTCGTCTGCTCACTTAGTAACTGCGAAAGATGGACTTACACCAAGCTTGAATCATGCTGGGGAATTTTGCTAGGTCAAAGGGGCAAAGCTGCAACCGCTTCAAACTGTAGCGAGCAATGCAGAGCTTCGGGCACACTTTGTCAAGCGCAACAAAGGAGTTTTTGCCAGTAGGCGAGCTATTTTGCTTTCACGCAACAAATGCGACAGCAGGCGTGCCAGCACGAGCGTGTACGTTGACATGAGCTTGGGTGTCACAGCGAAATTACAAGCAGCGCGGTCGCTCCCACACTGTGGTCAAACTCGTTCAACTCCAGCGCGCCTAGGTGCACGTCGTTGCTATAGTGACAAATTCAGAGCCACTGCAGTGAACAGAGCGGTCATTCCAACGATGCGGACACAACGAGGGACGAACACAGTAAATTATATACGCACGTAGGCGCACTCCGGCACGCAAGTGTTTTACTGTCAACCAGAACATGGGCACGGGGCCAAGCATTGAACACGAAGGGTCAACGCCAGAACTATCCTTACGTGTGCCGTGAGACTAAGTGCTGCACAAAATCAGTTGCAGCCCCAACTCAACACTGAGCGCGCAGTTTGTCGAAGGCAATCCCAAATTTGCTCCCTCTCAGCATATAAGGGCAAAAAAGGCCCACAGAACAAAAAAAGGGTACAAGCTGCGGACGCGTCCTGGACGGACGGTTTTTTCCGCCTTTTGGACGGGTTTTTACGCCTATTGGACGGCTTTTTTGGGACCCTCAAAGTATGCCAAAGCAAAAATGGGGTCCAGCTGGACTGGGTGGACGGTTGCACAGACGACGGACGGACGGCGGTCGGACGGACGGACAGACGGCGGACAGACAGCTGACAGAAGGCTCCAAACAATTTGCCTTTCGGCGGTTGCAACCTTTGAGCGTGTTTCACTATCAAATCGTCACTCGAGCCGGAAAGTCTCGGAAAACAACATTTCAGATGCCCCCAGTAGATTTGCAAGAGTAGCCAGTCCAAGGCCCGTTTCAAGCTGTTGCTTGCCTAGAGGTGGCTCAACACAAACACACGTTGTGAAAAGATTCCGTCGAAGGTAATGTATGCAAATAGCCTTCGTTAAAATCCTTTTGTAGCTATACCCTTGGTAAAATTATATTTCCTCCATCACCGCACCGCACCTCCCAGAAAGCATTTCAGAGCCAAGGCCTAAAGGACTCACAAGCGCTTGCTTTCTTCAAGTGGCTGTTGAAGAAACAAACTGGTGGGCGCCAGGCCTCGAAAAAGTACACTTGCCGCCTGCAAGCAACAAGCTTAGGTTTTTGTCGGGAGCGATCTCTCCCCACTTCCTTACTAGGACCTAGTTGTCCCCCTCTTGGCGCCAGCCTGCGCAACAGTGTCCGTATATTGTTGAGCGTTGAGCAGATGCTTACAGGCAAGCGCGTGCGCTTTGGGCAAATGTGGCTGATGAATACACTTAAGCAAGATGTTGCTTGATAGGTACAAGCTGTGGCGTCGCCATACATGGAAGAAGACGTTTGCTTAAGGCAACTTATTTGGCTAACATCCTTAAAAAGGCCCCACCGAGTTGCTGCGGTGTGTTAAATTCCCTTTTTGCACAACATATCTACTCGTCGCAGTCAGCACAAAAAAAACGGTCACATTGCTGTGACAAGGGGGAAAAACGCCTTTTCGCAAAAGAATGCCATTTTGATACTATGACCCCAAAATTAAAGGTACAATGGAGACTCCAGGCACTTTGAATTCCCGTGATAACCGTCCCCGAAAGACATCAAGGCACAAACGCACATACACACAGACACGCAGACACGCCGACACGCCGACACGCCGACACACACACAAACAAACAAACAAACAAACACACACACAAAGAGAGAGACACAGAGACACAGAGACACAGAGACACAGAGACACAGAGACACAGAGACACAGAGACACAGAGACACAGAGACACAGACACACAGACACAGACACAGACACAGCCAGACACAGACACAGACACACACGCACACACACACACAGAGACACAGAGACACAGAGACACAGAGACACAGAGACACAGAGACACAGAGACACAGAGACACAGAGACACAGAGACACAGAGACACAGACACACGCACACAGAGACACACACACACACACGCACACAGCGATTCATATGATATATCATCCAGCAATTTCAAGATTCGCAAGAATCGGTGAGTCAGTCGCTCATGTGAAGCTGGCTTCAAGCGCGCCTGTGGGCACCATCTCAATCTCAATCTGCTCCCTCTGTTCCCGGAAGCCGCAGCTCCTGGTGAAACTCTGGCAGAGTCGCGCCTCTTTTTGGTGGCTGATGGTAAAGGGAAATCGAAAAAATGCTCCACTGGAGGTCTGCCCTACTCAAAAGATGAGAAAAGCCTCCATTTCCTAGCCTCTAATTACGTTCTCTTACTTCCTTCTCTTAATGTTTAAAGTTGCGATGCCAAATCCGAAGCTTCCGAAGGTCGTAGACTGCCGACGGGGGACCCCTTTGCCCCCAAGAATCCTGCAGTCAAAGCTCAAGCGACCAGTCAAACCATGGGCGCGCAGGATTTGTAGTCAGGGTGACGATCCTTTGAAGCACCCCTCAAATTGAAGACGACTCTGAAATCCCATGTCAGCTAACGAAAGAGAGAGAGAGAGTGAGAGAGAGAGATATATATATATATATAAGAACCCTGAATTTTGAGCCGCACTGTTTCTGACACGAAGTGCTGGGATGCGCGGCACTCGATGGGCGTTCGCTTGGCAACCCTTCAGGGTGCCCCCTGTGCGCTTTCGCCCAAATGCCACCAGGATCATGCTCCCTCTGATCGAATCTGCATGTGTTGTTTGTTTTCTTAGAATATATTATGAGGTTGACAACATGTTGCTCCAACGATAGTGACTTAGTTTTGTTTCAAAATACCCAAGAACCTATATTACTTTCAACATCAGGAGGGTAAATGACACAAGGGCGGCCATGTTTTCAAGGCACAGCATGCATTAACGTCACTAACAGTGAACAAATGCTCCCCGCAGAAGGCTTGCCCTGAGAAAAGCTGTTGGAATCAAACGAACCGCCGCGCTCGCAAGCTTGGGCTGGCCGCGGAATTCACATGCAACACCGCTTGCTCATTGCCAATTCTGCGGGGGTTATGGTGAGATGGGCCTCGACAGGCGGGTGCAACAAACGGTGCACGATTGACCGTCGTTCAGCCTGCAAAGCTTAAACCACTGCATCAAGGCCGGCGTGTGGCCCTAACGATAGGCAAACCAATCGCAAGGCAGGAGCGAGCCTCTGACTGAGCCAAACACGTGACAAAAACAAGTCGGGGATTATCTCTCCTTTTAAGTATTCCACACACAGTTGAACAGTTGTTTCTTGGCCCAGCCAGTCGCAGGGATGTAAATGGCAAGGAGGTTCTCCTTGCAGACTGGAGAGAATCTATCCAACAGCCGCAGGATGAGTTTCAACTCCTTTAGCCATCGCCAGAAGCCCATGAGCATGAGTAGCCTCAACAAAGACTATGTTAAGGCCCTGTCCATGCCCTGAACACATCCGTGTCCCTTGGACACTGTCGTAATTGAAACATGGGACCTCCACAACAGGGTTGACACATATAAAGCCGGCTGATGCTCATGCACTGCTTCGGCTTCAATGTATTTCAACCTTGCTACCCATGCGCGGCACGTGTCCCAAAGCCTGCAAAGTCACCGCCGCTGCGCGCAAGGACCTACATGAGGTCCTGGTATGAAGATGCTAAGATTAGATATGGCGTGGTTTTGATCTTCTTATGAAAAACCAACTAAAACAAACATACCCCTCCAAAAAAGCTATGGCGTTTTGCTGGGTGGCAAAGTGAAAAGTCGAGCCAGTCACGGGGTATACTCCGCTAGCTCTCTCATGGCGTCCGGCTTGAAGTTGGGTCGGACAAGAAGCGACCTGAGAAAAACCCGCACCCTGAGATCTGGCCGACCAACCAACCAACTTAGCTACCGGTGCAAACGACTCCCACTGCCAAAAACAACCGCAAAACACCACACTGTAACCAACCGGTGCCAGAAAATAATTTTCTCAATCCTCGCTTTGCCGCGGACGACAAAGCGAAAAGATTTCGGACTTTTCACCCGACTCTAGTCTCAAATGCATACCCATATTCCCCTTGCCATGAGTGCGAGTTGGTACACCGTAGCCCCAGTTTTCAAAGGAAAATGGTTGGGGCACGCCATGCATATCTCTTGCAAGTGCCTTGGGCCCTGTCTCCCCGTCGAGGCCCTGGTGCCAAATCCAAGACCAGTGGGAAAAAAGGGCATACCTCTAGGGGTTGATTCCCATTTTTTTTACACCATCGGTATTTTCAAAAAACCGGTCGTTTCCCCTGAGTTTTTGATGGTTTTCTATCCCTGGAAAAAATGGGGAAGTGTCCCCTAGAATACCTGCTATTAGCCCGTTGATTCTAAGTGAAAAGAAGTTGAAAGAAGGAAGCAACTCACTCAAGGTCTAGGATCTTCCCATCAACGTTTCTGTCCGCATGGTAACTTCACAAGTCCCAAAGGCCAGTCATCGGATGCCAGGCCGCTTTACCACTTCCGCCTTCGGGGCACCGCCACCACCAGGCGCCGGGACTCGTGGCGCGGGAGGTTCTGAGGACTGGTGGCCGGCCGCTCCTGCCGTGAGACGGTTCATCGCTTGGCGCGGGTGTTTTGAGCCGCTGTTCTGCTCAGGAAGGACAAGGCGCCCTACATGTTCCCTTAAAACAGGTGTTCTGATCTAAGGACAAGGTGTTCCCTGAAAACATCATCCCCACCAGAAAACACCAGCACCTGTCATGGGCCAAAAAAGGGTGATGTTTAAAACCATTTAAAGGGAAATAAAGGGACAGCCTTTGTCCTTTGTTTTGGAAAAAACCGACCTGAAATCCACAGGAAAGGGTCCCACGGCCAACGGAACGGTTGCGGGGCGGGTCTGGCACAAACACCACTCATGCAAGGCCTGTGGGTAGATGGTTTGCGTGCTAGCCAAGTGGCTAGCCCAATGGCAAGCATGGCTTCGCACCGGTCTGCAGTTGCTGGGGGTGAATTCGGGGTGGTTCTGAGCACAAATCGCTGACTTCCACCAGCTCTGTGTTCTTGTGGTGGTTTCCCACGTCACCGTTTTATTAAGTCTTAAGTGAATTTCCCTTTCGTAAGGTGATATTTGAAAAGGACATTGGATTGAGTCAAACAAGGTGGTTGGTTTCCTCTTGGTTTCCCTTTTCAACCTCAAAAAGGCCAACACCCCCAAAACACACACACAAACACACAAACACACAAACACACAAACACACAAACACACAAACACACACACACAAACACACAAACACACAAACACACAAACACACAAACACACAAACACACAAACACACAAACACGCAAACACACACACAAACACACAAACGAACCTAACCACAAGTCGGCCAGTTTTGGGACCATGTGTTGCCCGGTTGGTTGCCAATGACATGTGCTTGAAAAGGCCTGTCCTTTCTTGTGCAATTGTTCAGTGGGGGAGCAACTGAAATAAGAGATTTGATGAGGCCACCAACAACCAGGCAACTTGCCCACCCTTCATTGGTGATTTGGATTGGTTGCTGATAGGTTAGAGGCTGGCCTGGCCCGCTTCAGGCAAAGATCGCCAAAGCCGATCTAAGCCATCCGCCTCATGGAGCGACAAAGGCGGCTGTTCATGGTGCCACACAGCAAAACGCCTTGGGCCCCGCGCTCAGCCCAGAAGACCCTTCGGAAACGCTCATTTGAAACTGGAATCAACAAATGTACATGTACATGTACATGTATGTAATGTACTGCAATGAGATGTAATGCAACGTAATGCAATCGTAATGCAAACGTAGTGCGAACGTAATGTAATGTAATGTAATGTAATGTAATGCAATGCAATGTAAGTATGTATGTATGTGTGTATGTGTGTATGTGTGTATGTGTGTATGTGTGTATGTGTGTATGTGTGTATGTCTGTATGTGTGTATGTATGTATGTATGCATGTATGTATGTATGTATGTATGTATGTATGTATGTATGTATGTATGTATGTATGTATGTATGTATGTATGTATGTATGTATGTAGGTATGTAGGTATGTAGGTATGTAGGTATGCATGTATGCATGTATGCATGTATGCATGTATGCATGTATGCATGTATGCATGTATGCATGCATGCATGTATGCATGTATGCATGCATGTATGCATGTATGCATGCATGCATGCATGTATGCATGTATGCATGTATGCATGTATGCATGTATGCATGTATGTATGTGTATGTATGTATGTATGTATGTATGTGTGTATGTATGTATGTATGTATGTATGTATGTATGTATGTATGTATGTATGTATGTATGTATGTATGTATGTATGTATGTATGTATGTATGTATGTATGTATGTATGTATGTATGTATGTATGTATGTATGTATGTATGTATGTATGTATGTATGTATGTATGGTATGTATGTAATGTATGTAACGTATGTAATGTATGCAACGTATGTAATGTATGTAATGTATGTAATGTATGTAATGTGTGTAATGTATGTATGTGTGTATTGTATGTAATGTATGTAATGTATGTAATGAATTTAATATATATATATATATAATATTTAGTGTATGTAATATATGTAGTGTATGTAATGTATGCAATCTATGTAATCTATGTAATGTATGTAATGTATGTAATGTATGAATTATGTGCAATGTATGTAATGTGTGTAATGTATGTAATGTATGTAATGTAATGTAAGTATGTATGTATGTATTCAATGTATGTAAGGTATGTATGTGTTGTTTGTATGTGTGTATGTGTTGTTTGTATGTATGTATGTATGTATGTATGTATGTATGTATGTATGTATGTATGTATGCATGTAGGTACGCCGCTGGACTCCGAACACACGCACGCACCGCACGCACAGTTAAACCGTTAAACCTATTAAAACGGATGCACTGGTGCAGGGTTCCTAAACCTGGTGTAGGGATCAGGCTGGTGCCATCGGTTTCCACCGCCCAGGTTCGGGAAACAACCGTGTGCCGCACTGTATAACCTTTAATGGTAGAGAGTAGGACATCGCCGCAATTTCCCGCTTGTGTGTGTCTTTGTGTGGGGTGCATTGGTTCAGCAACTGGAAAAAAAGGGATTGCCTTCGGGGGTGAGCTAGTGTGCTCATTGCTTTGCAGATGCGACGCAGGTCGGCGTTGCAGGCAGCTCGGCTGACCCATTCCCAACCGGTCCTGAATGTGGGTGACAATCTGGCCCTGCGTGTGCTGCAGATCATGCACCTGCTTCCTCACGTGGCCGTGAGAAGCATTGCTTGCATCAAAGACCCCACTGGCGCCCCCCCAACTTCACCGCAATCTGGGCCAACAAAAGTAAATGAGCCATCTACACGCGGGTTTCAGTTTGGCTGTAGTTTCCTTTAAATGGCTCGTTCTACAAACATCCGCTAGCCCCCAAAGGCCGCCAATTCCAACAACACACATCCACACACTTTGGCTCAGGGGGAAATCCAAGATTGGCCGAGCGCAAAACCTCGAGTACTGCTGCAAGCTGCAAGCCGAGTCGTCTCTCGTCTTGCGCGGTTCAGCGGTTCAGAGATGGGGAACGGACTTCCAGAAACGGCAATCTTGAAGAGCCCCAGGGCCGGCCCCAGGGCAAAGGGGGGGGGACCGCCCCAACCCTAAAGCTGTGGCAAATGGCCCAGGCCTGGCCCTGTTGCCACCATTAAGGGCAAAGCGCAGGTGTCCATCCGGAGAACGGCAGCCATGTGGTCAATGGAAAAGCGAGGTGTAAAACAATCGCCATGCCCCACTCACAACTGGGAAATCAAACAGCAAAGCCTCCTGGAAGTGTGCGTCAAATCCCCACCAGACTCACCATAAGGTCTTGATGGGCAAGCCAAGGGCTCCAATTCATTGTCTTCCCAGAATAAACATGAAGTATAAACTCACCCCTGCGGGAGGGGGGGGTGGCTCCTGTTCCCATTATTTAGCCTACTACCAACAGGAGAAAAGGCAGATCGCGCTACGTAGCCCCAGATCTCCACCAACTCCGTGGGCAGAAAATGCTGAGGCCAGGCACATCAGGTTCTCCATGTACTTCTTGGTGGTGAGAACGTCAACCTCGCGGCAAAGATGAGGCAACCCAGTTGCAACCAGTGATTCGCGAGGTACAAATTCTGAACCCTTCCTGGACTTCAACATGTCTAGCAGCTCTAGCGGTCAACCCACCAAAAAAGATTTGGAAACAGGTGCCACAAACCACCTAGGGAAATTGGGACAAGCAACGTGCGTAGATGAAATTTCAGCTGATTGGTTTCAGTTTCAGCTTGCATCTCGTGCCCTGTGACATGCTTGGACACAAATCCTGCGACCAACGCCTCCATCCCAAATGGACTCCTGAAACCAACTATTTGCGACTCAAGTCGTCGATGACAGGTGGCCTTCGTCGACTATCTCGCTGGCCAAAAGCAAAGCAAATGCGGTCTTAGCGGCAAAAGTTAGACCTCGGAAAACCAAGGGCCCTGCCCAAGTTGCAAGAAAAGCTCTCAATGTTCTTAGAACCCTCTTAGAAGGGCTTCTGATCGAGATGTCCAACCATCCTGGGGTAAGGATTGAAGTCTGCTGCAAAACCCTTCAAAGTGACATCCTCAAAATGCCCTCTAAATTGTGGTTGAAAAGGATCCCACCCCCAAAAGTCATTTTGAGAATCACAGAACATGTTGCCTAGGTCCTCCAGTAGAGAGGTTAGAATAAGGGCAATTACCCTTCTTTCAGTAGTCTATTTTAGTAGGGTCCCGAACCCTCCCCCCAAAAAAAGAAACGGTTCAAGTTGGCACCGATCGCTGGGGGGACCTGGTTGCCTATCAGGAACCGAAGCCAAGCCAGCTGGTGCCAGTCCAACCGAGCGACCCATCCCAGCCCGGCCTTCTGCAACTCTCCACGGAAGCTCATGAGACCGGAGACCAGCTCCGACATGGACACCGTGCCATCCTGCTAGGGCCATATCCTCAAAGTTTCACCGAAAACCTCCAGTTTCCAGATGGTACCCAAACATTCTTTAGAGGAACCGCCTTTTTGGGAACCCAGGGTAAGTTATATGGTGTCTTAAGGGAACCCACCGGGTCCAACCCACTTTAAGAGGCTCAAATCGTTCAACCTTTGATGGCTCGGCGAGCTCTTTTAAGCCACGGTCAAGATCTGCGGTTGCCCGAAGCGACATGGAACACGTAGAGAGCCCCCCGGATTCGTGAAACTTTCGAGGTTTCCTGAATGTCCTTCCCAAATGGACCATGGACTGCGGAATCAAGCCAAAAGCGACACCGCGTCTGAGCAAAATGGATCATCAAAAAGAAACCAGTTGCTTTGTTCAGCTCCCTTTTGAGTCTTGGACGAGTTCCCTCAAAAAACATGAAGGTTCAACAGGCCAATGTCGCGGTCTTTCCTTTTGTGTAAGCTCATGCGCAGATGATTCCAAACGGCCCTACTAGCGGCCATCGGTGGCTAGCAAAGCCAGTCCTGTCATGGCACATCACAAGCCGTGCTCAAAAAGGAGGCCTCTCAGTCTGAGTTGGGCACGAACAAAGTTTTATTTCGATGGAAATCAGATTACTGTGCAAATCTGGGCGACCCGAACCTGCCAAGAAAATGGCATTCGATGCTCACAGTGCTCATGAGCATTCAGCTCGTGATCCCGCCTCCTCTTGGTTGAAGGCTTCGAACACACCCGGCCGGGGCTCCACTATCACATCCAAGTCGTCCAACAGCATTCGCACCTTGCCAGTCGCCAAAGGCCCAGGAATTCACAACAAAATCTGCACCCTGAGTGCATCCCCAGGAACACGGAGCAACCTCAGCAGTCTGCCAAACTACAGGTCGCGGGATGCGCATGGATGTGCCAGGGCTACACTATTTTTGCAGGCTTTTGGATCAAGCCCGACAAGCAACACAAGCACAGATACTCTCCTGAACCAATCAAAACAAACCAACCGAAACCAACTAACCAAAACCAACTCATCAACCAACCAACCAAAACCAACGAAGAACAACACCAACCAAACGAAGCCACGCCAAACCAAAGAAACCCTACCCAACCAAGCTCAAGCCGCCCAACTCAACCAATCCAAGACACCCAAACCAAATCCAACCAAACACCACTGCCTCTCCCAATGTCTTGCCTCAGAAGTGCGGATGGCCGTGATGAACTCTTCTTCCTAACCGACCCATGGCGACCGGGCGATGGGATCGGAGTTGAGGAACCAGTCCACTGATTCAGAGCCATGGGGATGGGAGGGGTATGGTCGTCAGGTTGGGATGGCCTCCATTCTTCTGACTCATGAGTGTGTGAATTGAGAGGCGTCCTGGGCTGTAGATTATTTCCACCAGCAAGCGAACAAGGCACGAAAACGACATCTTCTTGTCTTTCCAAAAAAACTTTTTACAAGCGGCGACAAACGAAGTCGGGGGCAGCAGTGGTAGGTGTGGGTTTTGGAGGTGTGGAAGCAAACCAGGCCAGTTGTTCAAGTTGCTAAGGCATGCGGCCTAGTACCCTTGGATAAGTGGTACTATAGGAGAGTTTGCAATGAATGAACCCCTAGACAACCAAACCTCTTTGGCTAGGCTTGGTCTCCAGGACCCCCTGCAAGTTTTAGCGGACCGCCCCCCCCCCAAATCAAAAGATGGCATAATGCTGAATTGTCCTGTAAGACCTCCTCTCAAAGTGGTACCCTGCAAACATGCTCATGTCTTCGCGCGGGGGTCCGTCAAGAAGAGCTCTTTGTCCAGCTCGGAGTCGGACTTGTCCGAGAAGCTCAGAGATCTCCTGATCCTCAGGGCGTCTCAAAATGGTTTTTCCCCAGCTGAAAGCCTTTCGGTCTTTGCCCGGATAGGCTGAGGGGTGGTTTGGGGCAGCTTTCAGGGAGGGGTTCCGGAGGGTTCCAGGGGGTTCGGAGCTGTTGGGGATACCGGGATGCTTATTTCCAACTTTAGGAAGGGGGGTTCCATATAGAATCAACAAGCCAAAAACAGTGGCCCGAGTCCAAATGTGGATTTGCCGTCCAGGCCCAAAGTGGGCATGCCACTGACCATTTCCTCAAAAACTCCCTGAACCAGTGCAAAATAATCCTACGACAATCTTGAAATTACCCGGCCCTAGATCAACTCTAACCACTAAGCAATCCTTTTTGTGCAGCCCCAACTCTGACCCCGAGTTTCTCTTTGTTTAACGCTTTTCCCTGTCGACCCCCCAATTTGTTTGAGGAGGGCTGGGTCCTGTACCAGTGACTACCCAACGGGAAGTCCTCCTTTTCCGTACACCTCACGTTGACCTTGATAGAGCCGATCAAGGGTCTTGATAATCAAACATGAAAGGTGTTCGATTACAAGCTAAATGCACAACTGCAAGTGTATATATATATAATTATGCACATATGTATATATATATATAGTGTGTGTATATATAGAGATATCTGCATGTATTTGTGAACCCTGGTATGACCCCCTGACCTGTTAGAAAACCACTAGCCATGGCTGAGTTCTGGAATACAGCCAAGAAAGCCGTCCCGCAGCCTATGCATTGGTACGAAAGCCACCCTTTTCTGTGATACCCACCCTTTTCTGTGATACCGCAGAGTGTCAATACGGCTTTGACACTATTGCGTTTGGAAACTCCACCCTGAGCTCTTGGTTCTCATGGCCCAAGGCTAGGCATGTCGCTGGATCACAAACCCTGACGCTCACTTGGGCGTTGGCCCATCCTTGCCGAGCTAGGGGAACTATAGGGGCCACAGCCGAACGCGTCTCAAGTCGAACTTGTGTTCCGGAAAGGGCCGCATTTCCGACAGAATCGCTCCCTTGGCTTTCGCCAGTCACTGCAGAAAACAAAAGGCGCCAAGGCACGTTCCCATGCTGCTTTGGTCCTGGCCAGCGCGAGCGCGCTGCACTGTTTTGCTGACCATCATGACCAACTTCGCCAGCTGTTCTGTCATGTAGTTAGATTCGTAGGCCTGCGCATACTTCCTGGGCAAAGGCTTGCTCACCACTCAAAGGAGGCATGAAGAACTCCCAGACTTTGAGGGTAGCCTTTGCAACCGGCTGTGGACGCCGGTAAAGCCGCCATGTCATAGACTTGGGGCTGAGCATTTCCTGAAAAGCAACTTCGGGGGCCCCTGCTGGGGGAAGCCTATCTTTGACCCTTTACGGGGAGCTGCGGGGCCCGCGCTCAAGGTGCACCGGTGATCCATAGTTGGGCGCAAACCTGCACTTTCTGAGCGTTGCGGGTCGAAGGGCACTAACATGAAGCAAACGAAAGCATTCAGGTTGCTGTGCTTCCTACTTGCTTCCACTCAATTGCGCAGGGACATGCACTCTGCCGAACATGCGGCTGCCGTTCCAGTCCAAGCTTCTTTTCGTTGGCATTCTCCTTCAAGCCGTTCATGGTAGCTTCCACAAAGATGGCAGTGATGATGTTGAACATGCCAAAGATCACACAAACCATACCTGGACCCCCGACTCTTCACTGCGGAACATCTCAAGCACAGGTTCAAGCAGTGACACTTTCTGTGCTCAGCACGTTGGCAACACAAAGCTATCAGCTCCAAAATGACTTGCGAGATGCCACTACCTCTGCTTGGTCTCAAACAGTGAACTTGTGGGACCCAGGCCTGGCAAAAACCCATCTCCCAGTTGCGCCTGTCGAATATTGAATGCTGCACTCTGGCCTATGCCAAGCCAGTGACTCCTCCTTTTCCCTGCGCTTGCACTGCACTGGTTTGGTAGGATTCAGGAGGGCAACATCGGGCCTGTGCAAGGCACCAAGTCACCAAGTCCGGTCGTTGCTTTTGCTCGAGTCGTGCCCGGTTGCAATCTAAAAATCGCCCATCTCCAGGCATGCGAACCCACCTTACCCACGCATTCAGCATTTTTATAGGCCCGTAAAAGAGACATCATTAAACTTACGCTCGAAATGCTGGGAACCCCCCCTCCCCCACTATCCACCCTAATCCACAACCCCACCCCGATCCAACCAGGTCATTTTTGAGGACACCTCCAAATGTGGTCGCTTGGGGCCCGGAGTTCCAACAAGCCACTGAAGGCGTAGAAGACATCGAACTGGACGCCATAGCCCTGACTCCACACCAGCGTCAAACTTCGTCCGCCCCGGGTGGTGCAGTCTCCAATCATGCACCGGAAGATAGTGAACATGCACCTGCCGCATTGAGCCATGGTCAGGACTTTCGATTGTTTTTTTGGTGTTTTCCTGACATGCGGCTTAAGTGAGCGGCCCATGTCATCCCCCTGGCAGCAAATATGGGCCCTTGCTTGATCTATGAGCCAGCAAAAATTGCTGGCCCATGAGCCCAAGAAACCAACCAATCACGATGGCGAGCCCACCCGTGGGGAGAATAGACACTTGATAGCGCATATGGAAATGCTAATACCCAGCTACCCAAAGGGGAGATGCTGTCGGGCAACTAGTGGACACCCTGTTAAAAGAAAAGGGCGGGTCGTCCTGGGGGCTGTGTTTTTCAGATTCCTGGGGGCTGTGTTTTGCGTTTGTTTCCTCTGATTGGACTCGCTCCTTATTCAATTCTTCGTAGCTTTAGTCAGAGTTCAAGTTGAACTTGATACATAGAATCAAGTAGAATTCACAAAAGGAAACTTTGAGGTCCCAAAATTGTTAAATACACGCTGTTTGAATGTCTACTGAGTCTACTGATGTGCAAAGCCGATTCTATTGGACAGGAAATCCTGTGTAGCAATTGTTTTGACATAGAATCATCATCAATGAAAATTATATTTCAAAACAAATGGTTGGATTGTGTCCTTCTTAATTGCCATTCATGTGAGATAGAAATTTGGTAGAACTTGATAAGTGTAGTAACTAGATGTAACTAGCTTTCATAAGGAAACGTATTCTCGGTCTCGAACACGTTGAACACATGTTCCGGTGCAACAGTTACTTTGAAATATAATAACCAATATTACAATTCTACTTCAACAAAGGAATTCTGGAGTCCGTCCTTTAAAAACGTCTACTTAATTTCAGCTAGAAATTTGATAAAGCTATTGTTGCTTTCCTCTGGACTTGCCCAACATTGCCACAGAATGAAGCCCCGACAGCGCATAAGGACAGCAGAGGGAAAAACCTTTGAAGGGAAAGAATCTTGGCCATCAAAGGATGGCAGACGGTTTAGGCGAAAGCCGGCACAAACAAGGCCACCGGAAAAGAAAGGGGAGGGCAGAATCAGTGCATGCCGGGGATGGCAGAAGCATCGAGCTCCCAAAATCTGGCGAAGGCAGCGAGTAAACCCGAAACAAGAGTATCCGTATCCTGTACAAAGGCGCCGGTGCAGGTGGGCAAAGAGGTGGTGAAGCTCTGCAGCGTTGCCACTCTCAAAGCACCCGCACTGCGCCGGGCTCCCAGGCTGCAGTGGTCTCGGCGACCAGAGGCTAGAACCGAATGCCCTGAGCAGCAAAGATCCGGGCCGTGTGGAGGTGGAAGTCGTGTAGGCTGTGTGAGCCGCAGCGGCTGCCTGGCCGCCCGAGCAAGAGTCGCCGACTGCAAGAAGCCAGTGATGGCGAGGTCAAGCGCAGCCGGAGCCCCGTCCAGGGAGGGCAAGACAACATCGCGCTGCCCAAGCCGCACCAATGCCGTGAGCGCCCCCCGCGCGACGCAGACCCCGGTGTGCTGCGACTGCCGATCAAGGACCGCGGCGCTTCGAAGGCACGACACATCTTCGCCAGCATCAGCAACCCCCGACTGTCGGCGCGCGGCATCGAGTTGCGGGGGCGCGCCAGCCGGTGCAATCCATCTGAGCTGACACACCTTGTTGGGGCCTGGACCAGGCCCCAACCGAGGCATAGGGCAGAAGCAGAGCACCGCGCTTGTGACAGTTGAAAAGGCCAAGGGTGCTGAAGCACTCCTGGACCCCTGCTTCGAGGCCCTCGGGGCCTGGCTCGGCCTGGCTGTGAAGGCATCATCCCCGAGGCCCAAGGAAGTCCAAGTGTTGCACGCGATGGCCACAGGAGTGTGGACGAGAGACGACGTCAGGGCCTGCAAGGCCGCAACGGGGTGCTTCCAAGGGCAACACTTGGCAACGCAGATGCAAGTAGAATGGTGAAACGCCGTCCCAGAAAATTATTTGATTCGTTCCTGCTCCTCGAGCTTTCAAGGTCTCCCCCATACGTGGGAATATCGGCGACCAAACTTTCTTGTATTCTGCTCGACGCTTATCTGTCTTGTCGAATTCCGAAGGATTTTTGTATGCCAAATTCCTGGCGGGCAAAAGCTTTGCGGTTGCTGCGTGCTTGTATAGCGGCGAGTCCACGATGCTCGGCGAAAGAAGGGTTTACTGTTTATTTCTCAAACGTTCACACCTCTCAATTTTGTTTTTTACGCCCACAGTTTGCTGCCACTGGAATAAAAGTGCACCATTCCCTTTATGTCCGTAAAGGGATGACAAAACCAATGCGCGCAGGTCCTTTCAGTCAACTGCCCCAAAGTGGCAGGAAGGGAAGCCCCAGAGTCCGACATTGATCCTTAAAACTGGCCAAAGTCCGACTTCGAAGCCATCCTAAACGAACGTTCGCACCATGAAACTCCTCCATTTGCCGAAGCCCCTGGAAAACATGGCAAGTCCCACAAGTGACATCGATTCCCTTAAAAGCCAACAGGGCTTTGCATGTCAACTTAAGTCTTAAGGAAGTGGGAAGGTTGTCCAAGTGAAGGTTGTCCAAAGGACAGTCCCACAAGTCAACGCACGTTTCAGATGGACGGATCGTCTTCTGGTCGAGGAGCCCCAGAACTGAGCCGCAGTACTCCACCCCGTAGAGGTCGTGGATGTCCCCGCAGCCGGACGGTAGCTGGGCGTTCAGGTCGTAGGAGTCCCCGCTGCCGCAGGTATCTGGCGCCGTTCGCTTTTTGTTTGTGCTGGTTCTCAGTGATCAAATGTTTTCTTCGTATTATTATTAATACAATCATAATCCTCAAAATAATAATCATTATTATTTTTTTTGAATCAATGGATCTTGGGGAAAGGGGGAAGGGCCGAGTTCTTGGCGGCCTGCATCAAGCCCCCCTTACAGGAAGGCTACATAGGGATGGTTGATAGAAAGTCATTCCCTTCCCGGCTGAGAGTCTGCAAAGATGGAGTGGACAGAGTCAAACATACTCATGGTTGCGAAATCCAGTTCGCACCACCTAAGATACCCTGGTTTATAATGATTCCCCTGTAAATACCAACAAACAATGGTTTCCCAGAGTTTCAAAGTGGTGCAGGATTTTGTCGATCCACAGTATTCCTCAAAGGACATGGGAAAGTTGGACATGGCCATACCTGGTAGGCATAGAATGTGTTGTCACCTTCAGCCAACGGGTGTGTCCTTTGATGGGGGATGAGTTTTCGTTTAAAACGCTTCCCGAATTTCTGGCCATACCACAGCTGCCAACATGAAATAAGGCCTGTACCCCTTTCACCGGCGCTATGCAACCTGCAGGCCTTCAGCATATTCATCAAGCAGCTACAGTGAAGGGCATTCATGCGCAGCTCTTTGCCAAGCATGTGTTTGTTGCACACAGAAGTCGCTGCGGTGGACACCATTCAGAAAGACAGAAACGCGTGGCAGCATCTGGCATGCACACTGCTCCCACGGGAAAAACACATTAACAACACATATACACATTGGCTCTCAATATTCTAGAACAATTCCAGCACCCGACTTGAGGGGGAGCTCCTTACAGGTGAGTTCGCCACAAGTGGATTGGCTCTTGACCAATTGACCTGAAGCTTCAAAGTACGAGTTGAAAGGGAAAGGCAACGAACCGTCACCACTAGTCACCACATGTTAACAGTATCTTGTCAAGTGGTGCACGCACGTTGTGTATATGGGTGTGCCAAAAGTGACCTCAAACATTTCAGTTCTCCTTTTGGCTTGGTGAAATCCAATCAACAAACACACACCTCAGTGGCGTTCAATCCGAGAGCATGTCCTTCGGTCCTAAGGTCCTTCGGTGGGGGTCCGGTCCTTCGGTGGGGTTCCTCGTCTTTCCCCTGACAAGTTGTATTAGGCTCCTGGTTTCGGCTTCGGCTTTCAATGGACCTGACCCCTCCATTACACACCCAGATGATTGGGGGGGATTGAAGGCCCTAAATCAATTCGGAGCCTCTGGGCACAAACAATTTGAGGGCCATGCCCCCTGTCCACAGCCCGCGATTTCGTCACTGAGCGCGGCACTCGAGGCAGGCCCGCTCACACTCTCAAACTTGCCCCGTTGGGTGGTTGTATTTTGTTGGGGGGTGGTCAATTTAACTATACCGGGCCATGGCAGCATGGTGGGCATCTTTGATCACACTCGCTCCCTCGAAGCCCCCATTTTAGGTCACGGCCTGTCTCAATCCCTCCGCCACTGATCCTCTGCCTTAGTCTTTGCTCGGCGGCAAGAATCGATCATGAAACCCACAATGCGACAAACAATGCAAATAAATGGAAATGGCCTGGCAATGAAACCTACAACTGTACTCTTTTCTGCAACCTTCACGGTTCAGGGACAGACAAACTGAACCACTTCAGCTGCCTTGCTCACCAGCGGCACTGATCTATTTTCATGGGCCCTGGGTAAAAGGCTCAAGACAAAGGCTGCCCCATGGGGAAGGCGTGTGGCGCACGCGGCCACATGCTGTCCAAATGAACACCAAGTAGGCGACCAGTTGAACAACTTGCGGTTTACAATAGACTGTGATCTGGATGTCCGCGCAGGTTGACATTGATATGCGTAAAACCTCCAGTACTTGCCAACTGGCAAAGGCAAAAGGTGCCCTGTGTCTGTTGGTTGGGGAAAGGACGGAGAAATAATAAAGCACCCGGAAATTCCCCTGCAAACATCACCCCTCGCACAGGACACTCAATCAACACCTCCCACCCTAAGGTCATGTGAGCGAACACGGTCCTTTGCAGCCTCGCAGTAATAACGAACAGAACCAAACTAAAGAAACAAAAACCAAAGACAAAAGAGGACATACGACAAACAGGGGAGAACGACGGGCGAGGCATGTCTCACAGACACGGGGGCTTGCAACCCAAGTAAGCACAGGCACTTTCCTTGTTCAGGTCCATTTCAAACTACCCGTTTGTTTCCTGATGGTAATCAATAGGGGGTAAGCTACACATTGTAAACCATTTAGGCTCAGCCCTTATGGGGACAGAATCTACAGTTCCTACAGGGTTCCTTCAAGGGTACATGTTTGCTGGATGAACAACCACCTTTACCATTTACGAAGTGATCTGTAGGTGTGCGAACAGTCCAAGGGACCCTGAGCTATTTGATCCCAGGCACACCGTAGCGCGCATCGCCAGCGCCGAGACGTAGACCACCACGGAGAGGGTGACCAGAACCCAGAACAGCGAGGGAACCTGAGAGAACCGAAACGGATTAAGGGCTCCCAGCACAACCCAAACGTTGCGATCATTTGAAAAAAAACGCTCTCTTGAAGGCAGCAAAGGTGCAATGGTTGATCCAAACCCCGCTCTGTTCCCTGTACGTCCCTGTAAAAATAACCGCACTAAAAAACAACTCACCTTGAATGTGCCCAGAAGGTGATGCTCGAAATCGCCAAAAGGGGATCTCCAGATTCCGCTCTCAACGGGACCTCTGGATTCCGCTCTCACTTTTCGGTCTGAGAAATGCTGGGCCTGGGATTCCAGTGCCTGTCGTTTCAACTATCGTTCTTTTCAAGCCTCCCAGGAGAATCCCAACATCTAAAAGGGGGTTGACAAAGAAGGGGTGCCAAACCAGCGCATTCCAGGAACATCAGTGCCAATAAGTTGATTCCCTCCATTCGGAAAGCAATCCTTCCAAAAAACTTGACGTTCTTTCCAATCTCTCTCTCTCTCTCTCTCTCTCTGTGTCTGTCTGTCTGTTTGCTGTGCCAGCAGCTGCCCCAGGGTGTTTGGCGATGTTTTGGAAAGAAGGATCCCTGAAACAAATGCAAAACAAACTCTAGAACATGGGTAATCATTCGGTCGTCCTACTTGAGCGCTCACCTGCAATCTGAAGAGCCAGGCATAAAAGGTCATCACCTTTTGGGTTGCCATAATCACAAGCCCCCCCCTCCACACAGTGTTGAACACAACACCACGGCTTTGCTTACTTGCTCATCGAGGGCTGCGTTTCGCCACGGGCCAAGGTGCAGCCACCAAAAAGCCTTGGACAATGTTGGCGAGCTCTTGCAGCATCGGCCTGCATTCACCCGGGGGGGGGGGGGACTCATGGGGACTCTGCAAGGTTGCAAGCACGAGCGAAATTCATGGGTAGGTCTTCTCAAAATCGGGGAACCGCAACATGGATAGCTTCTTCCTTTGAACGCCGCCCTGAAAAAAAGCATCGTCGAAATAATACACAAACACATGCACCATACCCAATCTGGTGAGAGTAATGGGCCCATGTGGCCTACAGCCTCTCAAAACAGCATAAGCTGGTGTCATTGCCAAGAACTTCGCTGAGGTGCTAGGTCTTTTCGTATCGAGTGTCAGGGCAATTCGCAACACTGGATAAAGATGCGGTTCCAGTGTGGATCTGTCAGAACACTGGATAACTGGAGAGTCCCCTGCAATTTGGGAAATTCAATCAGTGAGTCCCCAAAAGGCTACTGGAGATTTTGGCCGTTGACGCGCACGCTTGGTTGCCTTACAGCCGGAAAACAACAAGGCTCGATACTCGTAGACTTGATTGACGCCTCCTTTCAAAGGCACCTTCTCATGGATCGCATGGCTGGGTGGGAGGGAGCCCACGAAGCCTCAATGGTACCTAGACATGAGTTCATTTGGGTGCCTCTCCAAATGGGGAACATGCCCATCGGGCACCAACAAACAGTCACCCCTCGCTCCACCATGTGGGCGAACAATTTGACCGGAGGCGCGTTTGGATCAGCTTCATGTAGAAGGACACCCGGGCCAATCGCAGCACTCGCAAGGTGAGAGCCACCCGGGTGGGAGTCGAGGTGCCTCGATTCGACTGACGGCAAAATTTGCTTCAGGCAAGGCTGGGTCCCCGAAATGATTGGCCTAAGCAAACCTTGGTCCCTTTATATACACCGGTTTAAGCAAGAAAACAGGTCCAGAAGATATTCCCAGGGCTTCCCAGTTACTTGTATAGTGGGTAACTGGGCTTCAGCGACAGATTTGGCGGAACTAGGGCCGGTTACCTGTTTTTTAGGTAACCAGCGTAGGGGGGCAAATTGGTTCCTTTTTGAGAGTTGATATGCTGCCGCCTGAGCTTGCGCGCGGGTGGGCGTAGCGTTGCTGAGGGTTGATTTACGGTAGGTGCTGGGCGAATTTAGGGCTGATTTAAGGGCCGCCGAAACCCTTTTTGGTTTTGGACGACATTGAGTTCAAGATTGGCTTAGGATGTGTTCAATTTGAGTTTGGGCTCGCGTGGGACAGGTTGAGATCTGAGATTGTTTTAATCCGGGTTTTGCTTGAGTGAGTCGGGGTTCCTGCTTCTTTCCTTTCCCGCTTCGCCTTTTCCCCGTGTTCCAGGGGATTTTGCCAGTGGCAAACTTCAGACCATTTGAATGCTACAAATTCGCGTTGTCGGGCAACCAGAAATTATAGTCTGCTTGAAGCCACTATGCATCAGGGAAGGGAACAGCAGTCAGCGGTCGCTGTCCAGTCTTTGTTCCGATTGCGCACTATTGCTAAAATCACATTAGCGGGGTTCATTACATTCGGAAATCCAAATGGCGCATAGCATAAACTTAGCCCTCTTCTGCTTCAAAACTAAGACACACACACACAGAGCATTGTTCCGTGGAGTTTGGAAAGACGGCGCCGCAACTAGAGTGAGTTGTGTCAGCGCATATCCCTTAAATGTTTCAGTCCCAAAACCTACAACTTCTACAGCAGCCATAGCTGTTTAATGCCGCTTCTCACAACAACATTCTGTTATTTGCATAGCAAGTTTATATTTGGAGGCAGCCAGCGTAAATGTATGTAGACATGTTACTCACCGAAGTGACTGGGCAAAACAGAGAACCACACCTGCCTACAGTACCTGCCGCAGCCGAACAACACAACAAATCAGATGCGCACACAAACACACGCCCAAAAAAATCCGACCATACTTGCATTGCGTAGCAAATGAGAAGCAAACCAAGCGGCTAAAGACCCATCATAACCACACTCATGCCTCACACACCAACAAAACACGCACACGCTTCATCGCCTGCTAGAACCACACACCACGAACCAAAGGATACTCAAACGTTCCAATTGGCCACAATCAAGCACCACACAATACATGATGAACATACCTGCCAACAATCAGCCACTCACCATACAAGTCAGAAACACACGCGATCAAACGCGCCAACTGAGTACCTGCCACAATCACATTTCACACAACAAAACACAATCACACCCGCCAACTGAACACCGACCACATTCACACATCACACAAATAAACCATCAGCACTACAGCCAGCGACCACGCAACAAAGACAAACCCATTCCCCAGGTGAACGCTCGCCAAACTAACGAGCCAGACAGCAAACTCAAAATGCACGGCCACCAGCTCAAGACCCGCCATACTCGCGTACCTAGAGCAAATTAGAAGCCACACTCAAACACCACAGTAACAGTATACATATTAAAGTCGCCCTCTGAATAAACCCATAATTTCACGCATGTGATGAACACACCCGCTAACAAAGCGGCCGTCGCAGTGAGCACCACGCGACAAAGTAGAACAACTCGCGCCAACTGAGCACCCTGCACACTTACATAGCACACAACAAACGATAAGCGTGCCAGCCACCTCAGGCGCCGCGCAACGGATGAACTGAGCACGCGCCAACACGCATCCGTCGCAGTCATACACCGCGAAACCAAATGATAACCACACCCGCCAACAAAGCACTCGCCTCAGTCACACACCGCATCAACACATAACAAACAAACACGCCAGCCGAAAGCCAGCCATACTCACACCGCGCAACAAATGACAAGGTTAAACACCTGCCACCTTTGCACACCACGTCACAAACGACACGCCCACGCCCCAACTGAGCACCCGCTAGAGTCACTCACCAGGCAAGCAAGGGCACTGGCACCACCCAACTGAGCGCCAGCTACAGCCAAAAACGAAAAAACACACTTGCCAACTAGGCACCGGCCATGCGCATGAAACCACACAGCAAATTACAAGCACTCGGGCCAACTGAGCAGCCGCCACACCAATACACCGCACAACAAATGAGCAACGCGCCAGCGACAAACGCTGTGGCAAGTGCTGGGGCAGGAAAACCTGCCAGCGCAAGAAGGGCGAATCCGGAACTGTTAAAATAAGGAGCCTGGAACCGTTAAAAAGCGGGGTGGAACCGTTAGGTAGGGGCCCGGAACCGATAGAAAAAGGCCGGAACCGTTAGAGACATTTCGGAGCAGCGAGCTGGCTACGCCCAACAAAAAAGCCGTCTACCAGCCAGAAATCATACACATGTTGATGTTTCCAGGTAAATTCCAAGGCGCAATTGCAACAGCCTAAGGTTATTCAGCTGAGTTCGTAATTTGGGCTACAACAACCATTGTGCCCACAATCCTGCGCAGGGTTGAGGTTTGACGTTTGAGGGGAAGTTCTGGCTCGTGTTTTGAGACGATCGGTTTTCAATTTCATTCGGGTTCGGCGTTGACCTGACTATTTGGGGGAGGGGATCAGAGCTTCAGGCGCATGTTGTGTGGTGGGTTAGCTTGCTGGGGGTTCAGTTAGCGGGCGCAGCGCTTATTTGCTGCTAGATTCACACTGGATTCACCCCAAATTTCCATTGTGCTGGAAAAAATGACGGAACACATTGTTTTCCGCATGAAAGTCATGGAGCACGCGGTTTTCACCAAATTTGGGTCCGATTTTCCCTCTAACGGTTCCGGTCCCTACCTAACGGTTCCACCCCCTTTTTTAACGGTTCCACCCCCCTATTTAACGGTTCCGGGCCCTTTTTAACGGTTCCGTTTCGCTTCTTGCGCTGGCAGGTTTTCCTGCCCCAGCACTTGCCACATCGTTTGTCGCTGGCGTGCGTTGCTCATTTGTTGTGCGGCGTATTGGTGTGGCGGCTGCTCAGTTGGCCCGAGCGCTTGTAGTTTGCTGTGTGGTTCATGCGCATGGCCGGTGCCTAGTTGGCAAGTGTGTTTTTCATTTTTGGCTGTAGCTGGCGCTCAGTTGGGTGGTGCCAGTGCCCTTGCTTGCCTGGTGAGTGACTCTAGCGGGTGCTCAGTTGGGGCGTGGACGTCTCGTTTGTGACACCGTGTGAGTATGGCTGGCGTTTGGTGAGCGTGTTTGTTTGTTATGTGTTAATGCTGTGTGTGACTGAGGCGAGTGCTCTGTTGGCAGGTGTGCTTACCATTTTTGCACGGTGTGTGACTGTGGCGGATGCGCGTTGGCGCGTGTTCAGTTCATCCTTTGCGCTGTGCCTTTGGTGGCTGGCCCGCTCATTATTTTGTTGTGTGCTATGTAGGTGTGCAGGGTGCTCACTTGGCGTGTGTTCCTACTTTGTCACGCAATGTGTGACTGCGGCGGGCGCTTTGTGAGCGGGTGTGTTCATCACTTGTGTGAAATAATGGGCTCGTCCAAAGGGAGTGTTTGAACATGAATTATGTGGTGTTTGAGTGCGGAAGGTTGTGTGCGCTTTTATTCGCTGTAGGCACGCGACTGTGGCGGGTCTTCAGTTGGTGGCCGTGCATTTTGAGTTCGCTGCGTGGTTCGTTAGTTTGGCGGGTGTTCAGCTGGCGGATGGGTTGTTTGTTTGTTGTGTGGTAGCTGGCTGTGGGCGTTTGGTTGGCCCGGGTGCTGATGGTTTATTTGTGCGATGAGTGAATGTGATCCGTGTTCAGTTGGCGGTTGTGAGTATATATTTTGTTGTGTGGTATGTGATGTTGGGTACTCAGTTGGTGCGTGTGTTTCTGACTTGTTGTGTGGTAAGTGGCTGCTCGTTGACAGGTATGTTCATCATCTATTGTGTGGTGCTTGATTGTGGCCAATTGGAGAGTTTGAGTATGCTTTGTCGCGTGGTGTGTGATTCTGGCGGGTGATGAAAGGTTTGCGTGGTTTGTTGGTGTGTGATGCGTGAGTGTGATTATGATGTGTGTTTAGCTGATTGGTCTGCTTCTCATTTGCTACGCAATGTGCAAGTATGGGCAGGGTTCTTTTGGCGTGTGTGCGCATGTGATTTGTTGCGTGTTGTGTGACTCTGGCAGGTGATATGTTTTGCCGAGTCACTTCGATGAGTAACATGTCTATGTGCATTTACGTGTGTTGCCTGCGAATATAAAACTGTTGCTCCCAAAACGCGTGTTGCCTCCGAATATAAAACGGTTGCTCCGAAATAAAACATTGTTTTGGACAAACAATATATTGACATCTACTTTGAGAAGGGACATTAAACAGCTATGGTTGCTAAAGATGTTGTAGGGTTTTGGGATTTTGTTTTAGCACCCTGGGATGTGCTGTACACAGCTCACCATAGTCGGAA
>CAUJNA010003394.1:915000-1195000 GCA_963377175.1 Effrenium voratum | reverse complement strand
TCACGCCAAATTGTGCGACGTTGACGGCTCTGTGATACCAAGGGGGGTCGTTGAGATGCAGTGCCAGCCTATTGGCTTGGCTACATATGTGTATATACATAAATTGTACCTTTATCAATGCAGAGAATAACGCATGCATCCAATTGCACATGGGTTGGTCTGCAACTGGGAAACTACCCAGCATGGCTGGCCTTCTCTTGCACTGCCTCTACAGCAACGCGAACCGGCAAAAAAAAAAACCTACAACACAATGACACACCCATCTGGGCAATACTCAATCACAATCTGCAAATTCACAACTCCCAAGGCAAGGGGCCGTCATCATGCACTTGTTTTAGGTCAAGGTAGCCTCATTGAATTTGCCCAGGCACAAAATAAACGTTCATGAATGTCCTATCATCAGCAAGTCGGTAATGTTGACAATGCCTCGGGCTGGGCATCTTTGAGAAGCACGTTCAACCCACCGAACCGAAGACCGAGGCTCTGGCGCCTGGCTAACTCATCGTGACTCACTCAGTGCGTTGCCATGGGCAAACATGGAAGGACCCCGCACTTGACCCATACGCACTTGCATTACCCCAAGGTAAGCTCTCTACAATCTTCCCAGAATCTATAAGCCGCCTGCCTTACAGGAAAATGAACGAACTCATCTGGTAATTTAAGCTGGTATGTGCCGCCTGCCTTACAGGAAAATGAACTAACTCATCTGTAATTTTAGCTGGTAACGGTATGTGAGTTTGCTTTCACTTGCCCAGATTCATCCAGCGGCCCTGACCCGTCCATTTGCCCTTGGCCTTAAGCCAACGTGCCAGCCAAGGCGCCCCACGCTGGGAATGGGTCGTGGGCTTGCGCACCTGCGAGTGGAAGGTTGAGACAACTCACGGCAAAACAAAAATAATCCCCAACTAGGTCCTGCAGCAAAGAGGTTAGAATAAGGGTACCCGATTTTTTCTGTAGTCTACTTTAGTAAGGGAACCCTCCCCCAAAAAAAGGGGAGAGAAGGGCACTACCGGGGGACCTGGCCAATCCCCAAAACGCAAAAAAAAGAGCGAAGTCAGACATGTCGAAGAATTCTGTTTGAACAGCATGCAAACATAAGGCTTAAAGGAAGGGTTTACCGTTTACCACAACGAATAAGAACCTCCAAACGGGGGAACCCTGAAATCGGGGTGGGGGCTTGTTTTGGTTTCTTGTAAGACAGGCAAAAAAAAGAAAGAATAGTGAACAGAGGACAACCATACACTTTGGTAGAAAAAAGGGCCAGAGGAAAAAATGATTTCAATATCACCCCAAAGGGCGGGTCATTCACAATTTTGAGACATATACTATACCTGTGTTTCCTTTCAACAAACGGAGGCTTTCAATCTGTCTCAGGGTCCGAGCCACGGTTGGGCACCGTTGTCACATAGATTAAATACTTCTATCGGTACCTTCCCCATTCTTTCCAGGGATCCTTCCTTTCAGGAAACCATCAAAAACCTAGGGGAAACGTATCCGGTGTTTGAAAAGAACGATGGTTGAAAAGAATGGACAAGGAATCAACCCCTAGAATATCGGCGCAAGCCTGCGATGGTGGACATCTGAAATCTGCCTAGCCCGACCTTCTGCCTGGCCACAATCCAAATCATCACAGTTTGGCCACCTACGCGATGGGATAACAAGTGGCTGTTGAGAGGCTTCAAAGAGTTAGCATCTATTGTTGCATATCCACATGGCCCAAACTGAGAGCACGTGCTATGCAGCAGCAGGTAGGGCGCTTTCATAGAAGATGCGTTGCCTCTTAGAGGGTTCTTAGCGGCAACAGCCTGTCTGCGAAGCCCGTGGACATGCTTCTGCGAAGGCGAACGCCTTCTGCGAAGGCGAACGCCGCTTCAAAGAAGGGCCCAAAGCCTGAAGGCTATGCAGAATCTTCTGAGTAAGGGCGAGCTTCTGCGCAGAAAATGGGGCGTATCCTCTCAGACTGCACCAGTGCGGTGACTCCCCCCACAAGTGAGCGCAGGGCTCCACATCCTCGCAAAGATATGGTTTGTCTCCAAAACAGGGGGAATCCCCCATAATGAGTGGTTGCCCCATGGTGTCCCTTCCAAACGGGGATGCCCTAAAAAAACCAGAAACACCCATAGCCAAAAAACAAAACACGAAAGCAGCGCCTGCTCATACGCCTTCACCAGCGCCAGCGCGGCTCTGCCCGTTGGAAGGTCATCTTGTAGCAGCGCCTCACAGCCGGTGAAGCAGGAGAAGACTCCCTGTGGGGGAGTGGGGGGTAGCACAAAAAGCGTTGACCCCCGTGTTGGTTCAGTTACTTTGGGTCTTCGTCGTTGGCTAGTTGGGTAAACAACCCAGGCTTGGTTTGTTGGGAGACCATGAGACCGCTGCAAGCGAGGAATCGACGCGCCGTGTTGATTGGACGTCCACGTGGAAGTTGACAGAAGGCTACTTGGGAAAGGGGGCGGTCCACACAACCCCTGTCAGTAGTGGTGCACTCGGCCCAAGCCCAGCACCACAGCAAAGCCATGCCTCAGCCAGCCCCCAACGCACTTGAAGGGCAACCACCAGCAGCAACAGTAGAAGCATCTAGCAGCTGCACAAATACACATATCTTATAACATGATGATGCCATGTCTCTTCTCAAATGAGCCACGCATTGATAGCTGACAGGTCATACATCCCGAAAGCGTTGAAAGGAGCGTGGGTTGACCAAGCCTTGCAAAGCTGTGCTCGTCCGTCCGTGCATGGTGGGTGGCTGGTATTGTTCTGCAACATGATTGAGCTCAAACAAAGTGTACCCTCTTCAGACTAACATGGAAGCTCTCAGGACCCCTTTGGAAGACTTGTTTCCATTTACAAAGGCCCGTTGAGGGAGCTTCCGGTTGTTTGTCTGCGCGAGCATATTGTCTTTGATGCGGCAAAACCCAGCCTTCTGCACGATGAAGAGCCGCAGCGAAACCTGGCCTGTGGAAAATTCTGACAAGTGCACCAGCGTCAGAGTGTCCAGAAAGGCACTCCAGGAGATCACCGCCTCGGATATGTCGGGGGTCAAATTGAGTATGTGTCCCCCGTTCTATGTCAAAAACGCAAGGAGCCACACGAAAACCAAGCAGTTCTGTTTGTTGGGCCCCGGTTGCCTAGGAAACGCCCAAATCAATCATGGTGCTTGCAGAAGGAAAGCGGGGTCCGCGTGGTCGTGAATGCCAAATCTGGGATCAACATAATTTGAACACCTCTATTATGGTTGGCGATGCCTGCTACTCATGTGCAGGGTTCCGTGTTTGGCTCAGGGCAAGGTTACAGCAAGTGGCACCTGCGTCATTCTAGAGGGATTGCCTGCTGGACTCTTTAAACAACAAAGGGGCCCCGGTAAACACAGTCCTGAAGTAGAAGCCCGCTTTGTGGGCGGTCTCCCCGCAATTTCCGGAAAAAAGGGGAAAACAAAAAAACAACAAAAAAAACGGCGAAGCAAAATATCCATGTTCGAGGATTGCCGCGCGGCAGATGGGCGCGCCACCTTGGACGATTCCTCCTCTTTCTTGTGGACAATCCTCAGCGCTCCATGCGCGGCTGATGCACAAATTGAAAAACCTTCTACCCTGGTCACCCTTCCACTCTCAGTGACGGGAGGCTTTGAACAATGTTCCTCTGAAAGGGACCTTCTGGTGGGTGTCTTTGTGACGGGGAAAGCAGACCGAGAAACAAGATCCGACCGGTTGGTGGGCAAAAGCACTACAGAAGGGAGGTCAGGTGAGGCTTTTCATGTAAAAACAATCAAAGCCACGAATCCAGCTGATTCATATCCCGCTTGGGAACCCTTCGCTTGTTGTCCTCTCCCTCTCTCTCTCTCTCTCTCTCTCTCTCTCTCTCTCTCTCTCTGTCTCGTGCCGTCGAAAGTCTTGTCTGCAGAAGCGCAGGGCACTTTGCCCGCTGGAAAAAAAACTTCAAACCTAGTCAGGCATGCAAATTTGGCCACTTTGGGTATACCTTTGGGGACGCCTTTTGCCACCGAGTCGAGGATGAGGATTGCCTTCAACAAATTCGATTAGTGCACTGCTGGACCACCCCAAGCATTAACCAGGTTTGTCTGCAACACACTGCGCCCTTGATACAACCCGGAATGGATATCAATCACAATCCCCGCTCTAGTACCTTCAATCATCACTTCACGCACTGGTGTGCCGTCAGGACCGACGTGTGTAACACAGTGTGTGTGTGTGTGTGCGCGTGCAAAAAATGCTTGTCAACCCCTAGCAAACTCCAAGCGTAGTTCGCGTGTGAGGCGGCCTGTCTGCAACTCCGCGGCCTTTGCTTGCAAGCAAAAAACCCTCTACGTAGGAATCGCCCGACGTTGCAAGACTCCGCGCATCCAGCGGAGCGACGGCAGATTCCGAGGCGGCCCTGGGGCCAGCCACCTGTTTATGCATGTCTAACCGACGTTGCTTGTTTACAAGCTTACCTGTTTCATTTAAACTTGTATTGTTCTGCTTTGCTTCGTGTTGTGTATTGCTTGTTTGGGAGGGGCGGGGAGTTCTGCTTGTTTTTGAGGCGACTATGGCGACCCCTCTCTTGTCCCTATGCTTCCAAAGCCTATTAAAAAATAGTCGTTGTGACAACCCCGATTTTTTGATAAAGACTATTTTTTGATGACGAGCGGCAGCCTCCGTTTAGGACTGGAACGGGACTAGGAAAGACTTGACGCCAAGGCCGCCTCATAGGATCCCAAAGCCGAACAGGTATTTTCATATGCAGCAATATGTGTTACAATCTTCAAGGCTAATGTTGGCTTCTCTGTTGCTTGGTTTCTTAACATGGCCATGTAGCGCGTGAGGGTGAATCCTCTTCTAACCGTTTCTGTCCTTCTTTTGCCCCACCTTCTTAGCCAAACCAAACAAAACGGGACAGCAAAAATATTTACCCTTTACAGCAACCATTCCAGGGTGAGAATGTTGATCTTCTGGGTCCCCTGCAAACTTTGCCCGTTCTACGCCAAAAAATAGTGGTTCTACGCCAAAAAATTGTGTTTCTACGGTTTTTCTACGCTTTGTCTACGGTTTGTCTACGCTCACATCGTTTTTGGAGCTGTGTGAAGATTGGAGCGGAAAAAACAAGCACAAAATTGCTTGTTGTTCGTTCCACCTGCGCAAATTGCAGAGGAAAATTCTAGAATTTGCTAGAATGAAGGCCCCGTCTACGCAAGACTTTCAGCAGGTGCATTGTGCAAACACGAAAGGGCGCCGAGGACCCTATCAATAAATAGCAGCAATCTACTGGCTCCCAAGGCTTCTTAAGAGGTTGCAATAGCAGGCGTAATTTCAATAAAAACAAAGTAACAACCCAAAATGGACCCCAAAGGCCAATGTCAAAAAATAGGGGTTGTCAATGCAAAAAATAGGGGTTGAACAACCCCTATTTAAAAAATAGTCGAGGAAGCATAGGGTTGTTCAGACCCAAACTGGTTCGTTCCCCCCGTTCGACCGAAACCTGGCCATGGGTCTCGTGGATCCGTTTGATCTCGGAGAGCACCTCCTCCAACTCTGGGACCTCCAAGCTGACGTTGAAGGAGGTGGTCTTCTTCCTGCGGTTGGGATCCACAGGCCAAAGGGGAGCCTTGCGAGAAGCAGGACGCCCAGGTTGTAACTCTGTACAATCTCCGTGTGTGGGCCACTGGAGTTTCGAACCGGTGAGGAATCGTTTGATTGGGTTGGGGATGAACCAGTTTCGTGGGTGAACCCCGAAACACGCCCGACAAAACTGTAGTCTCCCTCTTTCAAACAACCTAGCAACAAAAAGGGTCCCCCATCAACAACACACATGTTGGTTCCTGCTCATTAGCTGGGTCAAACTATTGCCGGGTCTCATTAGGGAATATGTTGAACAACCCCGCTAAATTCACCCCCCACCAAGCTTTTCTGGGTGCCAAACTGTGAGGAAACAACACATCCATCCCATGCGCCATACACACTCCGTTGAGGAGAAGTCAACCATTACAGGTTACTTAGGACCCAAAGCAAATTTGGGAACCAACGGTTTCTCTTTGTCCTCACACTGTCCGGCAGCGAGTCTAAGGCGGATATTTCCGCACCTTCTCAGATGCCCAGCGGAGTCTCATGACAAAAAAAGCAGACTCGGGCTCCTTTTTGGTTGCTTGACCTTGAAAGGAACCGGAACCCTTCCCAAACAAAGCTCAAAGTAAGCAACCCACTGGGCTCCGGGAGGGCACCTGCGAGTAGCCGGATACCGCACGCGGTTGCAAACCCTCGCGCCTGCACAGCTTCAGCGCCTTGTAGACGTCCCTGGGCAGAACCACTTTGGCCGCGGGGTCCTCCACCTCAGGGGAAAACGACCGAGCTTTGCAACTGCCCTCTTTCCATTGAAAGCTAGGTCTTCCAGTAGAGAGGTTCGAACAAGGGTACCAACTTGTTCAGCAGATTTTGTTCCAGTGTAGAGGAACCCTCCCAACCAAAAAAGAAACGGCAAAAGTTGGCACCTAGCTGCGGCACCTAGAAAGTGATCAGGCCTTGTCCAGTCTCCCACAACTGCACTTCCATGACTTGGCTGCCAATGTTGAAACTGCTCGTGTACACACTCGCCTTGATATTGGCTGTGGGTAAAAACCAATGGCACCATTTTGGGGTAGGTGCACCACCCATTTTAGTCTATTTTAGTGAGGATTGGCGATGTTCGTTGGGGGTAGGGGCTTTTGACCTATGGCCATATATGACCATCCTCTGAATGGGTCCTGTTGCTTCAATCTGGTTTGCACGGCCATGCTCCATGTCAAGTATCAAATCTCCTGGGAAAACAGCCTGCATCGATCCGCGTGACTGCTCCCGTTCTCAGAAGGTTGACGCAGAACGAACTACACGGCTTACCGGGAACAGGTGCACTATCCTTGCCAAAAGCAGTGTCTACCCCAGGACGTCTGGATAACTCCCATGTTGCTCATTTTGACCTTGCTGGTTCTCTTGGTGGCAATCTGACCTTTTGGGCACGTCCTTGTTTTGCTTTTTCGCCAATGAAAGTGCAGGGGTTTGGCCACGTCCCTCAGGCGACGTGCTGCAGTAAGCTTGGAGACATGATGGTTCATCCTCTACACTACACACCCTCGCCAAAAGATGCAAGTTGCGCACCTCTCAGGGGAGGAGCTTAGACCACGAGTGCAATTGGAACAAGTCCTGTGCCAGAAATCAACCTCCCGCGCTCAGGAAGCCCCACTCGACCGTGGTCCTTGACCGCCTGTAAAAATCGTAATCCGCAACCATAGCGAAGATACAAGAAGAGGAAAGGAAAATTCTGAAGAAAAAACAGGTCGGTAGGCCACACACCCAGCGCCCAACGCGCTGAGCTGTTCCCACAAATAACCTTCCTCTCGATGCAATACTTAAAGGCCTAAGTTGCCCAAATTGGGAACAGCGTGAAACGACAACATCATGGTCATGGTCTGGAAGGTGTGGCGAATGGGTCAAGCAGGTTTACCCCTTTCTGCGAATCCAAAGTGGGATGCCCATCACAAATGTTGCGTGCACCACTTTGCCACACATGTGTGCCTTGGCTATGCATCTTCTTCTCTCGCTCCTCCCCAGCTCTCCGCTCCTCCCCAGCTCTCCGTTCACCGATCTACATATATGTACGTATAGATATATATATCTACATATGTGTATATATATATATATATTAATATATATATATATATAGCCAGCATGTGGGAGCCAATGAAGAAATTGACAAACCAAAGTAGCTGACAGGTGGATGAGAGCGATTCCATTCAAGCTGCCTTCACCTGCAACACCGTTTCCTCTGCGGAACTCATTCTTGAAGTGTGCTCAAAACTGCCTGGGATTTGATTTCTCGTTTGGCCCACCCGAACCATCGCCCCACCCCCTCCCCCCCGACAGGGCCTTGAAGATCTTGAGGAGGCGTGCGGTGGTGTTGGGCTTCAAGTTCACCTTCTGGGCCTTGTTCACCGGTGCCTCCTTGGAGCCATCCTGATGTCAGGCGTCCAAAAGGTGGCGCCCAGCTGGTTTGTGAAGCACAAAAGAGGGAAATGGAGCGATTTGGGGGCCAAGTACTGGGTCCTCCAGTGGAGAGGTTAGAATAAGGGTACCCTTTTGTCTGTAGTCTATTTTAGTAGGTAATAGGGCACTACTGGGAGACCTAGCGTAAATCACCTTTTTCAACAACCAGGTCCGAAAAAGACCACCCTGGACGGAGAACTTGGGTGATGTCAACCTCAGATCCGAGCATTGGGCCAAGCAGCAGTGAAACAGGGCCGTACTCCAAACCACATTGAAACTCTGTCAAGCGCGCCCGAACGCAAAAGACAAGCATGCTGCGGTGTGGGTTGTTCAGACCCCATGGGATTGTGGCTTAACAATGTTGGGCCGGTTTGCCGCGCTATGAAGACCTTTACTTCTTCCTATCCTAGGTCCTCCACTAGAGAGGTTACAATGAGGGTACCCTTTTTTTTCTGTAGTCTATTTTAGTAGGGGAACCCAACCCTCCCCCAAAAAAGGGTGAAAGTGCACTACTGGGGGACCTAGTATCGCAAAAACATGTGTTGTTTCCATTGTTTTTGCATCAAACCTGGTCCTCAATTGCGCCCGGGGACGGGGGGGGGAAAGGATGGTTCGTGACGGTCACATCAACAGCGGGCCAAATTTGCTTCTTCGTATCGCAACAACAAGTCTTGTCCTGTTGTTTTGCGACTGCCCCCCTGCTGAGTTGCACGCTAACCCCCGTTGACCCATCATGTTTCACTTTGGTCACCCCAATGTTCAAACGGCCGTTGGAGCTCCAAAGCCAATGTGTGTTAGAGTGGAGGGCTTGCCTGCCGTCAGGTTCAACACTCCCGTTTTTGAAAGGCAGCAAAAGTGTGCCTTAGCCATGCTTTCGCTCGTCCCATTCTTCAGTTCGAACTTGAAGCCTGTATTTTGTGGGTTCAACAGCCAAGTTGCGGCTGTTCAGCCTGTTGCACGCTAAAATATTGACACATGCCAGTTGGCATTGCAAAGCACTTATGTTGTTTCTTTCTTGTACACAGCCTTGAAATGGCCAGGATTTGTTCCTGGATTTTTTTTTCCAGCGCTTTTTGGATTTTTTATCCGTTCCATTTCCGGTCACCTTTGGAGGCGTTCAGCTGAGTCTAGGGCGCGCTTAGGATTTAGGGTGGTTGGAGGGCCTGGTTTAGGGTGGGTTTGGCGCGGTTTGGTTGGGGTGGTTTGGGGCCTTAGGTAGAGGGTTAGATGGAGCTTGGGTTGGCGCAAGGTTGGTTTAGTTGAGGGTTCAAGGTTGGTTCAAGGTCCTACGCTTAGGGTAGGCTTCGGCTAGGTTTAGGTTGGGTTTAGTTGAAACAGGACAGGAGAATGAAAGCAAGCTGAGTGACAGGCATCTAGGCTCTTGGCTAAGGGTGGTTTAGGGTGTTCAGGGTTGGTGTAGGGGCAGGTTTTGGTCCTGGTTGTTGGGGTGGGTTCAGGTTCGCGGTGTGTTGGGGGGTTGGTTTTAGGGTGGGTTCGGGGTCCGTTCAGGGTTGGTTTAAGTTAGGTTCGGGGTGGGTGTAGTGTGTTTAGAGTTGGGCTTAAGGCTGGTCTAGGGTGTGTTTGTGGTTGCTTTAGGTGGGTCGGTTTAGGATTGGTCTAGGGTGGGTTTAGATGGAGTTTGGGTTGGTTGGGTTGGTTGAGTTGATGATATAGGCGGGTTTAGTGAGGTTTCGGATCGGGTTTTTTGGTTGTGCGTTTATAGAGTTAAAGGCACGTTTAGTACGTTTAGGGTGGTTAGGGGTAGGTTACGGGTAGGTTAAGGGTAGGTTTAGGGTGCGTTTAGTGTCTGATAGGGTAGGTGATTTTGTATTTAAAGTATACCGGGGGAGTTCAGGGTGCTTCATTGCTTGCTTGCTGGCTCTCTTGTGCTTGCTTGCTTGCTTGCTTGCTTGCTTGCTTGCTTGCTTGCTTGCTTGCTTGCTTGCTTGCTTGCTTGCTTGCTTGCTTGCTTGCTTGCTTGCTTACTCGCTTGCTTGCTTGCTTACTCGCTTGCCCGGGGGACTGGAAAAATAATCCCAATCCAGCGGGAGAAAAAACGTAAATAATATAGAACCCCCTTGAGATGCCGTGCGTCTGGCTGTGTCAGCATGTTTGCTTCTTCTTGGTCTCCCGGCAATCTACAAGACAAACATATCCCGCGCGCCGTGATTAGAATGAAGCATCTCGAAAGCTTGCCACTGGACAACGTCAAAGAAGTGGGTGTGTCTGCTCTTAGGGGACCCCCACAAAGGTGGCTTTCCTGTTGGTTTCCCTAAAAACTGGGTTGCTGTTGACCCCCTGCAAAAAGTTTAACTTTTTCGGGGTTTAGTGGAAAACACATTTATTTCCTAGAAAACAAGCAGCCCAAAACGGGTCCCAACTCCAAAAATTGGACCGCCAGTCTTGCCTCAGACGCGGCGTGGCCCATGGCATGGTTTCCGTCCACCGTGACCTCGGCATCCAAAAAGCCCCCGAAGTCGAAGAGGACCTGCCAGGGTCGCCACCATGGCACCCACGTTGATCCGGGAGGATTTTGCCACTGAAGCCGCTGAGGCAGAAGGAGTTGGTTAAGGATTTTCCGGTGACACCGAAAAAATCAATCCAAAGGAGGCCGTCTAGGTCCGCCAGATTTGAGAGGTTAGAATAAGGGTACCCATGTTTTTTTTTCTTTTCCGGTTTTGTCTATTTTAGGGGAACCCTCCCAACCAAAAAACAAACGGTAAAAGGGCACCTAGCTGGGGGACCTAGCTGTTCTTGACTTCAAGGGAGACCAAGGAGGTGACCTCGAACAACACTAGGGAACTAGGACCCCAGCAAAAATGTATATCTTTTTTTGCCTGGTTAGTGGAACACAAAGGGGCCGCCAAAAAGCCAAAAAAGAAAAGGGGGAGCAGTTTCTGGGGAAGAACAGAGCATGTACCCAGTTGTCCTCCTCGCCTTCTGGCGGCGCATGCCCGGCGCCACAGTGGCAGTGGCCAGTGGCACCTGGCGGCTTCGTGGGATCGGAGTCAGAGAGGTTTCGTGGACCTGTTGGGGGCAAAACCCTGGCATGTGCGGAACATACCCTGCCACCAACTAACATGGGTTTGTGCAAAAAGGCCCCTTGCCAAGAGTAAAGTCGTCTTTCTGCAGGGCCTTTTGGCACTTCCATGTTAGCTGGTGGGAGGGTAACCATCAAAATGATGCGTAGTACGCTCGCTCATTCACTATGTGCAATCATGTTCCACGTGTTTGGAGAGCAAGGGCTCCCGTCAAAAGACGGCTCCTATCCCTACCAAACTGTTCAGGCTTCATCCTCCGTTCTCTTCACTTGCAGTTTTCAAACACAGGCACTTAAGTCCGTGCCCGGTTTGTGCATTCTCTCGTGCTTCTGGATTCAGAAAGGGGGAGGCATGCCCGCCCGCCCGCCCACCCACCCACCCACCCACAAGCTAACCCGCCAGCCAGGCAAGGAAGCAACCAACGACAGCCACCAATCCAAGCAATCCTTCCAACCGGAGCTCCAGGAAGCGGCCTGTCTGTCTGGAGCCCACAGCTCCACTGTGATGTCCTCCAAGAGGTTGCCTTTGTCCGTCTGGAATCTCATGATCTCTGGGGACTGCAGCGCAGCCTGGCAACCATTTTTTTTCGGGAGTGTCAACACTCGGTTGCTTTCTGCTCCCCTGCACTTTCAGTGGTTTAATACGAAAAAAAACCAATTGGTTGGGAAAAAGATAAAGTCCTAGCATCCAAGCAAAATGCAACAAAGAACAGGCACCCTCCCATCCATGCAAACAAGGAAACTTCCTGGGAGGATAACCCCCCGGATACCCCAGCTGAAGCTTTACCTCTGGAAACGAGCTTGCAGTGGCCTTAACACATGGGGGCTTCAGCATAAGAAGGGAAGTCACAGGATTATGTTTGCCGAAACTAGCGAAAACCGTTGCTTGTCGTGAGCCTCCCAGGTCTGCGCATCGGGGACCATGTTCGGCCCAACCGCAGCCCCCTGCGCAATGGGCGTGCTCTACCGCAAGCCCCCGGATAATTGTTGGGTAAGTGTGTGTGTGTGTGGGTGGGTGTGGGTGTGGGTGCTGGTGGTGCTGGTGGTGCAGGTGCAGGTGCGTGCGGGTCTGTGTTTGTCTTTGCGTTTGTGTTTGCGTTTGTCTTTGATTTTGTTTAGGTGTGTGATTGTGTTTGTGTTTGTGCTTTGTGTTGTGTGTTTGTGTGAGCGTGTTTGTCCTTGTACTTGCTGTTGTGTTTGTGTTTGTATTTACCACAAACCGCGCAAACGCCTGATGGACACAATCGAACGGACTGCATACCAGGTACAAACTCCTGCGAGTCGCTAAAATGGCAATGAAGGTCGGAATATGGGGCGCTGAAGAACTAGGTCCCTGCCTCTACTCTAATACAGAATGGTCCAGCTATAAATTAAATGGGAACCAATAGAGAGGGCAGCGTTTGGTGTATGAATCTGAGTGTGTACACAATGACCACATCAGCGCTCTGTTCTATGCGCTCACATGTTTGCATCAGGCTTGCGCCAAGTAAACATGGTATGGCTTGCGTATGAGTGGATCCGGGCTGAAGCAACAGCAAAACAAGACACAACCCCGCACACACAAAGACCACGGCTGCAAGCAGAAAGATGCGGGCTAGAGGCTCATGGCAAGATTTTCTAACCCTGATCCCGGGCCCTGCGATTGCAATCGCCCCAGTAGCTCCTGCAGCGGCATCCACTGCGTCTTGTTGTCCTGCAAGCCTCAGGCACACGGCTGTGCGAGCGGCTTTGCAAGCTCGGCCCAAAGCTAAGGACAAATGAACAACTCCACGGCTGGGAAGTGAAATGTTGGAACTTGTTCTTTGATGGCTCTGCAAGTTTTTGGAAGTCGGGCTGGCATGCTGCAACCGCACTCCAAAAGATTCAAATAACTACCATGGAGTGCATAGCACGGCATGCGCATGGATGATATCTGGGAACATCTTGCGCCGAAATGTGTGGCTGCGCGCCAATCTGGCACACCTGGTCTCATTCACGGGCTCACTGAACACCGAAGCCTGGTCCGCACGCATGCTGTGCATCGTTTCCACACAGCGGCAACAAGGGTGCCTGATACAACTGCAAGAAGCCGCCAACGCAAATTGAAGTGGGAAACCGCTGGCAATGCCCACACCGAAAATAAGGAATCCCTAAGAAAGCCAGCTTCACCCTGAGGGAAGCGTGGTCGCATGGCTGAAGCTCCAGGAGTGCCATGCTTCACGCTTCGACGCGGTGAGCATCTAGGAACCCGGGCCTACGGTGCAGCGGATCTGCACCTTGGCGAAGTCGCCCGCCTCCTGGCAAGGGAAGGAGACTGGCGCCCGTCTGCGAATCTTGGATCGCGAATTGTGGATCCCAGGGTCCTCGACAAAGCAGCGGTTTGTCATAATCAGTTCGAATCTGCAGAGTGCCGTATGTGCGTCTGGCTTTTTGTAAGCTTCGCCGCAAGTAGAACACAGGGCCTGCCCATTTTCTTTAAGGGACCAACCCAACCAGGGGCACTTTTTGGACCGTGACCCCCGCTGAAGGGCGGCCCGGTTCGCGCGGATCTGCGCGGATCGCCTGCGGGAAGCCACCCGCTCCGAAGATGGTGAGCTTCACCTGCGAGTTGCCAGGCAGCAGCTCCTCCGGCTTGGAGATGGGGTCCACTTTGACCTGGAGGAAAACCCGACTCCCAACACCCCCCCAAACCCCCAAACCCCCCCCCCCCCCTGCCCGGCGCTCGCACCGCTTCCGCCAGCGCTTTAGGACAAGCTGTGGCGCCAAGCCAACATTCAAGGACTCCGAGAACGCACCAAAGTACCCCTGGTGGCAGCAACAGGGAGAGGTTGAAATGGGGTTGATGAAAAGGGGGGCAGCCTTGATCCAGCCACATCCGAACAACAACAAAAAATCGGCAGTGGGACACTACAGCAAGGAAAGCCACTACCGCGCGGCTGGCATAAGGAGTAGGGACTGAATTGAGCACGGCGCCACGGCAACAACCATAGATATCCTTTTGGTAAAGTAGATGGCCCTGGTAAATGGAACAATATCCATCTAAACCAGTGCCATCCATTTCTAGCCTAACCTACAAAGGTCACCAATGGCAACCACCCAAACCGCCTCCACCTCCTCGGCAGTTCTCACTCTGGGCGGCTCAGCACGTGGCAGCTCTACCTGGCGAAGCCATGGATGCCAAATGGGCGCATGACAAAATACTCAGTTGTTCAGTGACCCTGGAAAAAAATAATTGGACCCCTTTTCGGGGCTTGGAACATTTTTAGTGGGGCCACCCAGAAAAAAAGGACAAATAATTGGTGCCACTGAGCAACTGAGAATAGGGTGACCCTGAAGATTTTAGATTTCCTCATGGCTGCCCTATGCTGCCCTGTGAGCCAAGCTGGAAAGCCGATCTTGGACAAATACCAAAAGGATGTTGCACTTTTAGTTCCCTCAGACCCGCTTAGAGACGTCCCGTCCCCATGCCTGCTTTGTCACTTTTAAAAAGATCCCCTTGGCAGTGGTAATGCACAAAGTGAAGACCTCCAATTCTCCGACCTTGCGTAAAAAGACCAAGCAGGGACCCGCTACAAAATATAAGGCGATTGCCTGGGGGGAGGAGGAATGAGCTCACCCTCAATACAATGGGGCGGAGGCTCATCTTAGAACCTCAAAGTGCCCCCACCCGAGGTTGATAAGCCACGAAAGGGCTTCACATATTCCGAATCTGGTTGGGCCCAACCGCGTTTTGCAGGCACGAATGGCACCTGTTTTATTTCAGGTAAAAGGCAAAGCCGTTTGGTAACCCAGCATTTTGAGTGGAGCACCCGAAGAAAGAAAAAACAACTTGAAGGGTGAAAGCCACTAGGCGAAAAAGGCTCCCTTTGACCTGCCACGGCTCGAAACGTTCTGGCTCTCGCCTGGCCAGTTTGGCGCAAGGGCGCGCCAGTCAACCGCGCGTTCTCCTGCAGAAGGACGGGTTATACTTCAAAACGAGGCGGCAACAAGGTGTCTCGAAGACCTATTCAGCCGACCATGGCCCAAAGCTGCTCTGCCCAAATGACCCGCCGCTTTAAACTTTGGGGCCGCTATCAAACTGAAGACATCTGCCAGCTGAAATGTTCAAGCTTGCAAAAAGCAACTGGTAAAGCACCTTTTCCATCATAGTGCGCAGCCGGGGAAAACCATCACGTAACACCTGGAGGCAAGAACCTGGTAAGCTTGAATACCCGAAAGCACACACGGTGTCTTTGGTTCCCCTTTCAAACAACCACCTGAACATAGGTTGCCAGCCGGAGAACAGAACAAAAAAAACAGCGACTCAAAACGGCGTCGTAAAAACTCACGGTTGCCTTCCTTCGGGAATGACTCGGAGTGTTAGGAATGCAACAAAAAAACGACAGACATCCAGGCGCTCGCATCCTCCGCCAAGCGCTGATTCTCCGCACGCAGCCGGGAGAGCTCCTCTTCGTGCTCCTAACGAAGAAGCGTGACCCGACGGGAAGTGGAGGACTGACAGTGACCCAGAACTGGGAACCAAATCTGCTTGCGAATGGTTTCACTTGTCACTTGAAAAAAAAACAAAAACAACAATACCTATATATAATATAAACACCCCACTTCGAAGAAAAACAAACTGTGCAAGAGGGAAGCAACACTCCTATTTGCTGATTTAGAGCTGCAGCGCAAGGGGAGTTATTTTAAATCTAGGTACGGGGATTAGTCTATTCGATCCATGGGCAATTCACGATCATTCACATCATGGGCCCGGAGCTCGCCTTACTCCTGGGCGGCAAGCCACTGACTGAATGGCCCATAGCAAGTCTTTGCTTCCAGCTTGACTGGGGTTCACGGGAGCACTTTCTATTCATTCGATTTTCTGCTTCACGCTATACGTCTTGGGCATACATAAGCTATGAATGTCAATTTACTGGTTCCAAGTTGAGCGGATCTCGGTGGCATTCAAGTATGTAACAGTCCATTGATTTTGTGAGTTGTTAGAAACATACCCATAAGCTCGGGTTCTGCCCTACGTGTAGCTTTCAGAGTTCTGATGCTGCATGCATACACCACTGGCACAACATCGGGCATGCAGCGCTAGCCAAGTCAAAATGAATCGAACAGCACCTTCTGCAGCTTAACCCTTTTGGGGGTTGGTCCAACGTGTCCAGCCCTCGACCCCATCCGCGCCCACCAACACACACCTGCTCCTCCATTAAAGAGACATCCTCCCAAAAACCTTCAAACGATGGATTCAATGGACACCTACCCCAACCGCAACCGAGAGAACCCCTCCAAATGTGACTTGGGATCCAGCAAAGCACCTCCCTACCAGGGCTCCGACGCCCAGTCGATTTCCAAAAAGCATCGGCCTCCTTTTTGGGTTGGTTGAGTGTAAAGGAATCGGAACCCTTCCGCCGGCGGACTCCGCCGGGCGGATTGAAAGAGACACTCCCCGCGACTCAGCCCCGGGGCCCCGCCTCAGCCAGCTGGCACAAAAGCCCACGGAACCTCTCCCCCGGCGACAGGTTCGGCATGGCGCCCGCCGCCCGCCCGCTTGCTTTTCGCAAGCGTCTCGCAGGTCCCTTTGGGACAAGCTGGAGCCAGAGACACCCGTGACGTGCGAAGGAAAAGAACCAACATGAGGGGTGTCCTTTTCTTGATTCCTCTTTCCCAGAGGGTCCAAGTACCTTCCAGGGAGGAACTTAGAGCCCTTTTTACCCTCAAAAGCCATTGTCAGGAGGTACTTGGACCCTCTGGCTTGAAACTCGCCTCCAAACTCGGCACCTTTCACTTCCTCGCCAATCCTGTGGGACTTGGCGCGCGAGCAATGCTCGTGAATGCTCGCGAATAGGAAGCCGGCCTACGTTGCAGCGTGTGGCTGGTTGATCCCACATATCAATTAAGGTAGCCAATATTCCATTAGCCTTTGCAATCACTTACGCCCGGGTTGCAGGTAAGAGCTGCTCACAGAAGCAGAGATGCGGAGAAAAGAAGAAAGAGGTATCAGCACTTGCACGCCATTCCCATGACTGTTGCTAGTTCAAGCAAACCCGATCCCACGGGGCAGGCAAACATGGAGAACGGGAAAACACTTTTTGGGATGGCGATGTTTGGGGCATCAACATGAAACCAACCAATTTGGGCAGCATTCTGACAATTCCGGGGTATGAAGTATACTCAAAAGTGTTTGTGAACGCCAAAGATCCGGAATGTGCCATTTCGACCCTTGGAAGGCTTCCCGACACAGGGAGCCCATCCGAGGGAATCTTTCCAAGCGAATGCAGGGGAATGGGCTCATCCCAGCTTGACTTCAAGGCATCCCTGCCCTCTGAAGCCAACTCAACACTCCCATGACTTCGACACAAAGACAACTGTCGACAACTTCCACGGGGGCCCCGGCCGCCTTCAAGTTTTCTCCGAGTAGACTGAGACCCGGTGTCCACAAGGCGGTCACAGAGGATTCATTTGGATCTACTTTGGCAACCAAATTCTGTTCAAAACAGACTGGTTTAGGGGTTGAGCCTGCAAATATGCCAAGGTTTGGAGAGGTTTAGGCCTGGAAAGGTGCCAAACAATTGAGGATGCGGCATCCCCCCCCGTCCTGGCCCGTTGCTGGGAGAAGCGTCCACACAAAAGCTGGCCTACCTGGCAGCCATGTGCCCCTCACGAGTGTTGGCGCGTCTTACCCGGGAATTCTGCTAGCAAGAAAGGGTGATCCTTTTGCGCTTTGGTGGTCTCAAGTCGCGTTAGGTTGGTTGAATTCAATTCACATGGAGAGGTTTATGAAGCGTCAGGTGCCAACAGCCAACATGGGCCAAGATGGGCCAACATAGGCTTATGGCTGGAAACAAGTTCAGTCTACATATGAACAGGCTGCCTTTCGGACTCCCAACATCAACCTATGGTCTTGGGGACACCAGCAGAGTGATGCCGACTCTTTGACTGGCGTCCTGCAAAGAGTTCCTTATTGATATGACCCCATACAATCATCACCGTCTGAAAGGCAACTTGATTGAGATTGGCCCAAACATGATGTTTAAAACCGCCAAATGACGAAGTATTGTGGGTGACACCGGCGTACGTGGTTGGCAGGGAATATATAAAATGAACCGTGTCCTTTTGCCGCCGAGCTGCTCCGAGCATCATGCATTCGAAGAACCTGGAAACAGCTTGCAACCAAAGTACAGTCAACCCAGAAGTGATTTGCCTGCCGCATTTGCGGGGGGAGTGCGCTTCCCAAATGTGACGGAATTCCCTCTATAGGACCCCCACCCTAAAGTCGGAAGCCGGGAAAAACGGAACCGGAACCTGGTATGTTGGTTGAGTTGAAGGAAGTTTCGCTCTTCCCCAAAAAAGGGCTTAAACAAAAGCCTGTCGAATCCGCTGGCTGTATGAAGGGGTCAGAAGTGGCTGGGTAAAGAGCACCAAACTCAGAAGGCCTATGCCAAAGGCGTCAGAAGCACTCGGCCTTTCAGCACATCATCCACCCCGCCGAAAAAAGGTCCAGTGTCATTCCCCACCCGACAGGAAGGGGTTGTTAGATTTGAAGTAGAATCCACGCTTGCGATGCTGCTACACCACACCCTCGTGCCAGAGAGGATCCCGCCAGAGAGGATGCCAGTGGATCCCGCCCAGTATCCCGCCAGAGAGGATGCCAGTGGATCCCGCCCAGTATCCCGCCAGAGAGGATGCCAGTGGATCCCGCCCAGTATCCCGCCAGAGAGGATGCCAGTGGATCCCGCCCAGTATCCCGCCAGAGAGGATGCCAGTGGATCCCGCCCAGTATCCCGCCAGAGAGGATGCCAGTGGATCCCGCCCAGTATCCCGCCAGAGAGGATGCCAGTGGATCCCGCCCAGTATCCCGCCAGAGAGGATGCCAGTGGATCCCGCCCAGTATCCCGCCAGAGAGGATGCCAGTGGATCCCGCCAGAGCAGTATCCCGCCAGAGAGGATGCCAGTGGATCCCGCCCAGTATCCCGCCAGAGAGGATGCCAGTGGATCCCGCCCAGTATCCCGCCAGAGAGGATGCCCGGTACTCTTTTGAGGGTTGGTGTAAAGGGAACAGGAAGAGCACCCCTTTTTGGTGCCCTCCAAAAATAAACAAACCCATTTATATATATATATATGTACGGACCTGGAGTTCACACCTGGAATGTGTTGTGTGTGTCTTTTTAATAAACCAACTGTTGGTTTTTCAGGGAACCTACCACTGGACATATTTCTCTCATTTTTCCAGGAGACGCGTTCGAAGATATTGCCTAGGGAGGTCACCTTTTGCAGCTGCTGCAGCGGGTAAACTCCCTCACCCTATAGCTAGCACACGTTCTTTACGGGTATCCCCTGATGAAGGTTTCCCGGCCCAAAAACAAATATTCTAAATATTCTAACTGAGGTCCCCGTGGTGTTCATGTATATTTTGGGCTCAGTACCCTTTTGGCAGGGGGTAAGGAAGACCACCCCTTTTTATGCATTGTACTTGGAGGGCTTCGTGCTGCGTGTGAACCCGGGATTGAGGAAACCCACCAACATTGGAATTTGGATATGACGTGTTGGCTTCAAGAGGCAAGGGCTCCTTTCTCAGTGTGAATTGCAATGAGGGAGTCCGTGCATTTTGCTGGGGAGGCTTTCAGTTGGACGTTCCCTAGAGATTTGCAGCGTTCCGGGCTTGTCATGTGGGGACTTGAGTGAGAGAGGGCAACCCCTGTGCCCCTTGTGAGAGAGAGGGCATCCCCTTTTGCGGATTCGTGAGCTCGGTGGAATGAGAAGCCTCAGACTGCCCAATCGGCGGCGAGACAACAGCTGCAGCTTGCAGAGGGCGCACTCCTTTCTGGACCCGGAAAGCGCCATGAGAAGGGCGGGATCAACGTGGGCGTTGTGGTCTTTGACCTCAATTTCCCTGCGTTGCACCAGACAGAAGGAGAAGCTTCAGAGAGCGGATTCGACTCCTTTCCATGCCGGAGTCGGACTTACTGACAGTGTGGTTCACAGGATCAAGGACATCACGGCGGAGATCCCAATCGAATTCTTCGGCTTGCTTGTGCCTTTTGTGGATTGTAGGTGGCTGCATCCCTGTTTAGGGTTGGAAACTTTTGGCCTCTGTTTAGGGTTGGGGTTGAAACTTATAGGGGGGGTTGGTTGGGGTTGGAAAAACAAATACCGAGCCCCCCACCCCTCTCTGATGAAGACTGGCTCAATAACCAGCCGTTTCGGATGATTTGGCCTCAAAAAGCTTGAAAACAGACACGTTTGAGAAACTTATAGGGGGGGTTGGTTGGGGTTGGAAAAACAAATACCGAGCCCCCCACCTCTCTCTGATGAAGACTGGCTCAAAAACCAGCCGTTTCGGATGATTTGGCCTCAAAAAGCTTGAAAACAGACACGTTTGAGAAAATCCGGCCCAGAAAGAGCCCAACAACCATTGCTTTTGGAATGTTTGCTTCCAAAGAGACCAAAAACAGCAGTGTTTGAGAAGTTTACGGGGGGGACTCACGACTACGAATGAGCTTGAGAACCTTGTGCTATGCAGGGTGCGGCAGGTCGTACGAGCTCGTGGTGGCCACGTCGGTCTTGCCACAACGCTGGCGCGAGCATATTGCTCACGATGTTGTCGTTTTTTTCGGCTCAGAAAGAAAGAGACATTGGGTCAAGAGAAGCCAGCGGCAATCCAATGCTCAACAGATTTGTTTGCCTCCAAGAAAGTCGAAGCACAATTGTTTCAGTTAACAGCTAAGAAGCCAGGAACCAGCAAGCGCTGGTGGCAAGCACTGGCCAAACCCAAAAAAAAACACCGCACCTGGTAACCCAAATTGAAGGTAGCTGGCAGTCCCGATGTGGGTAAAGGGCATGACTGAACCAAAAGGGAGGAATTGCACAATCTACCTTCACCCAATTGGTGTTTAAGTTGGTGTTTATAAATGGTACAACAAAAAGGGCCTTCAACCCAACTGTATGTGTTTGTTGTCCAAGGCAAACTATGCTAAGGTAAAGAATGCAGTTCGGCCAACCGCAGAATCAGCAACAAATGCTTGAGCATGCTTCTGGCAGCATGGCTCCTCTGCCGCTGCCCATCACAAATGCGACAGGCCACATGCCATGCCAGGTCGTGCCATGCCAGAAGCTTGATTCTGACACAAGTTCCTATACCCCCATCTTCACCCAACCCCAGGAATGTGCCCGAATTGGGTTGGTTTTCCTGTGGTAAACTTGCCTTGAAAGACACCAACTTAAGTTCTCCAGGGCATTCTCCTTGCGGAGTCTTGAAGTGCTGTAGCAAGCAGGGGTGTAGGTTTACATCTCTTGCCGCAGCTTTGCAGCATGCCAAAAAACGTGGCAGCATGGATCACCTTGCCAGCAGAGCCCACACTTTGAAGCACGAAGGGCTAGACGCATCAAATTCCGTGACGGTTCAGTTTACCTCCAATCACGAGGACTACATGCATCGCTGTCAGTCTGATTTGCTCGCCCCTTTGCCCGCGTACGTTTACAACATGTGGGTGTACACTGCGAACAAAAAAACAGACCAGGATCCTCACCGCGACATGTACCTTGACATTCCGTTCAGCTCAGATTACAGAGCAAAGCAAGCAATCAAAATACAGCGAGTCAGCATAGTTCCTCGTGTGCCAGAGATTTTTGGCATTTCTGTGCCATCGCCAGACATAGACCCTCACAAAAACTGTCTCGTTAAGTTGTTGCTGTTCAAGCCGTACAATGCACTAGATGAGATGGATGACCAGGGCAATCCACTGGATCCATACCAGTGCTTGTTTACAGACTCTAATGCGCCTGGAAAGCGCTGCAAAAAGGATCCAGACTGTAACCCATATGATGCTTTCGTGAGCGCGTGGCAGCACTACTGGACATCAGTGGTTCTGCCGCATGCCAGCGCAGCGGATGCAAAAATCGCCATGCAGAAGAACTTTCCCACCATCTGGGAGACTGCAGAGGTATGCAATCACATGGCAACATTGGCGGCAAAAACTCGTGTTACTCTCCAGGCCAAGCTTGCTGCCCGCTTGGAAAGGGATTCAGCAACCAGGCTAACTCTACCGGAGTATTGCGCCTACATCGTTCGAAAAATTGCAGCCAACTTGGACGCTTATGCCAGAGCAAAGTCAGCTCCAAGAACCAAAAGTTATGCCATTGAGACGCGCTAGATCCAGATGATGAGGGGATTGTGAAGCTCAAGGCCGGTGAAGCGCCATTGAAAGTGCACCATGCCCTCAGCCAAGAGGGCCGGCTTAAAGTGCTAGGTTTTCACCGGCAAAGGGTGTCCAAGTTTGTGAGAGAAATGGTTAGTGCTGGCCTTTTGCCTTTAACCTCTGATCAGCAAAAGCTGCGAAAGGTTGCGGAAAGGTTGCCCCAGAAAGTTTCTCCCCAGACTGCGGACCACGCGGCTGGCCAGATCTGGAAAGCGACACTACCACCAGTAACGCAACTGATGGTGGAAACTCAGCGAGAAGCTTTGGCCCGCAAGCAGCCGGCAGTAGATGTTGAGGCACCTGCCTCAGACCCGCCGGTGCCAAGCAGTGTTCTTCAAGAAGCTGGCAATCCAGAGGTGGAAGCTTTTTGGCAGCACTTGAAAAGGCCTTCTTACCGTATGGCCGAGAGAGTGTTGGCTTTTGAGCAAGATAAGGCACGAGGCTTTGAACTGACAGCCGAGCAGAGAGCGTTGTGCAGGTGGTTCGGCGAAGCACTTGATGTAGCTTTTGAGGAAGAGGGCAAAGGGGTACCCGTCAATCAACGCACCCAGAAAGCTTGCATGCTTATGGGAGCCGGCGGGACAGGAAAGACAACCATAGTTTTGAAGCTGCTGCTGGAAGTGTTTATTGAGTACTTCCCCGCAATAGACAGCCGGCAACGTTTCATGATCACCACATTCAGCCATGCGCAGGGCGATGCAATTTCGAACGAGAAATTTAGAGCCAAGACAGTGCACGCAGCAGCGAGCTACAGAGTCGCGAGCCTTCGCAACAGAGACCTAGCTTTGAAAACCAAAAGAACGGAAATGGAAAGCCGCTGGCGGTCCATTATTTTCCTGATTGAAGATGAGGTGTCTCTCATTCCGGCCGGGGTCCAAAACATGTTGCTCTACCGTGTGATGCGGGCCAGGCAGAACATGCATGTTTTGAAGCCACATGAATACGGCCACACAGGGCAGCTTTTTGGAAAAATTCCCATTGTCCTCATATCCGGTGACTTTCTTCAAATAAAGCCCGCTATGGAAATTTCCTTGGCGGATGACCTCAGCGCGGCACACGGGCAAAGAGTGTGGGCGGAGCATCAGGTGGCCCAGGATGCCACGCTCGGGATTTGCGATGTGGTTCGGCTGACAAAAAGCAAACGATATTTGGATGAGCACCTCCCTGGAATCACAGCTGCTATGCGCGCAAGCAGGCCGGAAGCACCTATGCTTGAGGCTCACTTGGCTTTGTTGCGGTCTCGCAGGATTGAAGATTGCAAGAATGAGCTAGAAACCGACTTGTTTGCCAACGGCCATGTTGTTGGCTTGTACTGGGAGAATATAGCGCGCAGCATGGTTGAGCGAGCCCACAGGGATGCTCGAAAACTTGATGTGCCTCTTTTTTGCCTGCAGGCCGCGGACCAACGACACAAGCTAGCAAGCAAGACACTTGACCAACAGATCACACACAATTTGCTGACAATTCCAAACCTGCACAAGACCGGCAAGCTGCAGGGGATGCTTTTGATACATGAGCAGATGGTCGTGCGCCTGACCGACGTTCTGTCTTCAGAGCTCGGCCTTGTGAAAGACAAACTTGGCCGAGTAGTCTCGGTGGAGCTCCATGGGGCCGACAAGAAGCGATTGGCCAACCTGCCGCCTGGATACACTCATTTTTTCCCGACTTTATGGTTGCAGGAATCTGGGTTGAGGTTCAGAACTTCAACGGCGCACCTTTGGCAGAGCACTTGCAGGCTGCTGGCCAGAAGCGGGGGCTGGCGCCGGAGCAGCTTGCAAAGGCCTCTTCGCTGCTTTTTGTTGAGCTCGCCCACGCCGAGTTTAGCGTAGAGCTCACGGTGGAGGGCGAGAGCCATCGAGTGCAGGTTCTCCGGTGGCAATTCCCATTGACCCATGGGATGCTTCGCACTGCATATGCGGCACAGGGCTTAACCTTGGAGGGCGGTGTTGTCATCGATTTACGCCGCGCTGGCGGTCTTAGCGACGACAACTGGTGGCTATCCTTGTACGTAATGCTGTCCAGGGCGCGCAAGTTGCAGAATATGATTTTGGTTGGGTACACGGCGCAAGTCGAAGACCTCTTGAGACGTGGCCCGCCAAGTAGCCTCATCAAAATTGTTGAGAGGCTCGAGCAGAAAGCCGAGGTCACCATGTCGGCGCTGTCGGACTGGCCTGTGTATGACTCGCTCCGGCGGTCAGCTGGCATTTGAAGTGCATCAGTACGACCAAATGATGAAGGAAATGATAAAGGAAAAGTTGCTTGTGTCAGCCTAGAGTTGCTTGAGCACTTTGTTGTGGATTTGCTTAATGTCCCGGCCATGCCAACTGGAGCTGCTGACCAAATTGTGTCAGCCTAGTTTTGGCCAGGTCTGTGCAACTGAAAAAAATCGGAGAAAAAACGCTTGCCATTGATAGTGATAACGTTAAAGTGCGGCCTGCAAGGCATGAGCAAAGTGGCATCGGAATTGCTTGCTTGTGTCAGCCTAGAGTTGCTTGAGCACTTTGTTGTGGATTTGCTTGATGTCCCGGCCATGCCAACTGGAGCTGCTGACCAAATTGTGTCAGCCTAGTTTTGGCCAGGTCTGTGCAACTGAAAAAAATCGGAGAAAAAACGCTTGCCATTGATAGTGATAACGTTGAAGTGCGGCCTGCAAGGCATGAGCAAAGTGGCATCGGAATTGCTTTTGATGTTGTAGCAAGTGGCATCGGAATCATTTTCAGGCCCTTGAGCAAAATAGAGGAAAAGTTGCCGGTGTGGAGGGTGGGGATGGTTCGAAGCCAAGTAATTGAATCGTGTTTCCTAAGAGGGATCACACGGAAACCGCAAGCACTGCCCAGTTGAGTCTTGAAAGGCCGCTGCTGTCCAAGGCCTTCACCACTCCGGGCCCTACTCGGCCATGTGTCAAATCCGCCCGGCCTTGTGAGCGGCTCCAGGGCTGTAACCAGAAAGAGGGCCCAGAAGAAGGGCTCCAGCACAGGTCTGAGAAGACCCATGAGGTAGACCTCAGCTCGACAAACCCATGTGCAAAGAAACCCTGGGTGTGTGCGTGTTTTCTTTTTTTGAGGACACCTAAAGGACCTCGAAATAACAAAACAAACCCACCTACATAACGATTGCCGTTTGGCGATCGCCCAAACCACAACTTGGCTGTGTTACTTGGGGTACCCTTTTTGTGGCTTATCACATAAGGAAAACCAACAATCTGAAGGGGTCTCTATCTCGAGAAACACCAAATTCTTCGCCCCCATCTGGGATGCACAGAAAACGCTGTTCAAATGTTGTTTCAGATTTTGCCAGCCGAACACATGAGAAGCCATTTGTTTGTTGATATTTTCAGGGGAATCATCCTTTCAGGGTTTCTTAGGTGGTGCGAAATGGATTTCGCAACCATCCACAGGATGACATATGCTGCGGAGGACGTCACCTGGTCGAGGCGCTGCACAGGTGAAGGCCACTACCGCTGAGCAGTGGAAGGCCATCCTCAGGATGTGGCGGGAATCGGATTCCAACTGCCCTCCCACCAATTGACACGGGTTTGTGCAAAAAGGCCCCTTCCAAAAGGAAAGTAGTCTTTACAGGGGTCTGTGCCTGTGCACATACCCTCCCACCAACTAACATACCCTCCCACCAACTAACATGGGTTTGTGCAAATAGGCACTTTCCAAGAGGAAAGTAGTCTTTCTACAGGGGTCTGTGCACATACCCTCCCACCAACTAACATGGGTTTGTGCAAAAAGGCCCTTTCCAAGAGGAAAGTAGTCTTTCTACAGGGGTCTGTGCACATACCCTCCCACCAACTAACATGGGTTTGTGCAAAAAGGCCCTTTCCAAGAGGAAAGTAGTCTTTCTAAAGGGGTCTGTGCACATACCCTCCCACCAACTAACATGGGTTTGTGCAAAAAGGCCCTTTCCAAGAGGAAAGTAGTCTTTCTAAAGGGGTCTGTGCACATACCCTCCCACCAACTAACATGGGTTTGTGCAAAAAGGCCCTTTCCAAGAGGAAAGTAGTCTTTCTACAGGGGTCTGTGCACATACCCTCCCACCAACTAACATGGGTTTGTGCAAAAAGGCCCTTTCCAAGAGGAAAGTAGTCTTTCTAAAGGGGTCTGTGCACTTCCATGTTAGCTGGTGGGAGGGTAATATAACATACCACAGACCGGTGGGAAGACTACCTGGATGTTCGGCCAAGTCAGCAAGTGGTTAGCCATTTGGGGTATATCTCCCTTATAACAAGGTTAACCCAACTTTGCGGCCTGGGCTACCAACAACTTACGAACTTGGCCGAGCACCCAAGTATGGTATCCACAAAGAGGCAAATGCAGAGACTCCTCTACAAACATTTTCCACATGGAGCCTCACCTCCATGTTGAGAGGGTAGCCCAATCAACCTCCCTAAGCTCCAATCAAGTGCGGCCTCAAGGGGAGGCGCTGTCAGGGGAGGATTCTAATTTGTTGGAACAACAAATAAGCTTGTTGGCTCTTCTGAAGTGCTCCCACTTTTTGGGGAGAAGACCTTTAGCTCACCGCACCCCTGAGAAATTTGGGCTTGCGGCTTGGATGTTCAGCCAAGTTAGTGGGTAGCCACCTGGGGTATAACCTCCTTATGAGTGAGTTGAGCTGGTTGTAAGTAGGTTACAGTTGTATGCCAGATTATTAACCACTTACTGACTTGGCTGAGCACCCAAGTACCATTAACCAATGATGCCTCTTTCTTGCAAAGTCTTCTGTGTTAACAGCCTAAGAACCCTTTTGCGTCATTTTGCCGGAAGCCCATCCCTAAAATGTCCACGCTTCCTCCTTTGAAAAATCATTCTTTCTATTCTGAAGTGGGAGTCACATCCGCATCACTACTTTACTTGATCACCTTGAAGGGGATTGTCTTGGTCTCGCAACGCAAGTCCCGGATAATCCACGACCATGTGTTGGGGTGTAAGGAAGCGACCCTACTTTGACAACCCATAGAACCTCTTGCTTGGATCCAGTTAGCCAATGGCTAATTCCTGCAAACTGACCTACAACCCAAAAAGGAGAAAATCGAAAACCCCCAAAAGAGGTTCCCTTCGCTACAGTGACCTTTTCGGGGGGAGCCCTTTTGGGTTTCGTGTCCCCCAGGTTGGGCGCTTCCTCCGTGCCAAAGCTCCGCTGCTGAAAGCGCTTGGCCTCCTCCGTGGCAAAGGCGTGCATGGCACCCGTGGCCGCAGCGTTCGGGAGGCAACACACTGCCCTGACCTCTTGCTGGGTGCTAAAAATATCGGGCTGGGTGCCTTTTGCGCTGTTTGCACTTTTTGCACTTTTTGCACCTTTTGCGCTTTGTGCACTTGTTGTGGGGTGCCTTCCAATTCGCAGGGATCTAAAAATTGGCCAACCACTGGGAAAACAGGTGGCTTCTAAAGAGAACGATGGGTGAAAAGAGTACAAACAATAAGGGGTCTAAACACAAATCAGCGTCCATTCCCTTGATGCTTCCTTTGGGGGCATTTAACGCCAGCCAGGTTGGCATTATAAATCGGGGAAGCTTCCGAATGGGTGATTTCGCCCAACAATCGTCAATTATGTGGCAACCACACGACACACACACACACACACAAACGGCACTGGTAAATAGCACTTGGACCAAACTGACGCCATCACAATTTTGGTTTGTGACAAACTCAATAGGAAAGGACACCGATCCGGACTGCCATCACATGGTGTGGCTCCTTATCTGCAAATGACATCTATTCGCAACAAATGAAGTCGTCTGTCATCCCATTTCACTGGCTGGAAAACAACGGTGATCAACCATAGGTGTCCTTGTAGGGGGAAATAGATGGGTTTGCCTGGTAGATGATTAAACTAGGTAAACCAGGGATCGCCATCTATTTTGCGAGCAAAATAAAACCAAAAAAGGACACCTATGTGATCAACTTTCCAAGCATCACTTAGATGCTTAGGCTTCGGGCTTTTGAGGAGCAAAGTAGACATATTCACTAGGTCCTCCAGTAGAGAGGCTAGAATAAGGGTACCTACTTTTTTCTGTAGTCTATTTTAGTCGGGGAACCCTCCCCAAAAAAAAGGTAAAAGGGCACTACTGGGGGACCTACAGGCAACTCACTCGGACAAGTGTGTCCGAGCCTGCACTTACGCAACATAAGTCAGACTTGTTGTACTTCAGGTCAGGCCTTGGCTTGATATCCGTCTGAAACCCACTGAGGAAAATTGTCAAAGCACAATCAAATCGTTTGAGCCGCATGAGGCTAAAGCCAGTGTCATGCGACATGTCACTCGGTGGCACGGCAGAAAGCGTGTCAATGGCTCAAACTGTTCGCTTCCCACCCTCCCATGAAAGAGAATGGCTCCAGCTGTCCGCTGACGCCGCGCTTCCAGAACACTTTGCTCTAGTTCATCAGCCTGCATTGAGGTTGAATCCCAACATAAGAAACTGGGTGAGCTCGGTTTGTTCGCAGGTGAGCTCGCGATAACTTGCGCACATGTTTGGTCTTGTACCTGTTCTCCTGCCCCTGGTTGGCAGTTGGGACGATAGACCTGAAGTCGTATGTGTGCGCAAGCAGGCCATTGATTCCTGAGAATCCTAGTGACAGTGTTGACCTTCCAATCGCCGCACACACACACAGGTGCCCCCAAACAACACACCCGCATATCCCATGACAGGTCGCCTTTGCGACTGAAGGTTGGGCTTGACAAGGGCCACTGCTCCGAAGGGGCCCAAATCTCAAGGCACTTCCTCCCCAGCACTAGACATTGGCAAAACCTTCGCTCCACTTTCCAACAGTATGCCCATTGTCGCAGGGGCTAGTGGAGGAAAGCTGAACATGTCTCGATTGCATCAGTCATTGTCCAAGTCTAGAAGGCAACCCTTTCCACCGTCAGCAAGGAAAGATCTGAGCTGACTCCTGGGGAAGCGCATTTCACCCCCTGGTCCTTGCAAAAAAACAGCCCCAGTTCCAAGCAGTTTCCCATGCAGTAAGGTTGATCCTGGATTAATAAACCCCTACTGATTAATATGGGGGTGGTCCCTCCAAAAGTAATACATCCTCACTAAAACCAGGGACACCCCCATGTGAATAAACTGGGGTTTTTGTTAATCTGGGGTCAACATTAGATTCACACCAGTTCAAAACGGGCTACCCTCCTGAGAGAAAAACGGAAGCTGCACGAGGCCTCATAAACGAGTTGCTTCTTCAGGAGGCATCAGGAGACTATCTTTCAGGTTCCGCGTCTACGTTTGGAAGGGTAACGCGCAAAAAGACACGGCCAGTGGAGCAAACGGGGAAATGACCTGACCCCCTGAACAAGTTGAATAGGGATCATTCCCTCATTCCCTGAAAACCAGCCAGAACATTGGATTGGGTTCTTCAGAATCCGAAGATCCCCATCCTGACCTATAACCCGGAAACCGCGCCAAAACGAGGCCGTTCGAGGCCTTTTCAGGGATTGGTCAATTGACCACTACAGTGGATGGACTGCATCGTGAGATGGTAGATATTATTATCCACTATTGCAAATCCCAACTAGGTCCTCCATGAGAGGCTAGAATAAGGGTACCCTTTTTTCCGTAGTCTATTTTAGTCGGGTCCCGAACCCTCCCAACCAAAAAAAAGGTAAAAGGAATGAGGAGGCCCACAAAGGGGCCGCCAGCCTTGCCAGGGTTGCGGCGTTGGGCATACTGCACCTCGAGGAGGAGCGCTGCATGGTGATGCTGTCACGCGCGCCTCGGATAGGCGGACAGACAAGCGGCGCGCTTTGAGGCTTGCTAGGTGTTGGTCCATGTTTCCACTTGGCAGGGTTCCATTTTGCTACCGGTTTTTTGAGCCACAGCCATGCTGTCATGCAACCACACGCCACCAAAAAGCCCCGGCCAGATTCTTGTCTGATGTTATTTGTTTTTTAAGATGGGCCCCATGTTGGGTCCACGTCCTGGATTGATCCAACCCCTGATGCCTTCAGGATTGTCATAAGAAGCGATGTTGAAAAGGCATTTTGACCAGAAACCTTCTTCAATCACGGCCTTCAACTCTTGGACTTGATGTGCGTCTTTCCGAACAATCCATGGAATGACCAGATTTATTCTTTGGTTCTTTCACCGAGCAGATTCTGCGAACCTCACGGAGGCAGGGCGGGTTCCGGATTTCTCGCTTGACTCCACTTCATTTGACCACTCCAGGAACGAGGACAGCTTACGAAAGCCGAACGCCCCAGCGACTGCGATTCAGCTTGGCTCAAAAATCCACAGCTTTGCCTCCGGAAATCAAGCACCAAGCCCCAGTTGAAAGGCTCTTCCACCCAAACCTCCGGCGCCAACTGAGCCCCCCGCTGGTCACACTGCTCTTTGAGCCCTGCCGCCCCTGCGCGCAAAACGCCTTGACAACACATCACCCCGAAGGAAAGTCGATGTTTAAAACCACCTTTGTAAGCGGAAAAGTGGGCGAGTCGCCTAGTGTTGCACGAGCTTGGGGGCGCCCGAACGACAAAGTAAGGGCCTTTTGGGTCCCTGGTCCCTGGTTGCATGCGGCGCCCGCCATTCAAGGAAGGGTCCCAAAAAACACTTCCTTTTTCAGAACTTCAATGATCGAATCTCCGAATCTCCACGAAACATGGGCCCGTCGTTCATCCTAACTGGTGGGCTGGGTAAGCAGGAGCCAACAGCAGCATCGAGTTTGCAGGCGCATTCAAACCTGCATGGGTGCATGAAAAATGTCCACACAAGATGTGTCTGCAAACGGAATGTGAGCTCCCCGTGAACATTCATGCAAGCTACCTAGTTTGCCAGCAATGAGCCAATTTGCTAAGGACCCGCTGTCAACACGGCATGCTGTGAATGCCGTGCATTCCAAGTGAAGACTGATAAGGGACATGTGTCACCCTTATCCAAGTCAGTCGCTCGTGGGGAAGGGAACATCCAAGCACCCGTCTCGATAAACCGTTAAAGACAGGCCAGTACATAAGCCAAGAGTGAGAAACGCTGCCGTCCGTACAAGTTCCACGTCAAGGTGTCAGGCAAGCAGCAACTAGATCTTTAAAGCCAGTTCAGATGCAAGTCGTCCAGCCCTCTCTATGGTTGGTTATGCATCTATGACAAGCAAAGCGGATATGCAAAGAGGGAGTCGGCCCAGACAACAAAATACCTTCACTATTTGAGAAGTCAATTCACAAGTCCGAGCGCGTCCGAGCGCCTCCTCAAAGATGCCAGGCTCTCATACGGCTTATTTTGCTCGGTTGCTTTCTGCTCCCCTGCTAAAAGTTGAACTTTTAGTGGTTTAATGGAAACCCGTTAGTTGGCAAAAAGTTAAAAGTCTTAACATCCAAGCAAAATGCACCAAAGTTTGGACCTTCGTAAAGCCTTATGGACGATTCAAAGCTTGCCCGGCCTGACCGGAGCATATTTGAAAAGCGGAGCCTCCCACTTTCCATGGCAAGTCTGACCTCCACAAGTACGACCCAGTGATCCTACTTATCCCTGCACCATAGGCAGCCAGCTTTTTCTCCTCTTTCCAATCTTGTTTCTTTCCATGATGGTTGCCTAATTGCCTCATGTATAGACAAATTCATGGCCCAGGGTGTTTGCTTGGTGCGTCTCTCGCAAGATGTCGCAAGCGCAAGCCCACCCCCTTGAAACCACTCCGCCACTCGCCTTCGCGGAAGCCCTGAGCCCACGGGACGCGACCGATTTTTTCCGACAAAACCAATGGCCCCTTCAGCTCGCGCTGGGTCAACACATTTGTCACGCTTTCTGAACCAAGTTGCTCATGAAACTGAAGGTTTTTTCAAGAATCACCTTATCCAAGTAGGGCCAGAAAAAAAGGAGGCGTGGTGACATTGGAATAGACATCTGTTGAGGGTTGAAAGCAATGGCAACTCCCCTCACTGACAAAAGTCAATGATCACTGGAACGTGCGAGCTGTCCGCAAATGCTGATCTTCTGGACAAAACACCCAGTGTCTCTGAGAAGCAGCGTCTCTTATTTAGTTAGCCCCTTGTGCTTCCGCCAAGGCAAAGCCGAGCCGTGCCCCTCATGTAGCAAGTCCGGCTCCACATAAGGCATTTCTGCAAAAACAATCGCATGAAACAAGTAAAGCAGGAACAGGATCACAACCTGACTTCAAAACCTTTGCTGGTCTCGCTTGGCTTTTCTCCGGCCTATGCGACTTCACCTATTCCATGCCGACGCACGAAACCAGCATTCGAGACGACCAACACACGGTGAACAACCAAATCATGACTCACAGCTCGCGTCCTCCAACTGTGGAAAAAAAGGGGGCTCTTCCGTACCTTGTTTCACTTGTAGCCACAAGCGGCCTCCTAAAATCAAGGAAGCATGAATCATTCGCAACGCGATCCAAGCAAGGCCCGGGTTGATACCAACCAGAGCCAAAAAGAACAGGAACAGTTTGTGAAACAACACGACACAGCATCTCTGAAAAAGAAAAGGGAGGCGCCGAAGAGGGCTGAAGGCAGTGCCGTGCCTCTGCTTGCTCTCTCTCGGTGGCCTTGGCAGCGAAGGAAACAAACACCGACGGCTTCCTCGAGTGAATGATGACAAACAAGCTGGCCAGCACTGCATTGCCCTTGACAAAGTCGGTGCCCGAAGACAGGGTCCGTCATTCATCACCCGGCGGCCCAATTGGGATGCCCTGATGGCAAGAAGAATACCTCTCCACGGAGGTTTATCGATCTTATATATTCATGTATATATAATGAAATATAATATATATATATATATATATGTATATATATATATATATATATTATAAGTCAGGGTCGACGCGGCAGTGGCAAAAGCTTACTCTGCGGGGCGAGGGCAGGAACAGTTCTGCCTGCAAATCTCATTCAACAGCTGCAAAGAGACTGAATCTGCGCAATCCACCAGTCTGACCTTGGACTCACAACCAAATCCAAATAGAGCTGATTGACTCGACTGCCAAAAAACAAACCACCAAGTCAAACAAAGTCTCTGGCTTTAACACGCTAGTAAGACACTGCGTCCCAAGAGCGGGAGGCTGGAAGGGGTGGGAACCCGTTTGGGCGGCATGTGATAGCCCCAAAAACCGGTCAACAGATAGGCCCAAAAACAAACGCCCGGATTGCTAGCACTGGCACATCACACCTTCAATTCCATCAGGCCTGACCCCCACATGTTTTTCTAGGCATACCCTCCTGGGTAAAAAAGGGAGTCTCTTTTGGAGCAATGGCCTGCTAAAGGAATCCCCTCTGAGGATGAAGTCGCGTCTTTCTCGTAATGGAAAGTGGAAAGCATCCTCTCCCCACAACCCTGCCGCCCTCTGGAAACAGGAGCCATCGAAACAGCTCCCCGCTTCCGTGATTGAGCTGCTTGAGCAGGCCAACTACCCTGCTCAAAATACAGGGATCCTTGCATTTATACACCTGAACATAAATGGTGGGTTCCCTCTATTTTAGTGGAAAAAACCATGTTTCAAATGGGCAACATGTATCGTTTAAGGAGCCCTGCTCAAAACTACTGGCACTTGTTGAACACATCATCCTCTCATTTCTGAGTTGATGGCCCAAAAAAAGTCCGAACTATTTGCTTACCACTAAAATTGTCTTCCCGAAACGCTCAAAGTCCAGGAACTGGGGAAGTGAGTCCTAGTGACTTCCTTTCTTCCCTTGAGAAAAAAACATGAGGTAACAGCTGAAAGGTTGTTTCCCTCGTCCCCAGCCCAACGCCCTTGTCTCGGCTCCCGCACTCTGGCTCCACCTATCACTGAGCATGCCAAACACACATACTGCACACACACACACACACACACACACACACACACACACACACACACACACACACACACACACACACACACACACACACACACACACACACACACACACACACACACACACACACACACACACACACACACACACACACACACACACACACACACACACACACACACACGCACACATCTATTGAAGGAATCTCTTTGCGGAAAGGTTGAGACACAACAGAACATAGGACCAACCAAGCACACATCCATTTATGAAACAAATGTCTTTGGGGAACCTCCCCCTGATGTGTATTTGTAGGATAGGCGTTAATCCCCTCTCCTGCACACAGGAAGGAGAACCGCGCTTACTGAAATTGCCAATGACAGATTTTGGGGCGCTGCCCAGTTGTTTTCTGTTGTTTTACCGCAAGGCGGGAAGTCAACCTCTGCTTCCACCCTCACGAGAAGAAGAGATACTGTATGAGGTTTCCGAAATGGTCAGAAGAAAATGAAACGAACACTTCAAGACTCAAATGTTCCAACAGGGACTCAAAATGGGATTCGGAGTTTCTTTTCATGCACTCACACTGTTTCCAGCCTATAATCTGGATCGACATAACTCTGCGAATACATACGTCTTCTCAGGCGGTTTTTACGTTTGAAAGGCTCTAAGGCCTTCAGGGACACATCCGGCTTTGGCGCTCCTCAGCCACTGCAAGATCAAGAAAGGAGCCTTCTAAGGCTCCGGTGGGCCTTCAAGTGGGCCTTCAAGTTTTCCATGGCGAGTAGCTCACCTTCCCGGCCTTCTGCTTCAGCATCTTCAGCGGTGGCAACAGGCGGCCATCCCCTGCCCTTAGCACTCTGAGCACGTGCTGAGTGACACCGTTGAACGACATATGGCTGTGGGTCAAAGAACCGGTACCAAAATGGAACGCACTGGAACCCTGATAAGTGGAAACATGGACCAACACCTGCGTAACCCCTCCTGGTTAATTTTGAGCCACAGCCACATGGCACAACATGTACGAGTACGTCCGCAAGAGCACTCTGGAACCCTTGAAACAAACACACATGAGGCTGGCCCCTCAAAAAATGGCTTGAGACTTTTTTGGACACGAACACATCCAGGTAGCACAAACGTTTAAACATTAGGGAACAAATTGGTCTGACACAAATGTTCCTGCAGCACGGACTCTATCCCAGAATGATGGTTTCCCCTGGGTTTCCTGTCCAAACAACCCCAAAAGGGTACGGCGCCCTCAAACAAAGCCAAGTAGCTGGTCTCAAATCCGAAAAAGGTACTCCCCCCCCAAAAGAGGTCAAAAGAAAAGGCAAATTGGAAACAAACTGAAAGATTGGTCAGACTGTTTGCCGAACTGAACTGAGGACGCCTGTGCAAGGACGCCGAAAAGCGTGGTGATTCCTGTTGGCTTCCCTTTAAACCCTCAAGAAAACCGCCCCACAAGCGCGCACACCCAGGCGCCCGTCGGCCGAAAGGCTGAGGCCCCAGCGCGAGGCGATCCAGTGCTGGCGTCACCAGGCTGGTGTCGAAGCTCTTGGAAGAATACGCCTGCCGAAAGACGATCTGAAACTTGCGGTGGTTGGGGGCTATTCCACACATAAACCACCATTTGGGGTGAATTCGGTCGTGTGAGGTTGTTATAATTCACCCAGAATGACGCAAACGTCTGGACTTTGGGAAAGAACGAGCACCTTTCCTCCCACCCCCTCACCCCAAAAGAATAGAAACACTGCTGGAGGTCAAAGCCCACAAAGAAGGGCCGCAAGTGCGGCCCCTCCTTCCTAATTGACTTTCACGTTGGGCCCTCATTCGGATCACTGACTGTCTTTTCCTTTTCTTCGCCGATTGGCCTCAGTTGGGGGTGGGAAGCCGTCCGGAAAACACACTGTTCACAAATCAAGTTGCAAAATCGCAGCAGTGATAACAGTGGAGTCCTTCAGCCAGGCCTTCGAGACAACCAAACTTGCTTTGCTTGCGCCAAAGTCGCGCAACTTGCCCATTCAGCTGGCAAAGCAGCGCGCGCTTTGCATTCTCCATGGCTGCACCTCCGACGTCCCATCCAACTCCTCGCTGATTCATGAAGAAACATAAGGCAAACAAGGGCAAACACTTGGCTTCGTCAGACCATACCAACCCCAAACAGGCACAAGAAAAGCACTTGAGAGGCGAGCCAAAACACGATCGACACTGGACAGGCGAACATAGCTGCAGTTTAGCAGCGCGCAAAACCAACTCATATATCCCTGAGGCACCCAACGTGCCCTTTTTTTTAGGTACCTGGAGATTCATTCTCCGGCCTTTTCCTAGGCGTTTTAGTTTCCTGGTAGTTTTGGGCGTGCTGGGCGTTCTAAGTGGTTTCTAGGAGTTTTGCGCGACCCCCGAGCCCAAAAAGCGTCTTTTTCTGATTTGCGGGCGTTTGCGGGGTTTTGCGGGCGTTTGCGGGCGTTTTGCGGGCGTTTTGCGGGTAATTCTGGGCGGGAAAAACGTGAAACCGTACCAATTCTGAAATCTCACATAAATATAGGAGCTTTAGTAGTTTTAGGCGACTTCACGAAAAAAACGTCGAGATTTACGAAAAGCAAGTCAAAGCCGAGAACTACCAGGAAATTCATGGAGAATGAATCTCCAGGTACGAGAAAACAACGCTCGAATTACCGATTTCTGCTCGACCCCCCAAAAAAAGTTCGCCCCCCGAAAAACGCTCGACCACATCCCCTTCTTCCATCCAGAGGAAGGCGGGATAGTTACGTTTTTTTTTTTGGCACTCGTTTGCGGATATTTGCGCTCGTTTTGCGGATATTTGCGCTCGTTTTGCACTTGGATTTCTGCTCGCTCCTTTTGAATATTCAGCGACCGATCATCTTGGAGGACCAGCCCGGTTTTGGGAAAAACGCTCGAAGCAGGAAAAAGTGTACGTTTACCATATTTTGGTGACGACCCCTGGTTTTGCAACACGTTCGGGCTGTTTTCAAGCGGTTTGGGCGTTGTATGACATAGCCAAAACCTGGCTTGAAGGAGTCTACCGAAAACCATGCAAAGAATCGATCACGGCGGCCATAAGCACAGAACCCTGACCGGGGGGTTCCTGCAAGACAGGCTTCCTGTTAGTTTTTGAAAAAGGTACACATTGCCTTTTCCAAATTGCTCCGACCGTTCAAAACATGAACGAAACAAAACTGTTTCAAGCAGTGAGTGACTTGGAGGGCCAAAGCTCTCTGCGTCTCAGCCGCCTGTGCAGACAAGCCGAATCGCAGGCCGACATACAGCGGACGCCTTCAAGAACAGCCTTTCTGGGGGCCCCTGAATTTCGATTTGAGGCTGTTGCGACCGCCTCGGGTAGCGGGGCAGTGAGGTACTTCTCTAGGAGCTCGTCTCTGCGACGCCTCTCGAAAGGAGTCACTCAACGACTCGGATTGCAGTGGGAGGCATCCACGGCCACACCGCTGCGCAAGTAAGCTGAGATCGCAATGATCCGGGCACATTACTAGCATTCCTGAATAGTGTTGAGCAAAGCCCTGGTGAGCTTCTTTTACCCGCAAATGAGATCACTGCAACTTGCCCAGAACGATGAATCAATTCCCATCGTTAGCAGTAGCAGGTGCACGCCAGCAGCTTGACAAGTGTTCCTCCATCAGCTGGAAGCCTTTCGGGCGACGCAGCGAAACCCGGCCCCCTAAACATGGTTTGCACTGGCTCTTCCTGTGTTCAAGGGTTTCCTTCACTTTTTGAGCAGGACGACTTTGCGGCCTCTCCATGGCTTCCTGCTCTCTTCGCTCTCTTTCGCCTCAGCTGAAGAAGCAACCCGCACTGGAGAAGGGAACCTAGATTCACCCCTGCGCAAACCAGGAGGTACAACCCCCTCCAGCGAAAGCGACCCTCTCCTGAGTCGACCGATGTATTCTTCAACTGGGCACTCATGAGGGCCAAGCAATGATGGGCGATTGGTGTGGGACCACCTACATTGTGCATGTTATGGTCTATAAATGGATCGGCTTCCACCAACGACAGTTTCCAGCAAGGGCTCTTGGCTGCCAACTCAGGAAGACAACGCATCCCAAATGGCAATGACGGCATCTTCAGACAAATCATTGCATCTGTTCCATTCACATGTGGGTGCAACAAACAACCATACGAAAAGAATGGCTGGCCCAGCCCCACTCTTCACTCACCATGAGAAAGTGCAAGCAAGCTGGCATCGCTCGCCACAAGAAACAAAACACCATGCAAATATTCACGCTGCAAACACGCTGGAGTGAAATTCACAAGGAGGTGCCTAGTTAGAATGGGGTACATGTTCACCCCGTGCCCGCTTGCTGTTGCAGCTGGGGCTGCCGACGCCGCGCATAAACCGTGCCTTGGTACACATACAGAACCAACGGATGACGCTATATGACGCTCGTGAGTCCGATGTGATTTAGGGTCTGGAAGCGTTCTCCAGGCATTTCATTTCACTGTTGCTGGCAGAAACGGAGGCCGATAAATTTCGGCAGACTGGCCACCAGCTCGGCTGCCAGGTTGCCGCCAACAGAGTCACTTCGTGTAGCTGATCTAGAGGCTTTACCTAGCCTTCCCCCCTTCTGTGACGACAAATTGGGTCCGTGAGCCGCTCAAAAAGTGAATCCAGTCAAGAATGCGCAGGCCAGGTACTCCTGCTTGAAGGGCACTGTACGAGTTGCTAACGTGGCCACCTGTCTGCATAAAACCGGCAGCTGGCTAAAGGGCACAACTTGGGTGAGGAATGATGACTTGCCAGTCTTATAGAAAGGAACATGCGTGACCTCGCATTTTCCGCTAACCACATGGGCAACTGCAAGCCAAAAAGTATCCACCAAAGGCTTCACTTGGCTGGTCAACACAGGGATCTGGGTAGGAGCTAGTGATTGAAGGTCCATTGACGCTAGCACCCACTCTTTGGCATCTAACTACCACACAGCCCAGCTCATCATCCAAACAACCAATGCCAACAGGCATGGCTGGAAGGACCGACAACCAGAAGCACCTGATGCACCTGCTGAAACAACAAGTGAAACATCAGCGTTATGCAGCCGTTTTTTAGAAAGCCCGCACAATTGCAAAGAAGGAGGACAACCTGAAGGGGAAGGCCGGGGTATGCGTGGCGTGGACGCGCTTTTGTTCCCAGCACAAGGGCCGACAATTTGCAGCACCCAACCACGGGTTCTACCCTTTGTTCACATCAATTCCATATATTTCTTGGGCCCCCTTGGGCACGCTCTGTCAAGAATCCCCCAGCCCGACCCAGTTCTGCACTTTATGCGGCCCGGCTGTCCCGCATGCTTCGCACCTAGGCGAATGCAAAGGGGCTGTTGTCGCCAAGCATTGTCACCTGCTCCGAGCCAACCCGCTTTGGCAAGGAAACTAAGGAAGGATACTGGACAATTGGAACAGCCGTGGGATGTTAGAGTAGGCCTGTGTTTGAGAAGAGGGTCTTGCAATACAGATGATAGATGATGGCCTTGCCCCTTCTGTGACGCAATGTCGTGTTTGCATCCTATCAGTGTTTCAACAGTTCCATTGGCTGCTCGAAAGCAACACCCAGCACGTGGGAGTGTATCAAATAACGTTCCTCCTTGCACTTGTTTCAGGCTTGCGGAGCAAGAACCACCACTTTCCATGACTGATACTCAGTTGCCCAAAGGACCCAGAACTAAAAGGTTAACCTTTTGGCACCTCTTCTAAAAATGGACCAAAATAGGAAAACCAAAAGGTCAAAAGGTTGGCTTTGGACAAATGAGGACAAGCCCTCATAACCAAATGGGACGCTGCGGGTGCACCACATGCTTCTGCCTCTCAGCCCGGCACGCTCTGTGACCGCTTCATGTCCTGAGCAAAGGGCGACGCCGCAAAACCCGCCGCGCGCCGCGAGCGGCTGATCTCGAATCCAAGAAGCCAAGAGTTCCCAACCGGCTGATGGGAACCGTAACTGCCTACGTGCAAAGCCGCTCCACCTGGCTGAAAACCACCTCCGCGTTTTCCTTGAAGCTCTGTCAGCCCCCAAGGAACCAACGACTCCAAGCAATGCAACACTTCCAAAAGCTTCAAGCGCCCGTCATGGGGAAGGAGCTGTGGGGACTGCGGACTCTTCCAACCGAAGCTTTCGGCTTCGGACTGGCCCGGCCTTGTTGGGGCTCTCTGATGGCCTCAGGCCCAACATTCGCTAGGCTCCGACTTTGGGGCGCGATGGGCCCCTTGGGGAGCTTGCAGTCGAAACTGGGACTCGCCGGGATTGAGCGACAAAATGTGCGAAACAAAAACAAAGCGTGATGGCAGGTCTGAAAGTACAGCAGCAACAAGCCATGCGTGCCGCAGTTGACAAACCAGCCGTTCTAAACTCCCCTCATCGCATTCTGCAGCCAACGCAAGTGGCTTACCCCTCCCGTGCTGCTGGTAAGCGTTTGCAAGTAGCTGCTTTTCGAGTTGAGCAAACCTGATGCTGAACCATCGCCTCTACAACTCAAGGTATCCTTCAGGTCAAACCATGGAATCGATGGCCGCAAACCCTCAACAACAGGAACCCAAACCCTGAGACCCTGCCTGTGCGCAAACCCCTCCCAAATCAAAAAGCTAACAAATAAAAAAGCCAACAACAACTAGCCCTGCTAACGCCACACCCTGAAGCCCCAACACCCCAAGTCCCCAAACCGCGAGCGTAAAACAGTCTAAAAACCAAACGTAAGCCTTACACGCCGGGTTGGATATGGGAGAATTAGGACTCATCCGCCCGGAAATGTGTGGTCAATTCTGTGCAACAACTCGTGTTGACTGACCCTCACCGGGAAAAACAACTAACCTGGCACCCACTGGCAAGCAGATCTGTTGTGTGAGAAATGCAGGGACGGCACTTTGCAAATTCGCCTGGGGTGCCGACGCAGGTGCGGGTGGCACACAGGCGTTGCTGAAGGCAAAGGGGTCATCGCCCAGATTGCACACAAGCCTCAGTCGTCAGCTCAGCTGAAGTGCTAATCAAGCACATCCACTCTCTCTCCCTCAGATGCCCAGTGGGTTTCCATGCGAAGAAAAAGGGCATCCTTTTCTGGTTGGTTGACTTTACAGGGGAACCCTTCCCCAAAAGGAAAACTTGCCTGGAATTAGGACCCCAGCAAAAAACGATATATATATATATTGTTTTGCCCCGTAGTGGAAAAAACAAAGGGAACCCCAAAAAAGCCAAAAACAGAAGAAAAAAAAACAAAAAAGGAAGAAAAAAAAACGGGGGGACCTCATCCTGGGGAAGAATTTTCCAGGGCCCCAACTGGGCGCCTGGGCCCCGAAACGCGAAACATGCGCTCTTCCTTGCGCTCCAGCCGTTTCTCTGAGCCTCCGAGCTCTGGGGGCGTCTTCCCGGGCTCCCAGGAGCCTTGGGCCCGGCGTCCCACACCCGAGCCGACTGCCCCGATTTCCGAATCCGAACTTCGGGCCAGGGCGCGCGCTTTTTTTTGGGAGAATTTGTCATGTCCAACATGGGAAAAAGAAAAAAACAGGAACCAAATGGCTGTGGTTGTCAGGAATAGGGTAACCCCAAAATGGCTGGCCCTGGTAAGTGGCAACATGGAATAAAACCTGTGGTCCCCTGGTGATTCAATTTTGACCCACACCCAAATGCCCACAGACCTCAGAATTCAAATTTGCTAGAAGGGCCTAGGGAGCGGTTCCCTTTTGAGGACACATCATGTCTAACATATGACGGGCCAGACTTTGAAGCCCTGCAAACGGGAAACTTTTGCTGGTTGAAAGGGAACAAGGACAACTTGAACGGCAAAACAAAAATGGAGGGTATGCTCCGGCTCCGGCTCCCGCTCGGCAACAGCAATGCCCTCTTCCAGCAAACACGGACATCGACCAGCGGGTTCCCCCAAAGGAAGGCTGCCCTTTCAAAACCCGCCTGGCTCGCATGAGTGTTTGAGAGGGCTGGTGTGCGCTTGCCTCAGAAGAAACCGAGTGCGGTACCATCCTCATACAGCTCTTCCATCTGATTTGTGATGAGATCCTCGGCACAGCTCGGTCGCGGGTGACTTTCGACCTTGGCAAGGCTCTAAAGGCTTGAGGCAGCCTCATTATTCCCTTTGAACCAACCACAACTGAGTACAGTGAGGTAAACTGCAGGGCTTCCCCGGTTCCGCTAATCCCTTCCCCCTAATAATAAACGACGCCCCCCCCCCCCCCCCTCCCTAATAAAAAAAATACCCGGCCTGCAAAACAATTTTTATTATTAGGGGTCCCCTGGTTCTGGAGGGCAGGTTTTGGAGGTACTTCTTGTTCTGTGTAGGCTTGTTTGCAACTGTGGTCCCCCTGTTCCGTTCCGTAAAATCGCTTCAAACGCACATTTCTGAGTAAGGAATTTAAGTAGCGGGAGTTGAGGTCACGTTTTGTTGTTTTTGGTTGTGGGTTTTGGGTACAGCAACTTTGTAGTACAGCCGTAGTAAAGGAAACGTGCTCCCGGAGCTCTGGCCTGAAAGTCGCAACTTTGTAGTACAGCCGTAGTAATTAAAGGAAACGTGCCCCCGGGGTCCCCCTAATGGGGCTGGATTTGAGTACGGGCAGGAAAATATCTACTTTAGAATTGGTTTAGTATTGGCTATTCTAAAAGTAGTATTCCCGGATTTGGGACTTCCGAAACAAATATTTATTATTAGGGAGACCTTTATTAATAGGGGGAAGTGATTAATTGCAATAGGTCGCACATCGTATTTACTGCAACTGAACAGGGGAGGAACCAGTAGGGAGGATCTGAAATGTAGAATTTCCATAGCTTGCCCACTCAAGAATGGGTCCACTACCCCTCATGCATTCACAACAGCAACCCTGGCTCCTGCGAGGTCCCTGTGTCTGAAGCTCAACGAAAGCTTGCCGTGCAAATCCCATACAGGACCCGTTTTAGGTTGCATGTTCATGCCCAACCCCTTAAAGGGAAGAATTCATGTCAAAACCGTGAAAACCGGCCTTTGGTTTCCAGTTGAAGGCCAAAAAAGGCTACAGCACCCCTGAAAAACCCAAAAAACATGGCTGCTCAAAATGAAGGGCTTGGCGTGTCCAATCCTTTGCACCCCCGTATCCCTCATGGAAGCATCTGGCGCACCCGTCCTCCGCCTTCACGGCCAAGTCCTGGCGCGAAAGCATGTTGGCTCGGCCTGGGTTTGAATTCAGAGAGGGCCGGTGAGTGGGCTGGAACAACTAAACCACTTGCCCATGGTGGGTTGAAACTTCGCCTTGTGGGAATGAAGGACAAATAATGGGCTCCCTACATGGTGCCGAAAATTGGCAAGAACCAGAACAACCCTTTGATGGCACGTGCTTGTGTGTGTGATAGTGTTTTCAAAGGATACACGTTTCACTATCACTTCAATTGACAGCCAAAAGGCAAACCACAACTTTTCTGGTCCCTCTATTTGGACACATACCCAGCCCAACCAAAATAGTCGACACGAGCCCTTGCCTCGTAGCGGTCAATGCCCAACTCCTGCTCCACCCGCTCCTTAAGCTCCTCGAGCCTCGCAGGGATAGGGAAGCTTCCAGGCGTTTTGCCACGAAGCGGGTAACCCGCTGATCGTGTTGCTACTTTTTGGCCTCATGTGATGGGATTCCGGTCACCTAGTTAGTGGTCATTTGAAGCTCTGATCTTAACGTCTTCTCCCCAACTCTGATGGCACCCACCCTTCGGGAAGCCGGCGGCTGGCCCAGCCTGCGGGCAGCCCCTTCGGAGAGGTGCACAGGGCTGTGGGCCTCAGGCGCCCGAAGTGACCTCCCCATGGCTTTTCTTTTGGCCATTAAAACGAATACGACAAATTGAACACAGGCGTTTTGGCCGGTTCCCCTTCGACAGACCAACACGGGGTTTACAATTCCATAGGCAAATGCTGGCAAAGGCTGCTATCAGCCAAGCTGGGCCTATCCATGAACATAAAGAGATGGGGTGCCCCCCCCTACCACTGATTAGAGGTTGATGGCATCTGTGTAGCAGTGTAGCCCAAGCAAGCCTGACTGATCCTGACTGTCTGCACTTCGCAGGACGAAGCAAGCTGCCTTAGGCCCACTACTCTGCACCGCCACGCTGCACAACCGCACAACAACACCACAGTGGGAGCAGTAAGTCGGAACATGATGGACATCGTATCCAGATCACACAGGGTTCGTGTCATTTCCGGCACAAAAAAAAAAACTAGATATCCCAAGCGTGCCAAAGTGACACGGGAAGGATTACAACTAGCCCACCAAATGACAAGCAGGACTCTGCCCCAACTCCTAAGTCCGGGAGCTTGGCACCAAGAAGGACCCCAGTTACTGGTTGGGTCGCGGTTAGTTTCTGGGTCGCTCTTATGGTTGAATGGATAAAGGGGCAAAGGCGCAAAGCTGGAGATCACTCCTTTCTTGTTTCGGGGAACCCGCCGAACCCAAAGAGACAGGGCGAATTCCGCCGAGGCCCTGGGGCCCTGAGTCGCCAGCAGTTGCCGAACTGCTCCTGGAGAGCTCGAAATCCGATGGCCCGGCATTGCATGTGCTGAGTTGCTGTTGCCAAACTGACAGCTCAGTGGTCACCTGGTCAGATCTGTCAAAAGGGTGTCTAAAAGGGGTCTGCAAGAACTAAGAATTTACATCCATCCACTTTGGGTTGTCCTTTTGGAACAATTGAAACATGAGTCCTTAGCACCGTGGGTCTCGGGGTTTCCCGGCCCAAGATGAAAAGGGCATAGGACTCCCAACACAATCAAGCAAGTACGCTGAGAGGTCTGACAAAAGCACATATGGCTGTGGCTCAAACAAAAAGTTCCCAAAATGGAACCCTGGTAAGTGGAAACATGGACCAAAACCTGCGTAATTAACCCTCCTGCTTAATTTTGAGCCGCACCCATATCCATCCCCTGGCTTGTTGTTGTGTTAAGGCCAAGCGAACTAAACGCTGGCGATTCGCAGCTCCTCTGGGTGCTTTCTTCCAGGCGCTCGTTCCGCAACGCCATGACGCTCTCCAGCTGCAGAACCTCTCTTAGCTTCTTCCCATCTAAGACGGGCGCCATGCTGTGGACGGACGAAATCCATTTCTCACCACCTAAGAAACCCTGGAAGGATGATTCCCCTGCAAATACCAACAAACAATGGTTTCCCATGGTTTCAAAGTGGTGCAGGATGTTGTCCGTCCGCAGTAGGCCAGGGGTGGGAAGTTGCGACACCCAAGCCCTGGTCTTCCCTTTGCAGGGACGCCCTTCTATTGGTTCTGTGAAGCTGCCTTGCAAGGGAAAAGCCGCCTTGCCCAAACCTTCCACTAGCGCAGGAATGGTTCTTGCGGGTTGCGCCCCGCCGCTTCATACATGATTTCGGAGGTGGAGATACTAATTGAGTAATGCAAGGGCAAAACAGTGCAGAATATTGAATGAATATTCACCACTTAATTTGGCCTTCAAGAGTAAGAGTACTACACATGCTATGAGCAATCAGGCTTGATCCAGCACGTTGCAACGCCTTGGCACAAAACAGGTGGACTTCTCCAAATTCTTGGAAGGTGCCAGAGCTTTGGTCTCGGGCCCTGGCGCTCATTGGCTCATCTCCAAAGTGCAGAGGTGGCTGCTCGCCATCCTGACGACCCCTTGCTACTGGCAACGGCGGGGACGCCGGTGCCACTCCATACCTGACTTGGGGGGTGGAGATTCGAATCCTAAGCGGCCCGTGGGACACCACAAAACCACTGCATAGGGACTAAGCTGGTTCATTTTGAACAGCGCAGCTTGCCGACAGGCAGGAAGTCTTGCAAACTAAAACCCGGACAGCGCAAATTCAAACACTGGCCGAAAGAAACTGTTGGAGAAACAGCTCGAACCTCAGCTGTGCAGTGACCCTGGTAGAAACGGCACTCTTTTGGGGGCTGACATGGGTTGACCATGACTTCGTGCAACACCGAGCCAACAAAAAGGGATTTATCCTCAACGGCTCAGCATATTCGAGCTGCGCGCCATTGGCCTGAACATGTCCACGTGCATGCAAGCAAGCCATAGCCATTGACAAGCCCGAAAAAAGTACAGCAACACCGCTTAATGAGAAAGCAGTGCTTGCCCAGTTTTGCACCTTCATGCGGTTCCTTGCCCTCAAGGCCTTCACCTCAATGCATTTCCACGCCAGGTTCATGCAATTCACATTCAAACAGGCAGCAGAGCTTGGCTCATTGTGACGAAACGATCGGCAAGCAAATAAGTCCCTGAGAACGGTAGCTGGCAAAAGACTGAGGAAACCATGCCGCCACCCACCCCCTCCCATGTTTGCAAGAACCGTTGGTCCGGCATTTGGATCCGCAGGGCGTGGACACTGGCCATGTTCAACTTTCCATTGGCCTGTCCAAAAAGTGATGCTTTCAACCACCAAACAAATCCTCTAATTGGAAGCTCGGATCCATCCGTCCTTCTGCAGCTCCCTTTCTCTTCTCTCCTTTCGCCTGCAGGCCTCCATGGACCTGCCATAACTCCAGGCTCACTTGGCCCTGGGATTTTTTCAAGGTCAGTCAGGAATCTTCAAGGGTTCTATACCAAGGGCTTGCTGATAAATTTTCCGAGGTGACTTTATGTTGCGAAGAGGTCAGCCACTGCAAGATTCAGGGGCGCTTAAGACATAAAAACAAAAGGTACAACAACGAAAAGGTCAGCCACTGCAGAATTCAAGGGCGCGTGCTAATAAATCCGAAGAGGTCAGCCACAGCAGAATTCAAGGCCGCACTCTAGCATTGCTTTGGCCAACGCAATAATCACACACCCACAAATGATCTCAAAGCTTGTTTGAGGCGAGTCATTGCCTTGGCATGCCTTGGCTCCACAGGGATGAGTGTGGCACGAACTTCTCGGCGGCAACATAATTTGCTAGTATGTGCAGCAACCAGCAGACACGGCCACAAACATAACAAGGAATTCGATTCTGTGGTCTCTCTTCCAAGGCAGGCTTGTCAACTGAGATGCAAAGCGAATATGCAGGCATACATGTCTCGCAAAGCTCCTTCAAAAGGGCAGCAGTCTACGGTCTAACGATGTGCGTCAATATGAACACCAATCACGAACACTTTATGATATGAAATATATACAAATATATGTGTGTGTGCGCGCAACTTCCACCACCAACAGTCTGAGTCACTAACAATCAGCCCTTCTTGGACGGTAGGTCTACAGGTCCACGCAGTGCTGACAGCTGGCGAGATCATTCGGGATCCAACACTCAACAGCAAGTGTGGCAGGTTGCAAACGGGTTGAAAAGTGTTGAAATGCTTGCTTTTGCGACTGGCCTCACACATTATTCTGCAATATTCAAGGCCCACCTCACATGGGAAAATCCTCAAGGGTCCGAACTCGCTTTTATTTCCCTCTTTTGCAAGCTCGCCATAAGCAGGTAATCCTCAACCTGTCGCTCCAAAAGGCCAGCAGCACTCGCGCTGGTTCAGCTGTGGTGTAACTAGCCTCAGCTCCCAGCTCGCAAACGCGCGGCACACTTGCCCCTCAAAAAAAGATGGAAAACACACACAAACAAAAAACAAAACAAAAAAACAATCGGGGCATCGGAAACATTCTATTTCTCCGAGTGTTGCGACATATCGTGCGTTGTGAAAGTCACACTGGCGTCAAACCTTTTGTTATTTTAAGATGGGGTGGCAGCCTACCCCCTGAGTTGGATCGTGGTTTTTAGCATGGGTAAACGAGCATGGCCCACCAGTTCACAGCCGAACCAAGGCTCATTGGTGTGTCTTTGTGTCTTGGACATGTTCTCTAGGCCCCGAAACCCCAAGCCAGGCTCCACAAACCTCGCCATGCTTCAAGGCCTTCAGGGCCCCTTTCTTCCTTTACAAAAGCTACATGGCGTTGACTTCCGATCGGTGCGCTAGAAAATGAACCCAGGCTTTGGTCCCCTCTTGATTCAAGCCCACGAGTTCGACGGTTTATAGGGATGTCATGTCTCATTCCCTGCATCTCTCGAATCCACCGATCAGAGGTTCGCTTGGTTGACGTTCGAAGGGGAGCAACAAATTAAATTTTAGCAGTTAAGTGGGGATTTCCCACTAAACCACAATAAGCAAAAATGTACAATGTTTCCCAACAACAACCATGTTAGGGAGCCGCGCAGCCGGAGATCCAACGCTGGGAACCCCGGCACCTGGGGGCAGAAGAGCCGGCGCTGCAGCTTGCGCCAGGTCTCAGGGCGCCACTGCAGCCCCGTGACCTCCGGGTGAGGCATTTCGTGTCACGTGCTGCGGGTTTCGAAACCCAAAAAATGGATTTTCATGGTGGGGAAATGAAAGTCACCAAGATCTTGCTTCTGGGGAAATGGCCTCCCCAAAAAATCATCTGCATGTTCGCAAAGCTGAATTAAGAAGACGGGATCACCAAGTAAAGGACCTTTGAGCTCGCGATAGAATAGGCAGAAGCATGAAACTCACCGAACTGGGCAGTACCAAGCGACTCTCCGAGCTATGTCCCTAAGGTTGCAAATGGGCTTGTGAACGCAATTGCATGCCATGGTCGTCGCAGAAAGCAAACAAAGTGTTGGAGCCTGCAAAAGTGAAATCCTGAGCCATCTCTGATTTGAACCGAATAAACAAATAAACAATCTGAGAAGTCTTTCGCAATGTGTTCTGCTGGGAGTAAGTAGGGGATGGCGTCTAGGTGTTTGGGCAGACCCTGGTCTCTTGCGGTTCAGCCGGCCAACTCAATGCCTCTGTGCCTTGCGCAAGCATCGTGGAAGTATCCAAGTCAGTAGGCCCCTGGAAGAACACACCCACCCACCCAACCACCCAACCACCCACCTACCTCCCCACCTACCCACCTATCCACCCACACAGGGTGGAAGAGAGTGTGCCCTCGTCAGGGAGACTCCAACACTATAGCCAATGCTGCGAAGAATTCCGGAGGGAACAAGCGAACACGACATCATGCAGGCTGATTGGATCAAAGATCCCTTTGTAACAAAACAACCGCATACCGCTTTGAACAATGGGATCAGGATGGACTCTCAACCGAGCTTAGGCTCAACAAGGCTAGCTACTGGCAATTGCCGGCCATCAGGATATCCATGACACACGTCTCCGCCCGCCTCGTGCTGAATGATCTGCGTCAGCTTCATAATCACCTCCTGCCCAAATCCATGCCAACAGTGCACAACAAAAACCCGGCTTCCAGTGACAGGTAGACCGTCAACCATTTGGCAAAGCTCAAAATCGCCAGAGAAGCGATTAGCTATGAGTCTATGAATGACCAGGTATATCCAGCTGTCCCGGCATAGCCACCAGTGAAACCGTCATATTTTTTTCCAAAGGCGACTATCCTGGCTACCTTTTAGAGTGGCAATTGGATCGTTCCGCGAGGTTGACCAGAGTGGAGGCCTCTCTCTGGACCGGGCTCTGGACCCAGCGGCCTTTTCCCTTTTTTCCCGCAGAACGGAAGCTTCGAGACGAGCCGGGAAACTGAAAGGGGCAAACAAGGACCGCTGATTTCGGCATTTTCTAAAACTTGGAATAGGTTTGGCTTGGTTTGGAGGAGTTTGGGGGGCCTTCCAAGCTAGCTGAACAACTCAAATCACACCCCAAACCACCATCCCACCTGCCCCAAGACCCTGAACATGACCTTGAAAATAAATGGCGAGCGGTCTGGGATCTTGCACATTAACACTGCTGGCGTTTGGCCAATAGCACAGCCTAAAAATGCACATGTTTCTTGGATGGGAGGAATTAACACCATTTCGGGCTGTCAGCCACATAGTTGCCCAGTGACTCTGGTAAAAACATCCCTTAATTGGAGCCCGTTTTGGGGCCGACCAATGTCGACCATTTTGAGTGGGAACCCGCGCCCGCAAAGCAAAAAGCACGAGGCTGCAGCCGCCAAAACCGTCGCAACCGGTCCGCCGACGGAGAACGAAGGAGCCGCGCCTGGCTGTGCTGTGCGAAGGCCCTCGCCTCGGGCGGAAAGGCTTCCACCTGGCGCAAAAGAAAGGCTCAGACCGGGCCACTTGCTTTTGCGAGACATGCAGGGAATGAGAAATGGAATGACTCCTATAAACTATAAACCATCCCTTGTCTCCTTTAAGGAAAGCGAAAGAAAAGAAAGCTCAAGCTTAACCAGGGCTCCTGGGACTGTTCTTGCTTGGACATCACCCCAGAAGGGAATGGGTGCAAATATATATTTTAGGATTTGTCCAATAAAATACCTCCCAAAAAAACTCTTGGAAACGCAAAGGCGGAAATTTAGGGACCCTGGTAGAGAAAGCCCTGAACACTAGACAGAAAAGGAGCCAGCGTCCCTTCCAACGTGGCACCTGACATTGGGTTCCCTTCAAAAGGAAACTAATCTTCCAGGTACCCACCAGGTCGGGTCAGGGAAGCTTGAGATTTGGCACCTGAATGCGTGGCAGCTCATTGCGTCTAAACCGGGCAGCGGGGCGAGCATTCGGAAGATGGCGTGCACGAACACCTCGAGTTGCACGTTGCAAGCAGGACGCCCCGCCTCTTTCCAACTGACATTGACCTGGGGGTTGCAGGAGACCATGTTCCTCATGAAAAGGCCCTGTCGGTTTCTACAATCCGAAATAATAAATCAAACAACAAAAACACATACAGTCCCGGCCTCGGCCTTGCTCTGAAATCAGGCAGCACATCGTCTGAGAAACCATTTCCGTCAGCTGTTTGACCTATTCCCACTTGTCACCTGACAAATTTTGCCCACAAAGGGGCTCGAACGTAATCAAACCTGATACCAAAGGCGCTAACCCACCACACGGCACCGATCTAAAGGGCGCAAAGTCACACTATACCCTTTACTTTCCCGGGTTTTGAGGGCCGAAACAGACCCATCACCCACCAACTCACGCAGTCGCATTGTGCCGATCATTCACAAGGGCCGGGCTGCCGGTACAGCTTCCAGCAGCCAGTCCTGCAAAAGCCCGACTTTGTCTCAACGATGGCCATGTTGGTCCATGTTGGAGGAAAGGCAGCCAATGGCCGGTTCAACCGGCCAAGCGGCTACATTTGAAGCCCACGCTTACCCGGCGTGCCAAAAATTAAGGCATGACACATTGGCACATTTTTCACAATCCTCCGCAGCACCGAGAATTCGAGAACATGGGGCAAGGCGTGGCAAATCAGAAAACCAATCCCCTTATACCTGCGGCTCAGGGGAACCCATCTGTTGGGAATTCAGCCAGGTGCATGGTGAGAAAACCACTGTGGCAGCAGGTGCCCACATGGGTGATTCATGTTTCATCAATCAGGTGGACCTATATCTATGTGTGGGCCAACTTGACAGCGATGACCCTCGACTGGATACAGCACAACGTATGGCAAACTTATACAAATGTGTTTCCTAACGTTTGGAGTCCCCTTTGAACAATAGAATGCACCCATGGATCAACCAGGAGGCGTTCTTCATCCGGGGTTCACCTGTCTTCCACTATGTCAAGCCAAGCTGGATGGATGCCAGGTGTAAGACTCTGCATGAGGCTCAACGAAGCAAACAAAAGATTGCAGCCTGGAGGTTGTGAATCTTGTCGTTACAGTTGATGCAAGAGGCAAACAAATTATGCGCCTATGATCATGACTTAATTTGGTCAAAAGACATACCCCGCAACCAGCATTTCTTCTAGAAATCCCAGCCAGGGCTCCTGGCAAGCAAATGAGGTAGCATGCGAAGTTGTGCGGAAGCAACATGTGAAACTCAAGCAAAGGGCATTTCCTCACACAAACAACATGGGAAACCACAACGCTTTCCATCCATGCTTGGTGGATGCTGCCGGATGGGTGCGCCTTATTGCGGCGACTCCCTTCAGCAATGCCTTGGTAGACATCGGGGGAAGCTTCACAGACACTCGTATTTCGGATCGTGGGCTGGGCCAGTTGCATTCCATCCAAAAACCCTACCAAGCACCTGCCCTTCTCATTGACTCATGTCTATGAGCGCATTCCACAGCCCAAACAGCCAAGTTGCCGTCAAGCTCCAAGGACAGGTCGAACCAATTCTTTGCCAGGCGCCCCCTCAGTGCGAGCAACTTCGGGATCATTCAAAACAAAGCAAAGGCAAAGGCCAAGGCAAATCCTTTCAGGAAAGCATTGCCAGCAGCTTCCAAACAACTCGCCCCTTTTCCCGCTAAATCGATGGCAGGCGCCGCAACCAGCGACCAGGTTTGCCGGAGATGCCTCTTCTGCGCCAATTCCTATCTACCATCAACCTGAACTGAGGAATTCCGAAGCTTCGTTGAGCTTCGGGTGAGCTCGTGTACAATCGGGGGGCGAGCCCGGCGCAAACGCGCGGGTGAGCTCGCTCAGATCCTGGACGTCATGGGCCACGCTCAGCTGCAGAGTTGCCGGCGGCGCTCGTAGAGTGCGATGACGACCTCGCCCGCGAGGCTGGCCAGGCTGACCAGGTTTAGTGGGGAACCTGCGAACCTGCGAACCTGCACTGAACAAACATATTTTGAATACTGTCAAATTCAGACGACAAACACTTCCGCTTCTAATGGGGGATCGATTCATTTTGTCGGGGTCCTATGATATGGATGGTGCTCCTGACTTATCCCAAGTTGAAAATAGACGGTCCAAAGCTATCCAACCCAAGGAGCGGATTGAGGACTGAAACCACAACTAAGACAATGCTTCAGATTGACGTGGAACCCTAAACATGGTCCCCGAAAATCCACTCTCTCTCTCTCTCTCTCTCTCTCTCTCTGAAAGTGATGCTTTTTTGGGGGTGCCATGATATTTTGTAGTGTACCCCATCCGAATCGTCCGGATCCTCAAGCAGCCGTAATCAAGCGGCCGCATGCGCCAGGTTGAGGCTGGGATTGTGCGTCTCATCACCATCCCACCCCGTGCCAGGTGTCAGTGGGCAGCTTGCAGATGGGATGAAGCACTGGACATCCTCAGCTCCGGCTGTGGCATGTTGACTCAGTTGATCTCAGTTGTTCAGTGACAGTAAAAAGAAGGGAACCCTTTTTGGGACTTGGACCATTTTTAGTGGGGCAGCCACCAAACAAAGGGGAAAAAAGGGGGCCACGGAACAACTGAGTTGAGGGTGAGATATATTAAACAACCAAATTGTCCCTGTGAAGCTGCAGCGACGCTGAAAAACTGCTACAAACACGTACGCACAAACTATGATCGATCAAGGCTTGGTACTATGTGTGTGCATCTGGTCGGGGGTTGCTTTTTGACTGCTTTGCCGAAGCTGCGGCAAAATGTAAACCCATCCCTGAAAGCTCGCAAGCAGGGCTTGTCTTGAACTTTTGAGTGACACACAACACGGCATAGCGGGCATCAACTTCAAACACAGGGAACCACTCCAATTTGGACGACCCATCCCTGGAAAGCCAGCTACCGAACAGCCGCGCCCAGCAGTGGGGAAGAAATCAACAACCCCACTCGCCTGCAACGAAAGATTCAAAAATCCATCTTATGTACTGGTGCTTAGTAGGGAATGAAGGAATGAACCCAATGGTTCCCTTCAAGGAAACCACAAGGATGGTTTATGTGGTCATTCCATTTCTCATTCCCTACCTATCGCACCAGCAAGCTTACAAGGACTCTCATCGAACCTATCTGTCCTTGGTGTCTGTTGACCCCTCTGCAAAAAGTTTAACTTTTTGTGGGTTTAGTGGAAACCACTTGATTTCAACCCAAAAGTTAAAGTCTAAAGATCCGCTACCCAACAGCACTCAAGTGTCTTTCCCATTCCAAAGCCGGGCTCGCGCCAGCTCCCAGCCCCCAGCTCAAAGCTCCGAGCCGCGCAGAGCGCCAAGAGCTCGGGACGCAAGGAGTGGTTCTCGCCCCCAGCCACGAAGAGGACCCGCTCCGCGCTGAGCGGAGCCGCCCAAAGCGCCAAAGGCTCTGACTCGCCGTCGCAGGCCTCCAACAAAGGCTGGTTGTGGTTCCCTGTGAATGTGCAGAACACGCACTTGCAACCAAAAACCCAAATAGAAAACAGGTTTGCCTTCACGAAGTCTTCGACCTTACACATTGACATGAAAAGCCAACATACGAAACTCAAAGGTGAGAAAGCTTTGCTTTAGCTTCAATAAGTGAATTCTTGGAATGCACTTAGAACCTCAGGCCGTTTACTGAAGTTTGCAGCGACTAGGAAGAATGGGACTGAACGTGAACATATTAGCCCCAAACCTCTAGTACTCCAAAGTGCAAAGTGCTCGCATGGACCTGCTTTACATAGAAAATAACACGGAAACAAATGGGCCCTCCCCCACCCACTAGCAAACCCTCACAGCACCACAAATGCCTATTGCAGCTTCAGAGCAATGCAGCAGCATTAGACCCTGCTCGCATCCAGCGTGCAACAGCCCCTCTACTTTCTTCTTGAACTAGGTCCTTCAGTAGAGAGGTCAGAATAAGGGTACCTTTTTTTTTTTTTGCTGTAGTCTATTTTAGTAGGGGAACCCTCCCCCAAAAAAGGGGTTTAAAAGGGCACCTATCTGCAAAACCTGGTCAACAAGTCGCCGTGCTTGTCGACTGGGCGCCATCGGATCATCGCCTCGAAGGAAGCTCTGAGAAACCAGCGAGGGGCGTGCGGGAAAATCGGATCAACCGCGGCCCCAGCGAGCCTCGAGGTTCTCGAGGGCCACCAGAACAAAGCCTGGCAAACCCGAGGATCAGGCCATAGACTCTATGCCATAGACCCTAACCAAAAACACCTCCCCTATCCCCCAGGTTGGAGTCTCCAAATCGGTGGAATCAAGCGAGGGAAAAATATGTGGCGGGGTATTGCTGGGCATGTCTTGCACTCCGTTTTAGTTAGCAACCGAAGAAAACCACGGCAAATGTATGAAAGCACCCCCCCATTGAATAACGTGGACCACTGCCGTACATAAATCAACCAGCGTCCGATTTGAAAAGCTTTGATAAGATATCCAGCACACGATCGGATGTCCTCACCTGCTTGGTGCACGAACGAGCCCCTCTTTCGATTGACCTGTATGTTGGATTCGGGTTCAACCTGAAGGAAGGCAAAGGACGCGTCGTCATCAGCCAGGTCACATGCTCTCAACCCCCCCCGTTTTGAGGTCAAGGTAACATTCTCACGTGGTCATCCAGCAAATGCACAACTTCTGGCGAGCCCCGGCGTGTACATGTTCAATTCCTCAGACCTCTAACCAAATTGGACTTTGCAGTGAGAAAACTGAGAAACAAACTGGTTGAGGTGTTGTATTTTTACAAGCCGGGGTTGAGCCCCGAGCCGGGGCGAGTTTTAAACAAAATACAACAAACAAAGTGGGCTCCAAACAAACCCACCGACGCACCAAACCAAAGGAACACATGGAATCCTCTAGGATTGCCTCTCCCTCTCGCGCCTTCCCGTCGCAAGGCCTCCAGGGCCATCGTCGCCTGCTCCGGCTCCGGCAGCGTGACCATGCGCGTCCGCTGCGGGAGGAGCTGTCTGGCGCGGTGGCTTTATTGGCTCGCCTATCTGCAGGAGTGTACCACCACCCACGTCCCCCACAACGGCCTTGTAGACTTGGGTAGGTCCTCCAGCTTTGAGAGCTCAGAATAAGTTGGTACCCTATTTGTTTTCTGTAGGCTATTTCAGCAGGGGAACCCTCCCCCAAAAAGGAAATGGTAAGAGTTGGCACCTAGCTGGGGGACCTAGTTGGTTTCCAGTTGCTTTAACGCAACTTGTGGGCGGTTTGTTGATCCCAGCTCCCCCGAAAAAGGGTAGAGAAGTAGTAATTACCAACTTTTCTTCTGTAGTCTATTTTGGTAGGGGAACCCTCCCGGACCCTCCCCCAAAAAGAGCTGGGCTGTTCAAAATGGAGGGTTGGCCAATCCTACTCCATAATCCCTATAGGAAAGCCACTACAAAGGGGCCGGCCCCCTTGCGTAACCGTTTAACCCCAGGTAAAGATCTTGCCTTTGAACAGCCCAGAAAAGGGGTTTCAAGGGCTCCTGGGGGACCTAGTTGGAATCACTTGCGTCGCTGCGACCTCCGCACCTCTCCGCCAGGGAGATCCGCACCGCGTTCTTCAGGAACCGCTCCGAGGGGAAGACTGCCTGCCCACTTCGGGGCTGGGCGGTTTTGAGGGGACCCTTTTTCGGGGTTTGGAGGAAAACTTGTTGGGGTTCAGAGGAAAACTATGGAGAGTTCTTGTTGCTGAGTGGGGTTCAAAGGAAAACTTGTTGGGGTTTACAGGGAGCTATGGAAACTTAGTGTGCTTGGGGTCTCCCATTTTGACACACAGCCACTCATGAAAGTGTGGGGTCTGCCACCTACTTTTATGACCCTCAGAGATAGGCAATCACTGAAAATCAGCAAAAAGATAAAAATACAGACGCGGAAACAAACAAAAAACAACACAAAAAAACAAAAAAGAACAACTAAAAAACAAAAAACTGCAGCCAGAAACCCTTCAGGGGCAGACCAGGTATCCAAAATGTGCAAAAACACGGGGAAAAAAACAAAAAGAACAAACAAAAAACAAATAAAAAACAAAATGCAGCCCGGGACACTTCAGGGGCAGACCAAGCATGCAAAATGTCAAAAAAAAACCCGAGGAAAAGAACAAAAAAAGAACAAAAAAAGAATAAACAAAGAACAAAAAAAGAACAAAAAAAGAACAAAATGCAGCCCGGGACACTTCAGGGGCAGACCAGGCATCCAAAATGTGCAAAAACACGAGGAAAAAAACAAAAAAAGAACAAAAAAACAAAAAAAGAACAAAATGCAGCCCGGGACACTTCAGGGGCAGACCAGGCATCCAAAATGTGCAAAAACACGAGGAAAAAAACAAAAAAAGAACAAACAAAGAACAAAATGCAGCCCGGGACACTTCAGGGGCAGACCAAGCATGCAAAATGTGTAAAAACACGAGGAAAAAAACAAAAAAAGAACAAAAAAAGAACAAATAAACAACAAAATGCAGCCCGGGACACTTCAGGGGCAGACCAGGCATCCAAAATGTGCAAAAACACGAGGAAAAAAACAAAAAAAGAACAAAAAAAGAATAAACAAAGAACAAAAAAAGAACAAATAAACAACAAAATGCAGCCCGGGACACTTCAGGGGCAGACCAGGCATCCAAAATGTGTAAAAACACGAGGAAGAAAACAAAAAAAGAACAAACAAAGAACAAAATGCAGCCCGGGACACTTCAGGGGCAGACCAGGCATCCAAAATGTGCAAAAACACGGGGAAAAAAACAAAAAAGAACAAACAAAAAACAACAAAAGAACAAAAAAAACAAATAAACAACAAAATGCAGCCCGGGACACTTCAGGGGCAGACCAGGCATCCAAAATGTGCAAAAACACGAGGAAAAAAACAAAAAAAGAACAAAAAAAAAAACAAAGAACAAAATAACAAAATGCAGCCCGGGACACTTCAGGGGCAGACCAGGCATCCAAAATGTGCAAAAACACGAGGAAGAAAACAAAAAAAGAACAAACAAAGAACAAAAAAAGAACAAAATGCAGCCCGGGACACTTCAGGGGCAGACCAGGCATCCAAAATGTGCAAAAACACGAGGAAAAAAACAAAAAAAGAACAAAAAAAGAACAAACAAAGAACAAAAAAAGAACAAATAAACAACAAAATGCCGCCCGTGACACTTCAGGGGCAGACCAGGCATCCCTGTTTCCCTTTTTCTGTGCATGCGTGTTGTTTGTTTTCTGTTTTTTGTCTGTTTGTTTTCTGTTTTTTTGTTTTGTTTTTTTCCCCGGGCTGTTTTTTTGTTTTGTTTTGTTTTTCAGTGTGTATTTTTGGTTTGTATTGTTTTTGTTTTTTGTTTGTTTTTTGTATATTTTTTGTACTTCCCAGTTATTGCCTCAGTGAAAGTCTTAAACCTACTTGAGAACACGGTAAACAGAAACATGCGGGTTGTCTTCAACTGGGATAGGGAACCCCAAAATGGTGGCCGTCTTCTACTTGGCTTTCGATTAAATTTCCCAAAAAGCACAGAAGGCATGACTACTTGAGGCCTGCTTGGAACACACGAATTAGTGTGGAAGGTATGCCAAGAACAAAAGGGATTGTTCAAGGCTTGCAAGTGGAAAGATTCCCAACAGACCTGTACTAGTTAGCTGGCCTCACTTCAGAAAATGTTCAGATAGCTCGCATTGGCAAGGGTCACTGTGGGATGCTTGCCTCTACACGGAAATCCTTCCTATCTGCCTCGTTTGACCAAACTAAGGCCCTGTACACAAATCCAATCACTGGCTCCTCTCAAAATGCCAGCAAGACAACACAGCTGGATGAAAAAGTGATCAAGCCAGACATGAAAGCCACCTTTTCCTTTTGCTGATCTGGGGCTCCTGAAGGAACCCCTCCGCAAGGACAACAGCTGGAGATCCTCAAGGACGAAAGGCCCACAAAGGCTTCCCCCGCAAGCCACGTACCAAGGCGCCCCCTCCGCCCCCGGAACCCCCGCCCTCCCCCCTACCCCCACCCCACCCCACCCTCCCCCGCTACCTTCCACCCACGCTCGAGGCCCGAGGCGCGGTGTGTGTGAGCCGCGACGGCTCAGATGCTGCCAGCAGCAGCGCCGACAGGGCGTCCTCCGCGCCCGGCGGCTGCAGCACCGCAGCCTTCCGCGAGCCCTTTGGGCCCGTGAGCTGCTCGTTTGGGCCCGTGAGCTGCTCCCGGAACATGGCTTTCTGCTCCAAGCCCTTGAATTTCCTAAAAGGCACCGGCAAAAACAAGGGCTACAGGTTCCCTGGTAGAAGCAAAAAGCCAAAGAATAGAAGCCAGCTTCAGGAAGATCCAAGGGTTGATCTAGACCCCGGTGCCACGATTCTAAAAGCAAAGGGCGCAAAACATGTCCTTCCCATAGGAAGCTGTTGCGCATGTTGAAATCCGGTTGATGAACCCGACAAACAAAGACTACTAGCTTTGGCTTCCCGGAAACCGGCATGGAACCGACGGAACCTGTCACGTACCTGTTCAAATCAATCTCCCGTTTTGGGTTTCAAATTCAGCAACTGGCTGTGGGTCAAAACCAATGGTACCATTGTGGGGTAGGTGAATTCCCCACCCATTTTAGAACCTATCTTAGTGGGGATTGGGATGTTCACTGGGGGGTGACCATGGCCAATGTGCGGGGGAGCCAACAAAGATACTGTGGATGGATGAAATCCTGCACCACCTAAGAAACCCTGATGATTCCCTTGAAAATGCCAACGCACAATGGTTTCAATCATGGTTTCAAAGTGGTGCGAACGGAATTCGTCCATCTACACCGCCTGGCGCAGCACGCAGCCCACGTTGGAGGCGTACAAGGGCCCGTCGATGAGTACCATGGTCTGAGGCCCACCTGCGGCGCGGCTGCGGCTCAGCAACTCCTAGGGACGGGGGACTGCCAAGTGACAGTTGCGGGATGGTACGTGGAGGGAGGTATGGAATAGTTAGATGGATAAAGAGCTGAGATTTGACTGGATTCATTACATGGGATCGGATTAGACTTGATTGGAATAGATCAGACTGGTCAGATATGTGCATGCTATTTGCGTCTATGACGGAGCATAACATGATGCTGAGGGCTGGTCTTGAGTCCAGTCCCCCACAGTGGTTGGCGCACAGTTTCCAGGGGTTCAACCCTTTGGCATCTAATCTGGACCACAAATGAAGTCAGACTATGACAAGTTCCCCCTGATCCATGGCAACTGTGAGAAAAATGCTAAAGGAGGAATCGTTCAACCTTCATCCCTCCCCATTTATCACCATCCTTCCTGAGCAGTTGCGACTTCTAAAGACAAAGACTCCGCGTGCCTAACACATTCCAGCGATGCTCGCATAGAGGACGCTAGCCTCCACCAATGAGAACTAACATGTCTGTAGGATATACATACACTATTCAAACAATACCAATGATGTACATTGCATATGTAATATTAGTGTAGTACAGGGGCATAACATAATATTGGCAAGTTCTAGCATGTTTTTTTTTTACATATATGATGGAGCATGCTTGGGGGGGAAGTGCCAAAAGCGGGTATGACTCTACCCTTGATGCTTTGGGAAGCCGAACAAAAACACACAATGGGCTTGGACTTGCATCACGCGCTTGATGCTGAATCGGATGCTACGTTGCAAAAGGAGCTGCACAAGTACATAGTCAGATCCTGGAAAAACTTGCACATCTTGGCCAAGAAGTACATATTCAAGGAGTTGCAAAAGCCCATCATTGAGCCCTCGTCTTCACTGCTGACTTTGTGCGTATCCCAGGTGTCAGACAGGGAGGGCCTGTTAAATTTTCGAAAAGCTGATCTATCCCCATTTTGGTTTGCTTCTGGAAAAAGAATTTCTTTCCCATCTCCTTTCGGCTGCCTTTTAGTGCAAGCAGCATTTCGTTTGGGCTTCCTTTTGGGAGTTTTGACGAATTTGGCTCCCGAGCACGCGTTGGAACCTTGTGTTTGTATGTCCATCCCCTTTTGGCTTCCTGTGGAAAAGGCAAGAGCGGCCCTTTAGCTGCCCCTTTGGGCTCGTTGGTGGTCAACAAACCTGGCTGCCCCGAACAAGTTCTACTCTTTGAACCCGGCACTCACAACATCTCCCTGTCGTTTGAGGCTCCTCGAAACTCCAGCGGTGATCCCTTCGCAGCTTGGCCAGGTGGCTCTCCTGCAAGCGCCAGGTGGGGTGTGGGGGGGGGGGGCTGGGTGGGGGGGTGGGTGGGGTGGGAGGAGGGTGCCATGGACTTTCCACAAGTCAGGGGTCCAATTTCCTGAAGCTCTGGAAGTGAACGTTTGAGGTGTTGTGACTTACTTGCTCTTGGGGGTGGTTTTGCTTGAAGCCCTCTTGTGGTGGGCCACCAAACTTGAACTTGAACAAACATACTCCGAAAAATTGCATCATTCGAGGAAGGAACCCGTAAAATGGAGCAGGGGGGGGAGAAATACCCCCTGTCAGCGGCATCAGGGGCGTCCTTTTGCACAAATCCTTGTTGGGTGGACAAGTTTGGCATGCGTTCAGGGCTTATCGGCTTATCCCAGGCTTACAGCAGAAGCAAGATTCCCAAACGATATGTACAACGGAGTGACTCAAAAGGTAAAAAAAAGTTGAGCGTTAAAGCACCGGTGGTTTCTGTTTCTCTGTGGCCTGGGTCTGCAAGTACCCTTTGCACTGGGTCTGAATCTTCTTACTGGGCCTGGTTCTCTACGCGGGACCTTGCCTGTCCTGTTGCCTGGTCAAAACGTAAGCCGCAAGCCCTCCCCACCTTTGGCACGCCGAGGCGGCATTGCAGCCGAGGGCTGCGGCCAATACCTGGCCAAGAGCCACCCTGACTGGTAAAGTACACATGAACTTGTCCATCCCCGTGAAAGGACATAAGGATTTGGTGTGTAGGATTTGGTGTGTTTGTTATACATACACTATTTCCATTTGCCCACCAAGGAAACCATGGTATATAAAACGGGGCCGTCTCAAGGGGTTGGGGATTGCGGTTTTGGGCGAACACGAAGTAGCCCAGGGAATCAAAGAGGTACACGTGATCCACGAAGTACCAAAAGAACCCAGTCCCAACGCACAATGGTGAAGTTGCTGATGACCAGGTTGTGGGAGTGACAGTTGAAGAAGATCAAGTTTGGGAGGGTTGGAAAACAGGTTACAACAGAAAGTGAAGTTCAGAACCAGGCCCAGGAAGTCCTCGACGACCAGCCACCCACCACCTAACACCGGCCGCGGCAGCACCAGGACCTTTTCCCGATGATGACGCAGGCCGCCGTGCTATGGCGGATGCACGCAAATCCGAGAGACCCCTGACGGGAGGTTTAAACTTGAGCCAAACGGCCATTCGGCCGTTTTGCCACATGATGAAACAACACGTGAACGAAACACACCCCCCTCATCCGATATCTGGACGAGAGAAAGGATGCGAGACAGTTGAGTTCACGACGAAAGGGACCAACCAAAAATGCCGGCGTCAACTCAGAGGTGAGCCAAACGGCATCACCTGGGCCCCAGTTAAAATCCCGCCACCACCCCGAATTATCGGGGCGACAGGATTATTTGACGAGTGGACCACATGAGTGAACAAAGACATATTGGAGGAACCAGACGAAGATTCCTCTCGTGCCGTTCATGCGTTGTCATAGGACGACACCATGCGGAGGGGGACCCTATCTGGATCACCGCGCCTCACTGCACGCCGTGGAGTGGTTGGAAGAGTAGTCGAGTTGGGAGGAAATTAGAAACGGAAGTTCCGAAATTGGTGTGAAAATATCCGGCTACGGCCGGCCCGGCACTTCTAGTGCGGTCTCAGCCTCACACAGGATCGCCAGGGGAACCGTCTCCGGCGCGCACGGCAGCGGTGCGGGAGGGACACGAGCAACGCCGGATCAGCGGTACAGGGCAATGGAGACCATCACCCCCAGCAGCGCCGCATAGGCGAGAGGAGGACCGGCGCGGTCGCGTTTTTCGGCGACACACGTACTATCCTCGCCCTTCTAAGGCGGATGCTGATTGCGGTACCCGCCTACCACCCTGAACCAGGTTCTTCCCGGTCCCTGGGCACGTCGTCTCTCCGGCGTCCACCACGGTCACCTCGATCACCTCCTCCATCCCGACGGCGATCCTCACCACCACCCCTATTGTGGTCACCAGCCGGAGGTCGGCGAGGCGGAGGGGGATCTGATTGGTGACGTCGGTCATCCCTGCGCCGGTCCCGGTGGCGATCGCGACGGTCATCACCCGGGTCATCACGTCCGCGGCGCTCATCTCGCCCCGGACCGCGCCTCTCGGAGGTCTCCTCATGACGTGGATGAGGTCGGCGATCATCGCGTCGGCCTCCGCGGGTATCCCTGCCACGATCATCCCTTTGTCGGGGCGGGCCAGGATCCTCGCGTCCACCTTTGCCAGGTCGATGTTTTCCTCGACCCTTCCCCTCACCCTTAGGACCGCGACGATCCTCGCGGGCCCCAAGCGCGGTCCTCGACCGATCGTCATCTCGGCGGGGCCGCGACTCATTTGCCGCACGAGTGGTCCGAGGCACACCCGGGGGAAGCTCCCACTCGTCGTTGTCGTCATCGCGCGGATCATAGCCGCCGTGGCCGCCCAAGGAACCGGTGGCATCCCGTGGTGGGGACGCAGGAGTTCCGGGACCGCCCGATCGAAGACGAACTCGGGGAGTCGCGTCCTCGCCGGTAAAAGGATCCTTCTGGGTGTAGAAACCCTTGGTCCTGCCCCTTCTCTCCCCACCTTCCACACCGCTTCTCGCGGGGACCGGGGATGGACGGGCAGGCTGGGCCATGCTCTTAGAGCTGGGTTGCCCGCCAGGCGGGACCTGAACGCCCCCCTGCCCTTTTTCGGGCGCGGGGACCCGACCATGAGATGTCCTCCTGGCCTTGGGTTGGTCGGACTCACCCTCCAGCTCGGACTCGGTGTCAGGGACACGAGTATTGATGGCCATGTCCTCTTCCTCAAACGGATCCCCAGTCGTTGTAACGCCTGCCGCAATGGGAGCGGGAGGAGGAGGAGGAGGAGTTGGTACAGCATCGCCAGAACTGACGCCTGCATGCGACACCACGGGAGTCTCCGGTTCTACCGGGACAGGCGGCGCAGGAGGAGCCGGGGGCGGTGGCGGAGGGGGAGGGATCTCCTCCTCGTCGTCGCCCATGGGCTCGTCAAGGTCGTCAGGCTTCTCGTCATCTCCGTGCGACGAACCATCCGATCCCAGCTCATCCTCCGCTGATCCAGCAAAGTCGGGCTCGTCTTCGTCCTTCACGCCGGGGCCTGGTGTAAGGCGAATTCCGGGTCGATGGCGATCGCGGGGTCGGAAGCGGTATTTCCTTGGCACAGGGTCGGACAGCTCCTGTTTGATGTCATCCTGGGTTTGAGGGCGGTCGGCCAAGCAGGTGTCGTAGGCAACAGTGGACGTCCGGTAGATCAGATCGTCCATACTGCTGAGGTCATTGAGGGTGTAGACGTACCCCTTCCTAATGCCTTCCCGTATCGTGTCCATAGCCCGTTTGAGGCGCGCGGCAGGATCGAACCCGGCCTTTCTCCGCATGGCCTGCAATATCCCGCAGTGCTGTGCGAGCAGCCCCACCTGGAACTTGAACCCCTCCCCGGACACGTCGTTGGGGAGTATCGGAGAAAGGTGTCCTGTTCTCAGCCCAATGATATGGGCCTCAAGAATGTAGTAGGACGTGTAAAAGCCGCACCGGTTGGCGTTGAAGTTTGCGGTGGTTAGGCGTCTGCCCCACTCAGCCGCATATCCCTCGTATTCTTCGAAGAATTCGGGGACGGAGCTCCCGTTGAAGGCAAGACCCCTTACCAAGATCGCCTTTGCTACCCACTCTTCTACGTTGTGGTCGACCGTGTCACGGTATTTGCCGTCAAGGACTTCGTCTCGGAGCGAGTCGTGAAGTTTTCGGAAAATGCCATCCACGTCCTCTTTGTCAAGGTACTTAGGAGGCCGCATCCCAGACATCAACAAGGACCGGGCATCGACGGCGGGACTCTGCGAGTAGAGGGCCATTCCGATGGCGTTGGCGTCTGCGTTGTTCCACAGAGCGGGGACGAAGCCCTCGTATTTTGCCAGCCAGGGAGGAATCACCCCGTCGGTGCTCGCTATCGTGCGAGGGCCGCCGTTTGTGTCTCCGGTGGGCAGGACGCCCTCATAGAAGATGGGAAGGTAGCAGGCGGTGCACAGGTGAGCGCCGACCGGGTGGGCCGTCATGCACCTATGGCATGGAACGGACACCACCTCGCGGATATGTTCCGTCTTGGTGATCTGATGATACTTCTCCATCTCGTCCCGACACTTCCTCGGGTTATCACTCACGAAGTTGAGGAAGTTGGGCGGATAGCACCAAGGCCTCAGGTAAACGATGGAGCAGTCCTCCTTGAAGTAGACGCATCTCCAGTACCCGATCGCGATGTTCTCGCGCGATGCAAAGGTACCCTGGCGAGTAATGTGCATGCCCCCATTTTCCATGGAGAAGAAACGTGCATCGATAGCCATGACCACATATCGGGGATCGCTCCTTTGGCGTCGACCCGAGGTGTGCAGCTCCGTCACATTGCTGTCGGTGATGCGGTCGACAGTGTCGTTGGGGCATTCTCCGTGATCGCGGAGGGATTGATATTCATCCGGCCGAGAGGGAAGGAGCTCGATCAGAGCCCGCCCACCCCGAATGATCGCCCCACGTTCTACGTAGAGCCGATACATTCGGAGGGGCACCACCTTGTAGAGTGTCTTGGGAACCACCTTGGAGGTGATAGGAAGACACACAGGGCTCTCGTAGAGCATGTATTGGTATCGTTCACGAAATGCCCGGTAATCAGTGTCGGATCCGATCTCGAGCGACCTTACCGCCGCTATGCGGGCGGAACCAGGCAGCAACCGACGCTCCTTGTCACGAATGACGGTGATGATGATCTCGAACATTCCTACCCCATCTTCGAGAAAGGAAGACAGGAGGTACGAAGAAAAGGCATCCTCAGATTCGACGCTGGTCCCGAAGTAGTGGCTCAGGAACTTCTTCAGTTGTATCACTGAAGTAACGTTCCCTTGCCCGCTGGCAGACGAGGCCTCCAACTCCGGGTCCTTCACTGCACCTGCATTTCCAGGCTGCACAGCTGTTCCACGGAGAGCGTCGCGTATTTCCGCGCATGCTCTCCTGTAGTAGTGCGAAGAGGCGCCCGTCCTACCCTCCACCTTCTGACGGATCTCGTCGGCGAAGTAGTCCAGAAGCTCCTCGGGTGCGGGAACAATGGCCTGAATCATCAGGTCAGGATCACTCCTGGTCGGGAGGATAGGCCCTGCTCTGGATCTCACTCCCATCTCCAGGAATCGGGTAATGTCCCCGATTTTGGCGCACAGAGTAGTGATCGTGTTCCCGATCCTGGGGGCGATATCTTCGCCCCTCCTGGCGCCGAGGATGACCTTGTTTTTCTTGATGGACTCCTCCTTCAGCCTCTCGAGGTTCCTCCGGGTCTCATCAGTGCCTTTCACCGCGCTGAGGCGGAGAACCGCAGGCTCCGGTTTGTCCGGTCGCACGAGCTGTCCGTCGGGGATCTGGTCGAAAATGCGCGAGGCGGACTTCACTGCTGGGACATTCCTGTACTGATCCGGTACGCTGTAAAAGGCGTAGGCGAGAGTGTCATGCGAGGATGTCTCCCAGTACGTGTACTCTTCGGAATCACGCGGGTCACCGACAACGCGACACACGGTCCTCAGGTCGGCCAGAGCACGCTCCGCCTCGAACTGTGATCCGATGGTCGTGGGCAGCATGGCCCTCTCCTCCTCCGTGCAGTCGACGTATATGAACTGGCCGGTGTGCAGATCTCTGGGCGCGGCGAAGGGCCCCGCAGTGTCATGAACGCCCAGCAGAGTGCTCCTCGCCTCGACCTGGCTAGGGAGCGCATCCGCAGGAGGATGGGCGGGCTCGGCAGGGGCGTCAGGGGCTTGAGTGGCAGGCGGAACAGGGTCGTCCTTCTTATGTTCAGAGGCCCCCGTGGCGGTTGTTCCCGCTGCCTCTCCTCCAGCCACCACCGGTTGGTCCCGGGGCTCATTCATGTCAACGTCCTCACCGGCATTGTGACCTTCTTTCTCCGCCTTCTCCTTGGCCTCCTTGATCTCGCGTGCTGTAGGACGTCGATAAGCCGGCCAGGGGATGCCCATGATTTTGTCACCACGGGTGAAGGCGGACTCATCTCTGCGAATGATAACTGCCCGATCCTCACGCGATCCAGACATGGCCAGAGGACCGCACATGGACCGGAAGACCTGTGCGACCGATTGTGCCAGGCAGTCCGGGTACTCCCCTCTGAGCGCGGTGGTTCGCCATGTGTCAGGGATGTTCGGCTCCAGCTTGTTGCCACGATCGTCGACGCGATCGAGCTCACCAACGATCTGGTGAAATGGCAACGAACCAAGCCGGGTCTTGCGGTGAGCGGCGTGGAGGCAGTCATAGAATGTCCTAATCTTCTGCAACCCAGCCACAGCACCAGCCACGTGCGGGTGAACGTGCCCCATCCTCCAGGCGGTCGCCAAGGCCATATCAAGGCCGGCACGGACCGCGGAGAGCTGGGAGTTAAGGTCATAGGCGTTCATGTACTCTGCCGTCCAAAAGACGTCATCCATGGGAATGACCTCGCCGTTCCTGGAATCGACCATTCCGAGTCGGGTCCCGTCGTGCACCATTGCATCGCACCGTGTCCTGTTCGGATACGAGTTGGAATTCCCAAGCGGCTGCTTGGCTTTTCCGAAGATGCCGGTGTGGTGGTCGCCGGACTCGCCCTTTCGGGTCACGAACTTGGAGTCGATCTGATCACGAATCTCCGGCGGGTACTCAGGGGGAACGATCGTTTCCATGACCTTTGTCCATTCGTCAGCCTCGGTTCTATCCGTGGCCTCCTTCCCGAAGTGGACATACTGGAGCTGCCTGGGGCCATGCACAGTGCATTTGTCTGCATATGCGTGGGCCCAGTCAACCAGCGTGGCGCGTTTGGCCATTTCACGTTGCCCATGGCGATCATTGGGGATGACAGCGTTCAGCGTCCTCATTTGATCACCCTGCTCCTTAGTCACCTGGTCCGAGTTCCTCGCTTTGTTTGCGTAGCTGGCCACGATCGGCTCGAAATTTTTCTCTCGAGCAGCGATGTGGTGAAGTACGAACCTGTCGGGCCGGGTGAATGCTTCGTCGAGGGAAATCGATCCTCTCTTCGGCTCCGTGTCGTCTCCATAGTAGTTGGGATTCCGCTCTTCGGGTTCCTCAAGTCCGCCGTGCGCCGGATCCTTCGACTCCGTGGCGCTAGCTCGGACGACCCTGTGTCGGGACGATCTCCGCTGAGCTTTCCATGCCTCAAGCGTCTGAAAGGTCTCCTGCGAGTCGGGATCATAATACTCGCCATCGGGGGTGATGGTATATCCCTCAACGGAGACCCCCGCGTCCCCAGTGGAGGTGCGGGCATCGGGGTCCACCTCATCGAACTCCGAGAGATCCTCCTTTGTCGGAGGTCCTCCCGATCCAGTGCTCCCCCCTACTTCCATTGAAGCGGCGGTGTGGGGATCGACGCCTGGCACGTCATCAGTCGTCTGATCAAGGGTCTTCATGAGGTCTTCGAAGCTCTCCACATCATTGCCACTGATACCGACCGGTTTGGTCACCGGCGCTGCGGGCGGCCCACCTTCAGGGGTAGGAGTCGGGACAGTGGTAGGGGCGGCCGGTTCTACCGGTGCGCCACGCCAGTATGCTATCTCGGCGTCAACATCCATGTCGTCATCCTTCTCCTCGACGGTCGGGAGCGTGGGGACGTCCTTCCTTCCACTTCCCGCTGGCTTCTTCAGCTCCTCAGCCTTCTTTTTGGCCGCCGCCGCGGCCTTACGAGATGCCTCAGGCGTCGCGAGGCGCGGGAAGTTGCTCTCGTCCTTCCCGGGCGGAGTCAGCACAGACTTGGGCCAATGGCCCCCCCCATCGGGGGGCCTTTGGCGGGTCGGCAGGCTCGGGAACCGGTGAACTTCCCCCGGAAGTGCGGATGTTTGGCGCCCGAGCGGGAGGTGCACCCTTGGTAGCCGTAGAGCCGGGATCCGGCGACTTAGCTGACGTGCCGCCCTTTGCGGGCACGGAAGGGACAGGGGCCTTGGGGACACTCCTAATGTCGATGGGCCCCTTCGCCTTGGCGGGCGAGGCTTTCGGTGGCGAGACGGGGCGCGTCGGTGGCGACATCACCTTCGGCGTAGGGCCTTTGGGCTCGGCCTGGCGGGCAGGAGCCTTCGCCACAGAGGGAGCCGCCGCCTGTGCGGGGGGCGTCACCTTAGATGCCGCATCAGTCATCTCTACGTCATGCGATTGACCAGAGCTGTCTGCCCCGGCGACCTTCGCTGGCGGAGCGGTGGAGTAGGTTAACGAATCATCCCAGACCTTGGTCTGGAGAATCTTTTCGGCCTTCACCTTCGCGTCCTCGTCGGGAGGATACATGGTCTTCTTGTACAACATGCCCAACGTTTTCGCAGCATTGGTCGCACTCATGACGCGGTGTAGCGTCCACGAGATGTCCACGGCCGCGCTGGCGAGAGCCGGGAGCGCTACCACAGCTCTGTACTTGTTCGCAGGGGCGCCGGAACTGCCAACACAGTGGTCGCCCCAGAAGGCGAAATCCGCAGGAACCACTATCAAGTTCCTCTTCATCGCTGCCCTGATGAACGTCGTGATGACGCCGAGCATGTGGGTATTTCGAGCGGGCTGAAGCCATGACGCAACCGAAATGAGGATCACCACATTCGATCCAGCTCTCCTCACGGACTCAAGCCTTTCCAGGGTGGTGTGGATAAGGGTTTGCGCGTTGCTCTTGACGACCGACACCTGCTTTTTCTCATCCCAATCGGCCAGGTCATGGAGACGGGTTGCAAAAATGCAGGTGTCATACTCCATGGCCCCCCTTCCAACCGCTTTTTCGCGGTCATGGGTGAGCCGTGTGGCCTCTTCGACCATGGTGGCGATGGGGATGTGGTAACCGCTCTCCCCATACGGGCAGTGGAATTGGATCTTCGGGACGGATCCCTTTCGTGGCCCGCTGTCAGTGGACCGGAGAGTGTCCAGTTGCGCACTGAACTCTTCCGCCGTGATGTAAGAGCCCTTCTTGGTCTTCCCGCGCGACGCAAAGCAAAGGTCGTAGAAGACAAGCACCTGGGCATTTGCCTTAATCGTTGGCTCCTCCAAGTATGTGGGAGGCCCCCAACCCGCTGCCATCGCGGCGAGGATACCGGTGACTCCGGTAGTGCTCATAGGCAGGAGGCCCTTCAACACCGACGGTATAGTCGGGACATCAGAATCAATGCACGTGAGGGCGAATTCCGGGAACACGGTCAGGATGACGTTCCTGAACATTTGGTTTCCCCAACCTATCCACTCTTTTTCGAGGGCATTCTGGTCGTATGTAGTCAGATGAGAGGTCTTAGGCCTGCTCAGGCTGGGGAGCACCTCACTCTCGGGGTTCGTGATCCACTCTTGTTTGTACTTCCCGATCATCTTGTCGATGTCAAGAAACATAGTGGACGGCGCCAGATGCTCCTCCATGATGTAACCCGAATATTTCGGGTACTCATTTTCGAGCGCAAATGGGACCGACGATCCAGCCTCTTGCACCTTCACAGCGTATGTGTTGCTGACGAGACGATGCCTGGCGAACTCCGGGCTGAATCCACCAGTCTTCGTGGGGGTGCTAGGAGCAGCCAATCGCTCCAGTTCGCGCTTGGTCGCGCCAATCTCCCCGATAGCATTAGGCTGAAAGAAGGCGCGCTTCCTCCAAGAGAGCGACGGAGAGCAGGGGTTAACCTCAATGTAAGGGTTGAACCGTTGCAACTCGACGTCACCATTTGCGTAACATGTGGAGAACCCCTCACCACCCGTGATCAGCTCCAGGTCATGGGAGAACTTGATGGCGAGAGCAAAAATGGGTGCCCGAGCCAACATGAGACGCCGCGTTTTATCTCCGCGGGGGTTGTCACCGCTGGCAGCATCTACAGGCAGCATGAAAGAAAGATGAGCCCAGATTCCTTGGCCGTAGTGCGCCCACGGGGTGTACCCGAGCGCTTGGCTGTATACCAGCGACGTCCAAATTCCGAGTTTGTCCTCGGACTCTGAGCTCACCACCTCTTCATGGGCGATGGAGGCCCAAAGGGAGAACTGGCTGAGTCCGTGTGCCCAGAGCTTGTTCTCAATGCTCCCCTGTTGCCATTGGTTCCAATTCGGGGACTCGGCATCAATGACGGACGAGAGAGAGGGTACGATCCAATATCCCTCGCCTGCCGTGATGCCATAGTCGTGGGCCACGTTGGTCACCCCGGGGGTGGCGAGCCTCTCAACCTTGTCCCACAGGAAGAACTGGTCAAGCACGGTTGCGACCTTCAGCTCAGAGGTCATGTGCTCCGCAAATGCTCCAAACCCGCCGTAGGCCTCCATGGATGGCAGATGGTCGATCGATCTGCTAGTGGTCCTATCCTGACACATGTCGATGATTTCCTCCAAGGTTCTATCCTTAATGAGGGAGATGCCATCAACAACGATCTCTGGGGGAACGAACATAGCAAGAGGGCGCATTTGTAGCCACTTTCTCACTATGGAGGGCTCGTACTGAGTGAAGCTGCTGATGCCTCCCGTGTGTTGGGAACGGCGCGGATCACCCATGTCATAGCAGTCGGTTGTGAAGCCGACATAGCTCCGGTACTGGTTCTGCTTGACCGCCAAGTACTCAGTCCTCCAGTTCTTCTTCAACTCCCCGTCGGCGTTCGTGATGGACGAAGACCATCCTCCTCCGGATGGTCGACAGCAGGGGTGTACTGCCGGGTCGACATCCATCGTCTCAAGCCCGAGCGGCGCAATGTGGGCGTGAGGGAGGTAGTGGGTGGCAGAGCCACGGATGGGGATCGCATCGCACAGGATTGCCGCAGCGGTCAGGGCATTGTGCTCAGTGGCGATGAAACCAGAATCCTTGAGCAGGGCGATCATGTTGGCCGCCCTTCCTCTTCGGTAATTTAGGATCTTGGTCCTAATATCCGGGGGAAAGGAATCATACCCCTCACATTTGACGAGACCATTGATCATACTCTCCACCTGCTCTCCGATGATCACATCGCTCAAACGGGCAGCCTTTAAAGCCGCGCGACCGTTGAGCTTGGAAACCCAGCTGTTGAAGCTGTTCTGCATGATGTTGGCCACGGCTTTTACGCGGCCGGTGACAGGGTAGGGGAACCGCAGCGATGATGCGCTGGGAGGTGTGGGGAGGCTTTTCTCAGCCCCAGCCCTGGTGATCGATCCGCTTTCCGCGGAAGCCATATCACAGAACCCGCGTAGAAGTAGCGGAAGTGGGAAGTGGTCCAAGGCAGCCGCCGGCGGCGGTGCAGGAGGGCGATGGAGATCGCCGGAGGTCGCACAGCAGCGGTGCGTGAAGGTGGTGAAGATCACCAGCAGCCAAATGGCTGTCGAGGCCGGGGTGGAAAGTCCGTCTAGGACACGTCACCCGGGCCAGGGATTGTCGCAGCAGCGGCCCAAAGCGCGAGGCGGGGCGGCTATGTGCAACACTCAGGCTCTCACAAATAGTGAAATAGAGGAGCTCAATTGGATTTAAAGATGAATTGTACTCAATCACAAGACCGACAATACCATCAAGAATAAACAAAGGTCAAAGCCCCGTGTGTAGGGGAGTCCCATATGGTCTTGAAGTGGTCGGAAATGTGCATCGCTTGCCGATGTAGACTTCCGAGGAAGTCGTGTTCAGCTGGGAGAGCCAAAAAGCGACATGTAAACGCTTATGAGCACCCCACATTGCATGGCGAGCAACAAGAGAGCACGGGTTCAACAGAGATCGAACACATTCAACCGAGAATTTCATCGAAAATCCTTCCCCAGGCAACATCGTGAAAAGAGAAGTTGTTCTTCCCGTTTCGAAGCGATATAGAGCAGGGTGCACAGCGTAATCGATCATTAGTCCGTTTGTTCACGGCAACAGTAATGACGGTGGCGTGACCGCAAGCTCCAACCTGGCAACTGCAGAGATTAGATTTGTATAGGTCATGGTCATCGATAAATTGGCGGATTTTCTGAACGCAGAGTCCGGGTAGGTCGCCACCAAATCCGATAACAATGTCAAATTCGTGATGTATAGCATTCAGGGCAAAGGCAAGAGTAGAGGCAGTAAGCGCGTCGCACTTTTGTCGAAGCCTCCTGATCTTGGACCAATCCCTTTTGCAGGAATCCGGGCACGAAGGAAAAATATTGAACACAGCAAAATTATCTCTTTTTCCTTTTAATCCGGGATACGTAGAGATCCCTCCGGTGCTTCCATCATCGAGATCGATTTTTACGACTCTGTGCCCGTGCTGGGGGGGCAGGAGTGGTAACACAGATGAGTCAATGACAATGGTCAGGTTGTCATTCTCAGACGCCCTAATCTCGGTGATTGAAATCCTGCAATCTGAGATGTTGGCGTCATTGATGAAGGAGTTGAACTTTGAGTCATGATCGGATTCAATGCGAACCCCCCTGATTGGTGGAAGAGCAGGAGCGGCAGGGGGAATATGCACGGGTTGGGTGGGATGGGAGAGATATGATTGCAGAAACCCCTGCTTGAACATCCCAAGGGTGTGGAGATTTTTGCTCCATACGATCTTGTCGACGCATGCCTTTGTGAGGATGTCGGCTCCCTGATAGTCCGAAGGGCATGCAACGAAACGGAATATCTTGTCGTTGTATCGCTCATTGAGCCACGCGATATCAACCCGTTGGGTACGCGACATGTATCGCATGTTCGGGTTATTGCCCGTGACGATTATTCTGCATGCGGCTTCGTTGTCCTCAAGGACGCTGATGGGTTGTGGGATCGAAGCGTCATATTTGATTTTGCACTTACATACGATTGAGTCCGAGGAGCCGCGACCGATGGCAAAGTGCCAGAGAGCGGCGAGCATCATGGCCTCTTTGGAAATGCCGTGATCGAGGGCGACAATTTCGGCCTCGGGAGTAGACTTCGATACGGAAGTTTGCTTCTTGCTCACGGCGGTGATGGGCATGTAGGTGCGGGGGCCAACGAGGCACACGAGGACCCCGGATGTGCTTTTTGCGTCGGTGCGATCACCGGCGAGGTCAGCATCGCAGTAGGTGACGACTTCGATCATATCAGATCGATCGCCAACCCATCCATAGAGGTGCAATTCAATGGTGGAGTTAATGTACGACACGAGCCTGTGAAGCTTCTTGTCGCACAATTGGTTCCACTTTGTGATTCTGCTGGCAAGCGCTTGCACTGGTCGGATTAAATCATAACGGCCCATACGAGCACCATATAAGATTTTCATTAGGACTTGTGCAGCTGCGTCGCCTAGGACGCCGGGCTTGGCAGAGATGACCTCGATGTCTTCTTTTTGATCAACAAGCTTGTCAAAATCCGGGTTTACCGGGTTCTCGTCAAATTCAGGCTTGCTCTCGTCAAGGAACGGGGTCTCGACAGTCTGAAGGGCCTTTGGAAATTTCGACTGGCAAAGTTCGAGGTAACGCTCAACACATGCTTGCATGAAGCAAGATTCGTTGTACTTGATGAGGTTGATCTTGGCTTTGCCGCGACATGCGTCGGCAGCAGGCCTTCGGTCCGGGCCGAAACGCATCTCCGGTATAGGCTTTGAGGGAGGATGTCCGACCGTCCAGGCAGTCCTTGGATCGAAGGGCCCATCAACGGTGGCTGATCTGAACTCGTACTCGCAGCCGAGATATCTCTTGAGAGGACGGGGCTCCTCCATATTGATAACGGAACCTATGAGTCTCCACCCTTCGGCGAGGTTAGCCGATGGGCCACTTTGCTTGAAATCGTCAACATAGACAACGAGAAAGGTCTCAAGTGCAGGGTGACGAAAAACACTGGGCCAGTCGGGGATGGGCACAAATCCAACCTTTTTAAGTTGGGTCTCGCAGTGCTGTTCCCAAAAACCTCCAGCGTCGGGGTGTCCATAGAGCGCAAGAACAAGGGGGCATACGGGGTCTTGCATGCCCTCCCATTCCTTCGGCCATTGGTCACGGGGAAGGCGTATCCAGGTTTTGGTTCCGCCGAGCAGCGCCTGTGTATATGCGGATTCCCCGTCGCTGACTTCAAGCGAGTTTCCTGGCAAAAGTCCGTATGCATCAGCAACCTTTCCCGCCGCCATGGTGGCAGGGCACGAAGTGATTTCGGAAAACAGAGCCCAGGCATTGGACTCGTCCCTAACATGACACCCCTCGAAGACAACACGGCCCTTGAACTTCCTGTTCGGATCATCCTCAGCAAGTTCGTGATTCTTTTCGACGCATATGTCAAAGATGCGACCGACATGAACTTTGGTCCCTTCTCGTTTTGCCTCAGCAGCGACGTCACGCCACTCACGCACCCTGGATTGGTCCCAACAGCCGAGATCCCTAAGCTTCTTCCACTCCTTTTCTAGGGCGGCGAAGGCCTTGGGATCGAGCTTCGCCTCCTTCCGAGGCACAGGGCGAGCGACACAGGCACTGAACGGAGGGAGCCCGAGAAATGGACTGTGACCGGACCCATCGGCCCCACGAGGCATGGCAAACCACTCGGTGTTTCCGGTGGAGGACCACATATGTGATAGGAGAGTAGCGGATGCAGCGGGGGCACCTTTGTCGGTGCTACCGAATCCTTGCCCCCCTCTTTTGGTGGCACGCGGCTTCTGAACGCATATGACGGGCTCAAGAATAGAGACGCGCTCAAGAATGAGTTGTGCGATTTTGTCTCCCTTCTTGATGAGGAAGTCACTGTTCGAATGGTTGAAGATTACAACTTTGACCTCTCCGGTATAGTCGGGGTCAATGACGCCGGCACCGATGTCAATCATGTGCTTGGCAGCAAGGCCAGAGCGGGGGGCTATTCTCCCGTATACTCCCTCGGGAATGGTGATGGCTAATCCAGTCCCGATGGTGGCTTTGTCGCCAGCGGGGACTATGTGATCATCGGCCGATTGAAAATCCAGACCAACACTTTCAGGAGTCCCGCGACTCGGGACAGCGACTCCTTCCCGAAGAGGATGGATGTAGAGCGCATGGGGGTCTCTTTTCCATGCGGCGCGGTTGTTGGGCTCGGCGACCGCGACAGGAATCGTAGATCTCTCAGTCCTCCCTCTGTACCAGGATTTGATGATTGTCTGGCACATCTGCTTTGGATAGAGGGCAGTGAGCGGAGTGAGGGACCCCTCAATTCTGGCGTGCGCGAACCCCTTTTCATGATGACACGTTCGGCCCCCGAGCGCGGCGGCGAGGTCGGGAGAGTTCGTGGCGATTCTCCACTGCTTCCGGATGGGCGTTCCGTTCTTGTCCTTCATTCCGAAGTCGCATCCGTCAATATTGACAGTGAGAATCTCAGGATCGTCAAGAAACTTCTTCATGAAGGGTTGAGACCATCCAAGGCAATGACGTGGCCATTCATAGGCAATTCGTCCACCACCCTTCCGTACTTCACGAGAAACTCGAATGAAGGCCGCGAACATGATTTGGGATTGTCTTCGAGCGTCGTTAAGCTCGGCGGCGAATTCGGGTCCGTACTGAGAAAGGTTGACGTATTGCCAAGTACTCCAAGGTCCACAGGGAATAGAGGACCAGAGATCGCATTTAGGGTTCTTCTTAACGATCTCGATTAGCCTCTTAACATCCTTGCTCTTAAGGATATCAAAGGAGCCCTTGTGCACGCGAATGGCATCTCCGCCAAATTCGAACATAGTGGCGGAGAGTGCGGAATCGGCTTCGCATGCAAATTCAATTAGGAGTGATTTATTGGAGATGGCCGGCGCGCCAGGATGATCGTCGCCAGGCTCGAAGCGAGACTTCTCAACCTCAAGCTCCCTCTCAGTGCTGACATAGATCCTTCGCGCGGTGAGCGACATGGCTCGCCAATCATCGGACGAGATGGAGTTGGGCTTCCCCGTCCCGGTGTAGGGACGTTCTTTGCGTTTGGAGGATTGAGGATAATCAATGTCCTCCTTACCTCCCGGCAGCACATCTTCGCAGAGTGGCTTCTTGGGAGAGGGACGCCTCCTTTTGGGCGCGCAGCCCTTGTCGAAGAGGATAGTAACCCCGGTCCAGAACTTATGTGTTCTAACCCGATGGCCGCTGGCATACACATCACGGGAGTCGCGATAGACCTCGTCTTTGGAGTCGAGGAAGTTGCAATGAGTGATCCTGACGTCGTCGAGATCAGCTTGGACCGGCCCCCTGAAGGCAGAGGACGGGTGTCGTCTCCAAAGAAGTCCTTTCTCGCCTTGACATGGTATCGATGCCAGGACCTTTCTTCTTCAAAGCGCACCCAGTAATCATCCCTTTTGTCAGGGGAAGATCCATCCGAGACGTGACTATCTATGACGTCAATCCCAGGAACGTTGTCAGAGTCAGCATTCTGTCGCCGATTTCGACAATCATCCTCATCGTCCCCATGGTCAAAGCGCCCCTCGTCAAAGCTGAAGGACTCGTCTTCACGGGGCAGAACTTTTCCGCCGAGGTGATCAGGGTCTAATAGGCGATCATGCTTGTATGATGCAATCTCTCGGGTACGAGCCTCATATGCTTTTAGCAGGGGAAACACGAACGGCTCTTCAGCATCGTGGTAGATCTGTTTCACTTGGTGGATACTGGGTCGAACAACTCCAGCCTGAAAATGCTCAAGGTCAGCAACATAGTAGTCGCCCTTCCATTTCCCTCCAGGTTCGAACCGATAACCGAGGAAAACACCAGGTTTGGCAACAGGGGCGAACTTGGGAGCCTTATAATGATCGTGTTCTTCGCCGGGAACAGCGGGAGCGATACTAGATTCTTCCTCAGCGAAGTCAGCGAGGGGGTCGTAGTCACAGTCACGCAGAGCTTCCTCGATTTCTTCTGCTGACATGGGTTCATATTCATCATCAGAAAGAGGTGCGTCTTCCCTTGAGGTTTCGCCCCACTTCTCGAGAGCGTGGACGTCGACCTGAAAATAGGTTTCGCCAATCCAATCTTGCAATTGATCATCTCTAGGATCACTCAGATTTCTCCACGTGGTTGACTGAATAGAGTCATTTTCACCGTTGAGATATTTAATGATGGTGAGAGTTTCGTCAGCGAGGAATTCAACGTCAATCGGGCAGTTGGAGCCCCTTGGATCGAAGAGTTTCTTTCTGGGTGTCCGGTGTATACGGATAACACACTCGTTCTCTTCGTCTTTGCTCCAATAGTCATCGTCGGCAGGCTTATTTTGATCTTCGGGGGCGTTTTTGATCCCCCCCTTTTCAATTCGACGCGGTTTGGGAGCGACGGGGAAGAAATCAACCAAGCAACCGAAGGGAAGAAGCTTGCCGTTGAAAGGAAGGGGGGCGTGTCTTTTAGACCACGCGCTTCCACCTCCCCGATTCTCGATGTTCCTAGCGACGGCAAAGTACTTTGTTGCGTAGGGCCACCATCGGGCTTCTAACCCGGCTTGACGTAAAAGCACACGTGCACCATGAAGGACTAATTTGACTTTGTTTTCAATGATGCCGTTGGTCTTTGGCATTCCCGGAGTAGACCATTCATGTATCCAGCGCAGTTCTTTGCAAGCACTGACAAGTTCTTTAGCTTGATCAGTGTGCATCATCTTGATGTCATTTTGAGGCCCCGCGAAACGGTTGAAAGCGTCAACGGTGTTAGCATCAGAGCGGTTTATGACAGGCATGACATCGATCCACGAAGTGGCGAGATCATAGAAAACGATGGCGTCGGCCTCGCCGTTAATGCCCCTGTCACGTAGCCCACGCAGAACCATCGTGTCGGCGGTGACTAAGTCGCCAAAGTCTTCGGCTCCATGACCAGCCGCGCCCTTCTTCCGGAACAGCCTGACATTCTCCATCTTGGCACGCTGGCAATGCGAGCAAAAAGGGTTCTTGGGAAGATGAGTCATCATGTGGCGGAGGGTCAAGGCGTCAGCTCTCCAGTCATCGGCGCTACGCAGGGGGCCGTGGCCTTCAAGTTCAACGGTTTCCTCAATTGGATCAGAGGCAGGAGGATCAGGATCGGGTGGGCCAGGATGGCCTTCACGTACAGAAGGTATGTCCTTTGTTCCCTCTTTGATGACATCCCCGGAAAGAGCAGAAGGAGCGGGAACAGCAGGGATGTCAGGGTACTGATCGGCCACCGGAGAACTGAAGTTACAACGTGAGGCAGGCAAGTACGGGACGTTGTTCAACACGTCGAGCACAATTTCCTTGCCATCAGGTCCTTGAAGGACGGGAAGCTCACCTGCGGGCCAGGTGAATGTATAACCTTGCTCCATACAGCGTTTGCCGATTGAGATGAGCGATGGCGTGTTCTGCATGACGTGGGCATTGATCACCTCGTCAATGTCCTGCATATCAGCAGCAATGCTTCCGAGGGTCGACGCCGTGCCGTTGGCGGTCTGCAGGGCATGGGTACGTCCAGTTTTCTTCACCAGACTCTGCTCTCCGGCACTAAGTTCGTTCAGTCCAACAAGGTCGATGGGGCAGCCTGTATCAGCAAGCCATCGGATCGAACGTTCGTGCCCAGGAGCGGATGGAGTGGAGGACATGCGCGATGCTCTATACATCATGCGCCGTCGAATCGGTTTAGATTCGAGGTATTCGCCCTCTTGATCAATGGCGACCTGCTCCTGCATGGAGAGTGCGCGGAGAATGGCCTTCTCACTTTGCCGTTCAATGGTGATCTTTGAAGCGTTCTTGAACTCCCCAGAGTGAGTATATGATGGATTCCTGGATTTCTGAGAAACATGAGAAATCTGCTTCATAAGGTTGTTATCGGAAACGACGATATACTCAATCATGGCGGAGTCATTGATCTGAACTGTCAGGCTGCGATCGTCGTTGTAGACGTTCGGACGCATAGAGGCATTCCACGCGGCACGCTTAACAGGATCAGTGTATGACCAAAAAGTAGTTTTCACGTCGCCGGTAAAACCGATAGGACAGAACATCCTATTCCGCGAAGTGTGAGAGGTGATTGGAAGGTCCTGGATAACCCGTCCGTCGGGGATTGAAACGGTACGTCTCCATACCACATGCTGTAGCCCGGGGCCCCCACCAGTGGGTCCCTGAAACATGCAAGCCCGGTGATCGGTTCTAGACCACACCTGTGCATCAGCAGGAGGAGAGCGGCCGGGTGTCCTGTCAGAAAGGGCACCCGTCAGGCCACCAGATTCGCGTTTGGTCGCTGGGCATGCGATAGATATTCCCGGCGAGGCCTGTGGGTAACGGCCCGCCCCTCTCAGAAACCCTCGTCAACCCCGGGTGCGGGACTGTCAATTCGCCCATCAGGATAGGGATTCGACGAATCGCCCCCTTGCTCAATAGCAGGGGCACTTGGCTTCCTGGGAAGCGGGGCTAGGTCAGGAGGGGGCTTCTCATGCTTGTACGTGCACTTTGGACGCGTGCACTTGCCGACGTTTAGCCACTCTCTGCAGTACCCAGGGTATATGGGACCGTCGTTATCCCGGGGAGAATTCGGCTTCTCCTCATGGTGCGCAAAGCGGCAGTCAGAACCTCGCCTACATTGCCCCTTCTGCCAATCATGACAGACTCCAGGGGTGGCAGGATGCTCATGGCGGCGATCTCTTCCTGGAGAAGGGCGCTCCCTGCTACTCCGCCTGGGGTCATCAGATCGCGTCTTTCCGCGATCACGATCACTTGATCTCGCGTCCCCTGTCTTGCGAGTATCCCCAAACGGCGAAGGACGGCGCACCCCAGGAGCGGCGGCATTCGGGTTGCGATCAGCATGCGGAGATCGGGAGTACATTCGATCCTTTATCTCAGAGACATTGTACCTCGTCCTCCACCTCGACACAGCGTTGCGAGCGGCCCTCATGATCCAGTCGTAATTCTGCACGTCTGGATTACGATCCCAGTGTTGTACATCAGGCATTAAGCATGGTGAGTGTCGAACTTGCTCAAAGAAAACATGCTGAAGAACATGGTGATCAATCGGTGCGGTGATTCCGCCCAGGAGTCCTTCCCATTTATCAAGGAATTTCTCAAGCTGAGGCTCGCCAGACCCGGCAGCTCTGCCGAGGGATAGGCGAAGAAGTTCATTCGTACGGATAGACTGGCTCCCGACTTCATCGGGACGAAGGTACTTCAATGAGACAGAACAGGATCTGGCGGCTTTTCAGCCTCGTCCCCCTTTTCACCTGAGCCTCTTCAGTCAGCCTGCTGATCTTGGCAACTATAGGTTTCGATGTGATGCACTTTCTCAGTGCAGCATTGAACTTATTGTCAAGGATCGGGTAGAGGCACTCCCCATCAAGTTCCTCTATTGTGCTGGCGTTCTCGACACTCATGACCCAAGACATGGCATATGGCGAGTCATAGCTGAATGCGTTGCTCACGATTTCTCTCGTGGAAATGATCCAGTCTCGCAACTCATGCGGTGCGGGCTCTTTTTCGAGCTCTATGTTGGCGCACTTGTTCGCCTCAGATGGCAACGAAGTTAAGGGCGGTCGAGTAGCCTGCCCAAAAACATGGGGAGGTAAAACGCCGTCTCTGCCAATGGATATGGCACACAGAGAGCAACTCCCGGACGATGGCGGGCAGCACGCGGCACATAAAGAAGTGCGGCACAACGAACAAGTTTGGAAGCATGGAGGTGTCCCGGGGATGCTGGTCTTGACATTTATGTTGCACCGAGGACAGACCCTTTCCTCAGCGGAGGATCGGCGAATATCGGGGGCTCCAATACCGCCGACGCCACCGACGTCATGCACACCCTTACCGAGTCCTGGTGGAAGAGAAAAACCAGTTGGCCCGCCAGAGTTATCCTGTGCCCCGTGGTGAGGCTGTGGGTTCTGCTGATTTGTCACAGCAGCGTCAGGTCCGTATCTCCCGCGAATGACTCCCTGAGACGTTCCATGCTCAACCTGACCGGTGAAAATCCCCCCTGTAGGGGAACATCCGGGGTACGTGTTGATGGTCCCCCTCGGAACTGCTCGTCCGACTACGGGCGAAGACATTGCCCTTGGTGGCATTGGCCCGGCAGCTCCGACGTTGGAACAGAAACCAGAATTCCCTTGGTGCGGTTCAGGACTCCGATGTGACGGATCTCCACGTGATGGCCCGGATCCAGGATCAGGAGCAGTGCCATCCTGCTGATTATGATCAGGAATGCAATCAGGTCCTCCAGGCCCCGCGCTGGGGCCGCGATGCTTAGTTTTCCCGTCGGGATCAGCTCTCAGACAACCGAGGCAAATAGGTCGAACACTCGACCCAAAACGACGTACATCGTCAGGCGAAGCGATGTGTTGATCGCAGTACTCGTCCTTGCATATGAGACACCTCACAAGTCCGTGTCTCCCCCCTCTTCCTCTGCATGCGCGGCATCTAGGAAACTGATCGCTGCACTTGAAACATGAGTTACAGTCATGGTCAAAGCAGTCTTCGCAGACTGACTTGCCGCAGCTTCGGCATGGATAGCGAGGTTCCCGATGCTGTGGATGCCCTGGCTCCTCATGAGCACACCTGGCCCGGTTATCAGGGGCAGCGCCGGCAGCCCGAGCAATGGCCCTCGTTCTAGAGGGATCCCTGCCGAAGATGGGGGCTGATGGTGATGGTGGGGGTGGCCCCGAAGGAGGTGGAGGTGGAGGAGGCCTCGCCGAGCTGACGGTGCGAGCATCACGAGGAGGAGAACCTCTAGGAGCCCTTCCCTGGGTTAAGGAATCTGTGTCTCCAGATTTCTCCCATGATCCCGTTCCGGCGGTCGAACCAGCGCCAGCACTTGAGGATCCGCAGGCAGCAAGAGGTTGCTCCCTCAATTCAGCGATCTGCATGTTGATCTCATTGACCCTCAGCACAAGCTTCATAAACTGCTCTTGCATGTCCCTCGGGTTGGGGCCTAAGCTTTTGTCATGAAGGTCCTTGACACATCTAGCAATGCGGGACAATTGAAGCTTGAATTCTTCCTGTTTCTGTGAGTTCTCATTGAGGGCTCCGGATACCTTATCACTGAACTGCTTCAGGTCGGTCGCAGGAACGAGATGCTGGATATACGTCTCGACGTTCCCACGGATGGTTCTTTCTCTTGAGATGGTTCCCTCAATGTCGATGACACTGCGAGAGTTCGCCTCAACTTCGTCTTTGATTTTCCGAACCTCAGCCTCAAGGGCCCCGATCTCAGAAAACCTAAGAAGCTGGACCTTGGCGTTCTCAAGTGATTCGGCCTGCTCGCGAAGTTCAGGAGCGGATATGACGATCGAGTTAGATCTCTCATCATACATCTTGAAACGCTCATTCATCTCCTTCTCGCTTCGGGCAACCCACTCGTGGAAATCACGGAACTTAGCCTCGTGTTTTGAGAGAGTTCCGGCAACAGCAGAGAAGGATGATTCAACTTTCTTCTCGAAGGCGTCAACACGGTTATTGATCTTCTTGATCTCACCGACGCAAGCGTTGATATCATCCCTACATGAACGAATCTCAGCTCTGCATCCCTGGATTTCGGCCTTGCACCCCTTGACCTCGTTATGGATCGCGAGAAGCAGTCGTTGAAGCTCAGATGCAACAGGATGGCCGCCACTTGTGGAAGCAGACGGAGCAGGACGACTATCAGCGTCATGATCTCCGCGGCTATTCTCTTCCCTGTCGGGAGTGCAGCCCGGAGTTCCGATTTGAAAGAATGCGGGGACAACGGAGTCGTTGACCGGTTGATTCGAAGGAAGCCCTCCATATCCAGGGGCAATAGTGCTAAGACCAGGTCTCCGATTCCTAGGCGTAGAGTTAATCCCGTCATCAGTCTCCTTCTCAGACATCGGGGCGTTGGAGCTGAGCCCAGACCCCGCAGAGTGTATAGGAACGTCAATAGGATCGTGATGAGCTGGGGGATTAGATCGCAGTCGTAGAGCAGCTTCACGTCTCTCGGGTGACTCAGAGCTCCTCTTTGTGGCTCGTGAGTCAGTGCCGGTTTGTCCCGACACATTATCAAATGATGATGATCCGCGAAGTTGAGCTTGATCTGGATTAGGTTGAGTGAGATCAAGCCGTTGAGCAACGTCACCATTGAGTGGCTTAGGGGAAAGTACTTTGGCAACGCGGCTCGGCGGGAGCGATGTAGTTCGTCTCTCTGGTGTGACCTCGGCCTCATCGATTACATCAAGGATTCCAGGAATGGTTTCATCATCTTCATTTCCTCTCCTGGGTGGCTGATGGAAGGGGATGTCGAGGAGGTCAAATGGAGTAGAGCCAATACCAGGTGTATCCTGCTCGGATCCATCACTGGTACGGTGGCTGGACTGCTCCTCGAGGTCGATGACGTCGGGGGCGGACTCTTTTCGAGTCTGACGCCGATTGAACGCCGCGAAGAGACCGGCATGGCTTCTTGACGAAGAGAAGGAAGGATTTGGGCCTGCTGTTTCGCGGCCCGCATCCGATCGACTAGTACCTGATGTCCGATTTGGCGGATTTGAGCCCGCGTTGTAGCGGTTCGCATCCCGACCTCGGGTACCTGAGGAAAGCGGTGGATTCGGACCAGCGTTGTAGCGGTCCGCATTCCGGTCGCGGGTACCTGACAGGTGAGATGATACTGCATCAGGGATGAAGTCCATATCCGCCGGACTGGGGTGATCGTGAATGATGTCAATGTCGGATGAACCTGAGACGGGAGGAGGGCCAGCTATTTGCGGCCAATCCTCAATCGCCCGTTTGCCCACCTCGGGTTGGGCCGAACCTGCATCATGAGAAGGGGAGAAATCTTCAATGGGGTCATTTTCTCCATCATGAGGGAAACCCTGAGTAGGCTCATGCGTAGGCAGGGCATCAAAAGATCTGTCAATTCGGGAAGGCTGAGATCTCCAATCGGCATCAAAAAGGGATTGAAAATCCAGATTCCCAACCGAAACGGGGGCACCCGAGTTAAAGTCGAGCCGACCGAAATCAGGCGGTGTAGCCTGCGATCCACTGCCGAGGAGTTGGTCAAACTGATCCCATGTAAGGGACCATGATTGAACCGGCTCCGGATGAGCAGCATGACGGGCAGCCCGGTCCTCGATCTGGAGCGCCACGAACGGAACAGTAGGCGAAATCGATGAGGGCACCTGATTTGGAGGAACCTCAGCCTCTTCTAGAGGGGGTCCGTCCTCGATCTGGAGCACTGCCGCCGGGATAGGGGCCTCCGCATCCTCATCAAACACAACCTGAGAAAGGATCCAATCGTCCGTGATCACCCCGGGATTGGGCTCTGCGCCCACCATCGGGGGAATGGGCCACAGCCGGCTGTCTAAGCCGGGGGCAGCAAGCGCGGCGTTGCCGCGAAGGGCGTTGGCCTCGTCGTCCACGAAGCCCGGCCCACGATGAGAAGCTCCGGGGGACGCCATTGCTCGTACAAGTAGGCGATGGGAGCAGGTAGCGGGTCACGTCCCGCAACCGGATCACCAGCCCCAGCTTCTAGCTGGTACGGCTGATAACCTGCGGTTTTGGGCGAACACGAAGTAGCCCAGGGAATCAAAGAGGTACACGTGATCCACGAAGTACCAAAAGAACCCAGTCCCAACGCACAATGGTGAAGTTGCTGATGACCAGGTTGTGGGAGTGACAGTTGAAGAAGATCAAGTTTGGGAGGGTTGGAAAACAGGTTACAACAGAAAGTGAAGTTCAGAACCAGGCCCAGGAAGTCCTCGACGACCAGCCACCCACCACCTAACACCGGCCGCGGCAGCACCAGGACCTTTTCCCGATGATGACGCAGGCCGCCGTGCTATGGCGGATGCACGCAAATCCGAGAGACCCCTGACGGGAGGTTTAAACTTGAGCCAAACGGCCATTCGGCCGTTTTGCCACATGATGAAACAACACGTGAACGAAACACAGGGATCATGAAATCCAGGGTGCAGTGCAGTTTAGCGACTTTTGTGGATCCAGTTCTAGACAACCGTGTGGCAACTGGGATGGCCATTTTTCTCTTCCTACACCAGAAGTAGGGCACTGAAATCCTCCCAATGAGTTTTGTTGTTACGTTTCCAGGTCCAAAACGGGCAACATGTCAAGGAACCCTGTAAACAAACGCCTTGCGCTTTGCTGGTCGGTAGGTGTTCCAACAACATCGAGCTAAACAGGAAACAGAAAGAACCGGCGGCCGCCACCGGACCGTGAGGTGCATGGAGCACGTTGTGGAAGTCGATTTTGTTGAGCGATTCGAAGCTGGAGATCATCAATAAAGGACGCATTAGTATGTGAGCTGACTGGATTGAACACCTTGATTGGATTTGAGCACCGTTGCGCACAAGCATGCACCTTAGATGATAGATATATCATATCCGAAAACATTCGTTCATCCTCTGTTCCAGTTTTAGCAACCAGTTTGGCAACCAATCACATGGCGCAGTACTTCCTCCTCTCAAGATGCCTTAGACATCCATTCCAATGGAACAAGTCTGCCTGGGCGCCCGAACCTTCGTGCCGCTCCCAGTCCCAATCGTTCGTCCCACAGAACGGTTCGAAGCACACGACCAGTCCATCGAAATGGAGGTCCGACCAGTCCGAAGCTCCATCTCTATGGGCCTAACGAGAGAAAGATCCTGCGGAGTGCCGACGCAAGTCATTCGGGACCCACACCGAGCAACCGGGCTGAGGTAAACAAGCATGCCCCCCCTCTGATTGCCAATATTTGGTGTTCAAGACTAAACGCAGGATCAACATCTTTGCTATTGAACAGCTATAATGCTCACCTCCAAATTCATTCCGTCATGCTAAGTCAAGAACGCACAAATAATATCGGTTGCTGTTGACCCCCTGCAAAAAGTTGATCACTTTTTGGGGGGTTTAGTGGAAAACCCAACTTGATTTCAACCAAAAAGTTAAAGTCTAAAGATCCGTTACCCAATAGCAGTCAAGTAATGGGTACCTCAGGTGTCCAGGGGCTCCTTCTCCCCCTTTCGGCACTCCCCTTGACCGGCCCGCCCGGGCAACTGGCCTGACAGAAGCGCAGTCACCGCCAGCCCCGCCCACTTGGCCAAAGCCATTGGCGCAGCCCAAAACTGCAGCCCAGGTGATCAAAATGATCTTGGTCGCGTGTATATGTATTTATTCCGTGTTTGTTGCTTGCTACGTTGTCACTTGACTCCAAACTACAACATGTCAAAGTCCCAACAAGAACACTGAGCCACATTTGAGGGCTTCCAACAGCCTTTGGGGATGGGTGTGAGGGTTCTTGAGAGTACCCTTTTAGAGGTTGGCTTAAAGGGAAACAGGAAAACAACGAATTTATGGGGAGCCCTTCCTGCTTGAAGCCTTTGGTCGCGGCGTTGACGCAATTGGATAAGAGCACCAACATGGTAAGCCGCAGGATGAATTTGGACCCCCTGTCGTGGTGGCACCAATCCCCAAAAGGCTCAACTTTGGACAGCCTGGCATGTTCCAAGCTAAATGCTTGTCCAAATGCAGGCACACGCCCACCCCCACCCCCACCCAACATAAATCCATCAATGCGTTATCCATGTGGCAGTCTACTTCCCTGCTCGCCGCAGCGAATGGTGCGAGCCCGCTGCTTGGATGGAGGACACTTCAAGCCAACAGCACGCCAGCTACAATTCGCAAGCCCTCACAAGCAGTCAACAAAAACACATCATTTAATCATGGAAATGCGTCAAACTCAGCTAAACGCAAAACCAATTGCAGTTGGCTGCCAAGGAACATAGCATGATACCAATCATTCATCACTGCACGCATGGCCATGCAGTCAGGAGGTAAGGCGGCCGCTGGATGTCAAACATGCAGTCTTCGTCCACGGTCTTGCACATGACGCCCAGCGCAATCTCAGCACAAGGATGTGCCAACTTCAGGGTCAGTCAACGTCTGCCAGCCCATGAACCAAAGCAGCCGAGTTCACATCCAAATGAGTTGCTGAGGCGGCCACTTTAGGCCGCAATAAGATCCTCTACAATGGGTGTTCTTGCCGGGTGGTTTGTGGGTGGGTTGCAGAACCCAGGCCCAGCAGCTGGGGCGAACATGATAAAATTGCAAAACCGGTTCTCGGGGCAACATGGCGGCAACCCAATTCAATTGAGGGGTGGGGCCCTTGGAAAATGCCCGGGGGGGGAGCCGGGCCGAGCGGCCTCTCTGGGCGAGTTGTTCCATTGAATGCAGCCGTTCTTGCCGCAAGTTTCAATAGAGCGCGCATGTTGTCCACATCCATAGGCACCCAGTGAAACAGCCAGTCCGCATCCGGTTTGCCAATGCGTCAGTCACTAAGGTACGACTGTCCGTTTGAAAGCGGCTAAAAGGACCTGCCCCCAGCTTGACTCCCAAGCAACAAGTCCAGTATACCTGGGCCTGCCCGGGATTCCTGTTGGCGAGTGAAGGAACACAATCAGGACACAACACCTAAAATAAAAGGCATATAACAACTAACAGACGAACAAATACGAACCAACATGGTGGACCACCGCGCCTGTTTCTGATTGGGACAGTCCCCTGCTAAACTTCATCTATCCACATTCTGATGCTGGCTCTCTTCGTGCTGGTCAAAGCTAAGTGTTTACCAGCTCCCAGCCAGCTAACGCTTTTACCATCCCGCCAACACGGAACCTACCAAAGGGCTCCTTGCTGAGGAACATGGCTTTCCAGAACCCTTAGACAGGCTCCACGTTAGTTGGTGAATGTGCTTTCGGTCCAGCCACATTTCAAGAGACATAAGAAGAAGCAGAAGCCGAGTAGACATCACAGCGTCAAAGGCCACTAGCCTCATGCAAGGGTGCCTCTTATAGGTGGTTTGATGGTTTGGATAGCAGGTCTCCCATGTTATCCTCAAGAACTGGTTCAAACCAACCAAACCAACTACTGAAAAACTGGTATACTGTCCGAAGAACTGGTTGAAACCAGCTTTCCCTGTTGATCCACTGATTCAGATCCCCAAATGGCCATGGGTCAAAATCCTGTATGCCCAGTGAACATCCCAATCCAACCACTACAATAGGTTCTAGAATGGTGGTGCACCGGGACGGGTCCCCAAAATTGGATCCCAAAACGGCCAAATCCCCCAGCCACCAAAGGACCAGCCGCAAAGGACATGAGACCCGTCCGTGCCGAGGCGCATAGGCGAGGCAGTGGCAGCACTCCGTAGCCGGCGAGGTGAGCACCGCGGCCTGTGGAGCCAAGCGGTAAGCCGTGGGGAGAACCGAAAGGCCCGAGCCTCACAAACATCCCCTGGCAACCCAGCCCAAAGCTAAAACATATGGCCATGGGCTCTTTCAGAACATCCCAATCCCCCACTAAAATAGACCAAAATGGTGCACCTACCCCAAAATGGTACCATTGGTGACCCACTTCCATACTAATATAGGTTTCTTCCAACTAGTTGGCCCCTCAAGCGTCGCCCAGCCAACAACTGGGCGAAACCGCCAGTTGCGTAGGGCGGCCCAGCCATAGGTGAGCCTTCGGAAAAATAGATGGGCTTCCCCGGTAAATGGAACCGCATCTAAACCAGTGCCATCTATATTTAACCAAACTAACGTAAAACAAAAGCTATGGACCCGAGCCTCACAAAACGAGTTACACCCGCCATGTGAATTATCTTTTTGTTGAAGGCCTGGCACTTTGCCGAAGTGAGGCTGCAGCTGAAATGTGTCCCCCTGAATCTTCGTTTACGCACTTTTTTCTGCTCAAATGCTTGTTTGCGCGTTTTGTGGTGTTTTTTTGCGCGCTTTTTTGAATTTGCGCACTTTTGAGGGATTTGCGCACTTTTCGGATGAAACTCCTCTGGTAGCCAAATTCGGCACTGCTTATGTAAACAACAGATACCGCGCTGCTTGTGCCCGTGCCGGCGCAGCTGTTTGTTGAAGTCCTTGATGTTTACTGCATATCTAGCTCTTCTTTGTCTCCACCCAAGCCTGTTTTAGGCAGGAAATTTGTGGCACACCCGGCACAAGTACCAGCTATATTTTGAGGCCATTGATTTGGCAACCCGCTTGGCTCCGTCAAGAGCTCCCAGCCCGCAAGTATTGCCTGGGTTTGCACGGATCCGCTGTTTGCTCCAGAACTGTGCTTGCGCCACATTTTTGTTGAGACAAGTCGCTGATAGTAGGTGAAATTAGTCGATTTTCGGCGCTTTGCCAGCCCGCAATTTGCGCGCAAAAATCCGGTACTATCGCGCAAATATCCGCAATTGCGCGCAAATTCGAAAAGTGTGCGCATGTATGCGTGCGTTTTTGACCTTTTAATTAGGCAGCAGATGTCTAAAGCGCCCGAATTGCCAACCAAAAGATCGGTTTTGAGCCACATGTGGTCGTCGCTTGAAGCTGCGCCACTTGCAAGAGCCGTTCGAACTTCTTGCAAATTCAAGGAGTTGAAACTTGTTTCACTTGACTGTCAAGCTGGCTTGGCAATGTTGAAGGCTGTTCCCGACAACCGCTCCGTTGGTAAATAGCCAAAATGCACTCTGGTTCTTTGGATCATCTAGGCGAGTTCTGGCCGATTAGGCGCATGTATCCTTGCCTATAGTTATTTTTGAACAGCTTGACAGGTTCATGTCCAGGCTATACACACCCCGCACCTTTTTCAAACCAGCCAAAAACGCCTCGCGCAGTTCTTGGAACTTTGCGCGTTTGTTGATTGAAACGCGCACTTTTTCGTTGTGCGCACTTTTTTTTGCTCAAATGAAGATGCAGGCCCAACCATTTTGGGGGTCTATGTTGACATATTCCCAAATGATACAACAATGCATTGTCTTTTTGTTGTGATGTGGCAGTGTACTTTTGCAACCACAAAACGGGGTTGCACCCCAACCAGTCTAAGGCTCTAAGGGCACCGAACGTGCTCCGACTGATTCTTTGAGTGCAACAAGTCCCAAGCTGCGGAGTTTGACCAAGCAGGCAACACTCATGCCTTTGGGCGCCCAAAAGGTGGGCTGCGCGATCAAACGGAAAAAAAGGTACCGCACCTGGAGGCGGGCCCAATTCTTGCTGGCCGGCGTGGTGCCATGGGGCGCGCCGAACATACCTGGGGCATTGGCCATCGCACTGGGGTGGTACCACAACATGACGGGGTTCAACAAAAAGAGGGACGGCTCAGTACTTCGGACAACGCAAAGCGAGAGAGGGAGAGAAAGAGAGAGAGATCCAAGAGTTAAGAGCTATAGCAGTTTTGAGGACTTTGTGCTTCCAATACTGTGAGTTCTCCGCTGACAAGCCTTTTGCTCGGCACGCAGTCACAGCTAGACAGTCACCACTCAAGTCTTCAATTGATCACACAGGCTTCGGACAACACCAGCCAAACCATCGCCTTGACGCATCAATGTGTCATAGAGCATTCTGCAGCAAGTGGTGCAATGGTGTTAAACACTGCAATGGTCTGTCCGAACCGGCTGGGTGTCGCAAACTGAAGACATAAACACACCCCGAGTAAGGGACTACTTTCGTGAGGAAGGTTCGTTTTATCCCTGAATCGGTGAGCTTGCGTTACTACTTGTTCCCACACGCAAGGGGCTTGAAATTTGAAGCAGCACCCATCACACGATAGTTGCAAGGGTACCTCCCTTAAGACTGGTCGTATGGTCAAACCATCACTCGCAAAGTAAAGTGGGAACCCAAAATGGTGTCTTTCAATATGAATGTTCTCTTGGGGTGGCATCTTTCAAAGGGACATTCCTCCAAACATCCATGTTCTTTTGGGTGGTTTCACATTCGGGAGGATTACGCGCCTGCAAGGGTCTCCTCCAGGTATGTGGTCGCAGGAAACTCCAAGGGCCTCAGCGTCTCTTGAAGCCCAACCCCAACTTTTGGGTTGTCCTCCTGGTTTTTGCCGGAGTTGAGTTGTCCCCCATGCCCCCCCTAAACCAAAAATAGTGTGACACAAAGATTGTAATTCCACAGCGGGTTGGCAAAAATGTCGCCTTTGGAGGACAGAATTCCTTACCGAAGTGGTGTCCACCAATGGGCTCCAATTGAAATTCATGCACAAGTAGGAGGTGGGGCCGCGGGCTGCGCGGATCCTATGACATCCTTTGCCTCCAAAGCATTCAGAAGTGGCGGGTGAGTTCGCGTTTCCTTGCTGCTGGTCACAGATTGTCTTTTTGTACGCTTTGCACGCTCTGCCATCCGGCCACGGTCCGATGTAGGCGCAACTACAGCCACTGACAACTGCGCACGCCGTCCCAGGTCTTAACGCAGGCAAACCTTGTTCCATTTCCTTGTTCAAAAAACAGTTGCACCCCCGGCATGCACACATAGGAGTGTTTCTCCAAATAGTGGACCCCCTTTTAGATGGTATTTAAAGGGAGGCCAAGAGGACACCCACTATTTGTGGGCAAGTTGCCTTGGGCAACGTGGATCCCCCAGCAAAAAGTTTATCTTTTTGCTGGTTAAAAGGAAATATGAGGGGAATCCAAAAAGTTAAAGTCCAAAAGATCCAACCCAATAGCAGTAGAGTTGCTGCTTTCTTCCTCAAACACAACGGGTGCGTTTCCTTTCAGGCATTCGTGACCCGCAGGAGCAGGGGGCCCTTTTTGGTGCCCTTGGATCCTTGTGTCAAAGGGTTCCCTGCATAGGTGTCCTTTTTGGGAAATAGATGGCGGGTAAAAATTAAACACCACCAGGGGGCCAGGGGACCGCAGGTTTTGGTCCATGTTTTCACTTACTAGGGCTCCATTTGGGGTACCTTGTTTTGACCCACAGCCTTATAGTTCCCTGTTGAAAGTCATAGCCACTTCCCTCCCCAAATCGGAACCTGAAAGCCAGGGGGTTGGGGTGGGGGGCATACGACTTCCTTGCCAAGCAGCAGCTCCTCGGCATCTTCCGCCTGGCGGTTTCTTCCGGCCAGCCAAGAACGGCAGGGATGGCTGCGGCTGGTCCAACCACTCCGAAACACGTTGGAGCCACATTTGCGCCAAAATCCAAACCTGGCATCAAAATGGTCTACCCAGAACCATGTAAAGAATCATACAGGCGGCCGCACCTATTTACGGCTCAGACTATCCCTCCACCTGACATCGCTCAGCTTGCCGTGTCTGGAACTTGCCGTATCCAAAAACCCATGGCGTGCCGCAATGACGGATACGATCCGTTCCCCGGGCCTGCGCATCAAAGAGGCTGCAGCCGCCAAAGTGGCAGCCTCCGCCCAGTGAACCCGAGAGCCCGAGAGCCCGTGGAGCTATTGGGGAAGAAGCAGGGTGCAGCGTCGTGCTTTCAAAGCGCCATGTTTTGTGACGTTGGGGGTAACGTTCAATGGCTTTTTAAGGAAAGCGACCATTTGGGCTCCACGATTGGAAGACATTGCCAAATCATGGCAAACAAGGTGCTTCATAAGCATGACACAGCCGCGTTGGGACAATAGATTGTTCGTTTGTAGGAGTGGTGATGTCCACATCTCAGCATTATTTTCTTGCGTTGTTTATGGCACAACATGGCGCAAACAAGAAAGAATACCCTGCCCCTGCCCAAAAGGCAAACCACTCATGCGCACGCATCGCCCCAAAAGGAACAACAAGCTCAGGATTGCCTCAGCATCATCAATGCTGTGCCATCAAAAGCTCAGCAGGACAATCGAAACCAAACATTGTAGGGCAGTTCAACCTCTTGGTGAGAAAGGAAGTATTCGCGGTATTCATCATGAAAACTAGTGGATGCCTAGGACAAGGGAGTACGACAAGGACATACAAAGGCGTCCACAAGGCTGCTACACAGATCTCTCAAACCCTTGTGGTTTGCCGCGGTGTCTGAAAGTGCCCTGCTGCAAAGGCTGCATCCTGAAATGCAGAAGCCCGTGGTCGCAGAATCGGACTGCCGCACATGACAGTGGAAGCGACGAACAACACCTTGGTTGCTGAAGTTTGTGGAGGTTGGGGGTTTGGACAGGAATTGAATGCAAATAGTACCCGCTCACGCGCTAACATGGAGCCTGGGAAAATCTATTTTCGAAAAGAACATGCCTCCCGAGGGATCTCGGATCTCCAGTCAGGTTCGACGCTTGTTGGCAGCTAACTCGGCTGATGCACCAAACACGACAAATTCAACAAATCTGTTTGAAGCCAACGGCTGGGGCCGACGCTCACCGGGCCACCCACCACTGTGAAGGCACATTCAGAGTCTCTCTCCGCCTACGCGAAGCCCAGCGATTTCCCAGGAAAACTGTGAAAGAGACCGGGATATCCCTAAAAACGCCCAGTACAAGCCAAGAATAATGGCCTGAAGGGTTTGATAGGTCATAAATCGACTGAACATCCACGCGCAACTACAAGCTTCAAAGGTCTTTTAGCAACTGAGCAATCTGGAGGCTTTCTTGTTGAGTCACGATTGCCAGCAGCATCCAGCATAGCCCGGCGTTCCTCCCCAATCCGCGCCTGACTGTGGCAGTGCACATGAAACTCCTGCGGCCGGTTGCTGAGAAGCCAACACTGTAGGCGGCTGTCTTTAACAGGGAGTCTCCCCAAAACAGCGGGATTTGCGTCGTACCGTGTTGCCGCCAGCTTGTTCAATCATTTTCTCGGTCAACCTGTTGGTCAGGGGGGCACATGCCGCTTTCCTGACAGTAAGCTGCAATGATTCCATCTGCTCAGGGTGCCAAAGAACTTTTGCAGAAAGATACATATGCCTGTTGTGACGAATTCTCTTTGCGTGAGCCAGGTTGTGGCCAGCTGCTATATGCCATCTGCCCTCGCTGGCGGATTGCAAGCTAGCGGACACAGCCATGTGCAAGCAAGCAAGCCAGCAATAACAGCTGGCAGCATTGCCGTTCTTCTACCTGATCACTAAGGGAGCCTTGATTTTGCCGTTCTCCTCCCCGAGTCGTGATGCCATAAGCCCCCCCCCACAGCCTATCATGCGCGCACTTGGGGCAGGCATGCACCAAAGCGATGGCAACATATGGCTAAACGCACCAAATTCTGTGAAGTACACAATTGTTTGAGAAGGCTTTTCCGGAACATTATAAAATTGGCGCATTCAGGCGTCATGATCCATCCATGGAAGAAATGTTGGTCGAACAGAAGACATCAACCAACACCGTGCATCTTGATGTGAATGCAGCGGTTGGTGAAGATTGGTGGCTCAGTGTGCCAGTCAGCCCGCCAGTTTTCGTGAGGTCCTCGTGCTGATGGAGGAAGGATAGTGTGGGGCTCTTCCTGGTCTTCTCCATTCAGGCAGCAAACTTGTGTTGCTGGAGCTCTGCTTGGCTATGACTACTTGGTTTCTGGCAGGACCCCTCTGCAAAAAATTGATCACTTTTGTGGGTTTAGTGGAAAAATGTTGATTTCCTTTAAACAAAATAAAGTCTCAAGACTATCGCTACCTGTGTTCTGTGTAGTTGGCATCCGGCAGCTTTGCAACACGCACTTTCAAACTCAGTGACCGGCGGGGAACACGTGATTCAGAGGTTGTGCTTTGCATTGCAGCTCTCTGCCCGTAAAGCACAGTCACAGGCTCAAAGGATCTCTGTGCCCATCTTGTCTGAAACTCAGTGAAACCTCCTGTGATTCACGTGGCGGGCACCGAGCGAACGGATCCAAACCATTTGCCCTCTCGGGCGAGGTGAAGGGGATAGGCAGCACCCCCCCCCTGGCCCCTGAAGAGTAAGGGTCTGGATTTCAGGATCCCCTACCCCAAAAACACACTTTCCAAAACACGACATTTTGAAAAACAAAATCTTTCCCTGGTATGGCCTTGCCCGGAGGAGAGTCCAAATATTATCGAGACTCTCGTGTAATCCAGCCCTTTGATAAACCACCACTCTCCAAAACGGCGATTGAGGCGCCTTTGAGGCCCGGCAGTTTCATACTGTGGGTGGACAAAATCCTGCACCACTTTGACAGGGATCCTTCCATCATACACCTGAACATTGCCTTGTAATGGTGGTTTCCCTGTATTTTGGTGGAAAAGGCCATGTTTCAAATGGGCAAAATATATCTTGTAAGGAGCCCTGCTTTGAAACCATGGTTGAAACCATCAGTTTGTTGATATTTCTGTGGAAATCATCCGAAACCAGGGTTTCTGATAGGTGGTGCGAAATGGATTTCGTAACCATCCACAGTAGGGCCCTCCCGGCCGGGTCAAACCATAGCACTTCGCCCATGATCATCCGGGATCCCCTACTGTCGTTGAAGGACTACGGAAGAAAGCCGCGAAGCAAACATCCGCCTTTCTCCCTTGTAGTCGGATAATTGGAACCGTTGGATTAGCAGTGTGATGGGAATTACCGCCCAGACTTGGCACTGGGGACAGTGCTCTTTAGCCCAAGGTGCGCTAGCCACAGCTAGCGTACCTGAACGCTACAGGTCAAAGAGTGGTGTTGCCAACCATACCCTTTAATAAGGCCTGGGGGCAATTCACTTCCGAGTTGCCGGCAAGGGATCGCCAGCGAACAGAAACATTCACCCAACGGGATCCTCAAAAGAACCGGTCCATCGTCCGTGAGTCTAGCTTTTGGCACAGAAATCGGAAGTAAGAGCAACAAGACCTGCCCAGGAATCAAAGTGACCCAGCCGGCACAAACGGGCCTGCGTAGTCTTTGACCCCCTGCAAAGGAGTTACCCTGGCTTCTAGTTTCCAGCTTGGTGGCGGATGCCGAGGCTCGAAAGAGCAACATGATGCTGCAGAAACAGGAAGAGCAATCAGGAAACAAGCCACAAAGCAGAAGATGGAAAGCAAGGAAAAACACCAAAAGCGCAACCATCGTGGGGCTACCGTTCAGCAGAAGGTCTGCCCAAATGACACGGAAACAGCGATGAGCCCTTGGCAAAAAAGAAGCCGAATCCACACTCGCCTGCACGTCCCTGGGGGCTCGGGGAGAGATGTGAACCGTGGCCTGCGGGCTCGCAAGCTGTCCAATGAGAGGCGAGCTTCCCTCCTTGCCAAAGGGGCGAATGCGGCTGGGACATGGGAGATGTCAGGTGAAGAAGGCAACGCGCTGATCCCAAAGACCTTACGACCTTACAGTACTGAAAGTGAATTGAAAGTGGAGCCAGGATCTGTTGGGCTGGCTGAGCTGGTCTACGTCAAGTATAATCTGCTTGTGACCGGAGCGGCGGCTGGAAGGCATTGCGCGAAGATTCGCAAATGCTCTAGGGGTACTTTCCCCATTCTTTCCAGGGATCCTTCTTTTCAGGAAACCATCAAAGACGCAGGGGAAACAGCCGGTTTGTGAAAAGAACGATGGTTCAAAAAAAAGACAAGGAATCAACCCCAAGAAATGCCAGTGATGCCTGTCACTCAGACGCCGTTTCCTGCCACTTACCGCAGTCTTTGCTTCCAACTTGTGCTGCCTATCCTTGCAGCGGCCAAACAGACAACAACTCGATTTCAACCGATCGCCTCGCGAAGGGTGAGCCAATTTCATATACTTCAGAGTTGCTGACCAACCCTTTTCGACCAGATTCACTTTGACCCTTGGCCACGTGGCTGTTCAAGCGTTCTTGCATCTCTAGCGCATTCGTCCCTGCGCTTTGTCTTTGTGCCGGCCTTGCCCCCAGTCATGCCAGTGGCCAACGACAACTCCCGCAACTGAGCAGCAAACTACCAAGAAGAGATCACGGTCATCTGCATTCCTTGGCAACAGCTCCGGATACGCAAAGAACCCCAAAAACGCGGGCACGAGAGCTAAGTGATCGGGACCATATTGTGACATGAATGGACATCCTGTGCATCAGGAATTTAACCGCACAACACCCCACACTGCCATTTAGAAGCCAAACGTGCAAGATCGGCAGTCTCTGCTTCAACTTGGCACCTGCAGTCACAAAGGGACACGCTGGTTGAGCTGGGAACCACCACGCACGGGATCCAACAGGTGCCGCCCAAAGAAAACCCCTTGCAATGACTTGCGCGGTTCCAGCTGAATTCTCAGAAGACAAGATTTGCCAGCCCGCGGGAAAGGCAAAGCAAACGCCCTGGAAGCCTAAGCCCCAGGCTTGTCATTGAAGGACTGCTCAGTCTCAACCCTCAAACATGTATGGATAATCCGCAGCTGAAGCAAAACGAAGAAGAAGAAAAAAACGTAAATAACAACATAACAACAGACCCTCTCGGATTTGAGAGAGGCTTTCCTGCAAATGACTGTAGGGAACTGATGGGTTCAAGCAGCCCAGCTTGTCTCAGATCTCAGCTATCACTCTGGAGCAATCTGGGTGCATTTGTTTGTCGGCACCCTTTTCTCAAGAATCCAGACGGAAACCGCCCATTCATTTTGGAGAGAGGTCCTTATATCGGGGCATAACCTCTCTTAGTTGGGAGGGTCGCCATATGGCTGTGGGTCAAAATTATGTACCCAATATGGAACCCTGCCAAATGGAACCAAGCACTAAAACCTGCGGTCCCCTGGTTGCTTCATTTTGACCCATACCCGTTTATTGGGTGACAAAGAAATCATTGCGACCGAATCCTCAGAGTTGGTCCCACCGGAGGATTCGCCCATGGAAGCGCAAGGACCAGTCAGGCACCCCATGAGCTGTAGGGAAACCAACGGAAAGCCATCAACGTTTACACCTCCATTGGCGAGTACGTCCCCTTCGAAAAAATATAAAATAAATTCCAGTTGTGAAATCGATTCCCTTTAAAACCAACAGGGAAAAATAAAACCCTATTCTTAACCAAATGGAAGTTTAGGGCCACACGTCAGATGTTCCACCTGAGCCCACGACAAATGGCGGAAAGCATTTTTTTTGCAGGAGCTCGGGCTACCCTGCAGAACACAGGGACCCTAAGTCAATTGGGGGCTTGGAAAGAATCAACACGCTCCATACCTGTAGTTTTTTTGTATGTTAGTCTTCAACCCACATAGTAAGCAGCCAACCACGAGTACCCATGGGGGCAACAGGGGTTAGTGGACACAAAACCATTGTCCTCACCTATAGGGTTGACCATCCAAGCACCCAACATGGGGCTTGGCAAAACTCTGACATTGGCTCTCGGGTTCTGGCACATGCGCGCACGTGTATGGGATGTCCCGTCCCAGATCGGACTTCTCCTCGAAGTAGGCGCGGTAGATCCCTCAGCCCGGGGGCGTGTGTGTGTGTGTGTGTGTGTGTGTGGTCGGGCCTCCATATATCTCCGCCTCAATTCCAAATGTGGGAAAAAACATGGTACCTCAATGAGAACCTGTCCTTTGGTCATCCAAGATCATACCCAGAGGACATATGGCCATCTACTACTTGCTTCTGAGGGACTGGCACTGTCATGAACAATGCAAATTGCCCCCTTGACATGCACCCCGCCCAAAATGACGTTGCCAAGAAGCATCCATGGGAGAACCTGAAACCAAACTCGTGGCAGGGCCTGTAGGGCAATGCGATTTTCGGATCACAGGCCAGTTTTGCAAGCGGCCAATTTCCTGGCAATAGATGGAGGGGTCTGGACAAAGTAAAGCCCAGATCCATCACCTCACCAAGTTTCACCCAACTGTGGGGCGGGGCTGGGGTTTTCCCGTCTTTTGTTTGTTTGTTTGTTTGTTTGTTTTTCCCCCTCAAAGGACCTCTGGTGGTGGGCCAAGTGCAGTACCTGCTAGGCCTGAGCACTTTGGGCAACCCAACTCCAGAGCACCATGGCCTCAGATCGAGTCATTCGGACGCCCGGGAAACCTGCCGCTTTTTGACTACCCCAAGGTAGACTTAAGCCCAGGAGTGGTTGAAACCCCCCAAGGGAACCCTTGGTTTAAGTCGACCTGGTCGTCAACAAGTGGAACGTTTCCCGGGAAAAGCCTCCTGTTGCCTGAGTCTGCAGACCAGAAACCCCAACCGCCAGCATGTTGAGAGGAACCAAAGGGACCTCACACAAGACCTGGGGTATTCATGGCGAGCTTTCCTGAACCTGAGGCTGCACGATTCCATCTCTTGCCAAATCAGCTCGGTGCTCAATGTTGCAGAAGCTGTGCCAGAACATGTGCCACAGCAATTGCGAAATCCATGCGAGAAGCGCATGGACAAATCAACACTTGGTTCGAACACAACTTCCAGGCACAGCTCCACCAAGTCCCTGATAGAGATCTTGGAGACTTGACTTCTGCAGGGCATCAAGGATCACCAACAATCCAATGCCAACAAGCGCCAAACTCCTGGAATTACGCATATTTGGCACAACCTGCTCAAAAGGCCCAATTGCTCAGGCAATCATAGCGCTTCCCTTCAAACAAAACCCTGCCAAGTGATTGCCTGAGCCAATTCGGCAGCTGGAGGTATGACAAAAGGGGCAAAGCTGGGGCCGTAGCCACGCTCACAACCGCTAGAAAGCCGTAGAAGTATGCGTCCGGTATCGATGAAAACATCGCCTCAGCTCAGGCACGGGTCGCACAATAGCCACGTTCTCTCAAATTGACTAGGTCCTGCAGTAGAGAGGTTAGAATAAGTTGGTACCCGATTTTTCTGTGTAGTCTATTCTAGTAGGGGAACCCTTCCCCAAAAAAGGGGAGAGAAGGGCACTACTGGGGGACCTAGTTGATGCTCGAAAGGGGCAGGCGTAAGCATCACGCCGGGACGCCGGGGAATGTGGTTGAGCTCCGGCTTTCGAGACGTGCAAAACGTGCTACATGGTTTGGCAGCAGTCAGACATGAATGCCATGCCAACTCGTTTGTGCAAAGGGCAGGCAAGGCTGAGTCCTTTGGTAAGAGCTGCCTGCGTCAAACTTCTGAGCCATGCGAATAGTTCACCGACCCGAACCAGGCCCCCCCCAAAAAAGACCTCCACTGTTGGTATTTTGGGCAAGGTCGCAAACCAAAAATCCGTCCAATGCGAGGTCGCGAGTTCATTGGGCCAACTTGAGCCCTTTCGCAACGAAACCCGAGGGCCCGCACATACCAAAAGATCGCAGAGGCCATCAGGTCCACGATCAAGCGCAGCGTCCTAAGCCCAGGAACTCGATCTTGTGGGAATGGTAGGGCTCCATCAGCTGGCCTTTTGGGGTCATTGTTTTGACTGTTTTTGGGGGTTGTCAAAGTCAGAAACTGGGGTGGTTTCATGTGGTTTCCCTTTAACCTACCATTTAGGGGATGACGTTGATGGTGAAATAACGGGGCCAGGCTGTCCTTTTGGGGTTCCTCAACTTTGTGCGCTCCGTGTCCCCTTTTGTGGGTTCCCCCATTTTCGCATCACTTTGCCCTTGGATGCGAATGATTCGGCTTCGCTTCATTGTGTTCTGTTTGGACGCATCCGGCCGAAGCCCCGAATCCTGGATTCATTTCTTGGACGCTAAGCGGGCGATATCAGAACGGTGCACCGTGGGGCCGGGTGAGTGGAACCACCCAGACGCGTTCCGAACAGTTGCAGCTTTCAGATGTGCCAAAGCCAGGGGCTTTTCATTTGCTCGCCCGCAACAGGCAGCTGTTCACATGGAAACTTCTTGTGACTTTGGAATGGGAGGCTCACTTTTGCACAGCGGTTTGCAGCTGCAGGTGGCAATGGAACAACTATTCAGGGCACATCTTTTGCCGGATCACCCAACAAATCTTTGTTGGGTGGCCATGTTTTACTCTGCGGTGGAGTAGCTGACCACAGAAGGGATGCCTCCATTCCCTCCCCGCCATCCCCCGCCCCACTTATCAACTCCGGCTAAGCCCAGCGCCACCGCGCCCAGTCCGCGAAGACGCCCTGGGCATGCGACAGATTTCCAGGAACCGAACTAGAGCTTCTCGAAACAAGCCCCCCTTTGATGAGTGGTGTTGTTGTGGTATCCCTTTGAATACCAACTAAAGGAGGCTCACCATTTTGAGAACCTCTCGCGTGACCAAAAAAACAAGAAGGACTTTGCGTTGCCTGGGTCGCAACATGTGAACAACACAACCACTACAGATTACTCCCTTGTAGGCTAACATGGAACCGGACAATCCAGGAGTAGTTGCTTCAGCATAGATTGTGACATGTGTTATCTGTGCTCATGTATCAACCTTCCCCATGCGCAGCAGGCCCACACGCAGTGATCTGAATACTGACCACGCCGTAAATGAGGTTGACGCCTGGTTACAAGTATATTGGGGGAAGGGTGGGGCTCCACTACGTCCGTTTGAACGTTCACGGCGCCCCAAAAACATTGTAATCCGAGCTGCCTCAAAGCATCTCATTCCGAACAATTTTCCGAATAAACAAACTTTTCAGACCAAAACACACAATTTTTCTGCATAAACGCTTTTTAGAAGAAACAAGTCCAAGTGGTAACCAGCAACAGCGGAGACATGCGTTGGCCCATGGGGCGCCGGCCGGCTCATTGTCCGAGCCTCAAGGCGTGCAAACCGTATGCACGGCTCCAGCCACCGATACTACTTCAACACGTTGATGTGTGATTCTTGAGGGTACCATTTCTATTGTTGCTGAAAAAAAGGAAACAACCCACCGTGGAGGGGTCCCAGCAGTTTAAGACATAACCAGGTAGCGCAAATGGGCGCTTGGCTAGTTATGGCCAAGCGTGCACATGCCATCGCACAACATTCACGACTAAAGTCAAAGCTCAACAGGCAAAGCATGGGAAAGTCGTTGAAGCAAATTCTAGGTGGATGGCAATTTTTGAGCTACCCTCGCAACAAGTCAGGGAAAGGGTGAGAAGAAGTGCTACATTCACCATTGAGCCATGATGTATGCAGAAGCCTCGTCACATCATATGGTTCCTGCACTAGGAGCAAAGCAGCCACATGCCGCACTAGCCCATTCCCTCTAGAAAACCTGGCTGTTCCCCAAGGGGGCGGGATGAACCAGACTTGGCGGTTGAAACACGGGAGCCTGGTTGAAAATCAGCTTCTCAGTTTGGTTCATAAATTTATTCAAGACACCCAAAGGGAAAGGCGCCTGGAAAACCAAACAACAACAAAAGCCCGACGACCGCCTCGCGGCCCTCATGCCGAACCAGCCCGTCGCTGCCAACAAGTCACCCAAAAACAAGCTTTGGCGGCTACCAGGTCTATACAATCCAACGGATAGTATGGCAATTGCCCATTGAGTGTTCACATGGTTGGGCTAGGAAGGTCGACTAGCCATCTCAACAAACCCGAGGGTATTTGGATGATGACAATCCTTAGGTAAACGTTCTGGTGGTTGTATGAGCCCCCATTGTTTTAATGGCGGTAACTGAATCCCAGAGCAAATGTGTGCACGTCCAGAATGCTTCCAACCATGTGGCACCTCTCCTGCGCTTGCGCTGGGTTCATATATCAACGCCGCTCTCCAAGGCGGCCGCTTTCACCACCGCTGGTCTCTGCTTCCTGTCTCACAAGGCGAGGCGCATGACAGCAGTTGACAAGTTGACGAGCACATCTGCTGAGTTGGATAGGACCTGGAGTATATGTATGTATATATATATATATTATGTGCACCCATTCAGACATACATCCGCTCAGAAATCGTCAGGCGGAAGCCTCATCAGCCTTGACACCTACAATTGGGTGATTTGCCAGGTGCCAGTCGGAACGGTCCACCTCAGGTCAGGGCATCGCAGCAAAAAAAACAAGTGAACAGTTTTCTGTGCAGTTGGGAAGGCCAAACATGCGGTTCTGTCAGAGTTACAAGTAACCCTTGGGATTCAAACCACCACTAAAACAATGGGGGCTCATACAACCACAAGTGTTTACCTGAGGATTGTCATCGTCCAAATTGGGTCAACCTTTCTTTTGATGGGGGTTGAACCCTAGGGAAACTCTTTAGCATTGTTCTGGATGATTCGTCCTTCCCATCAGCAAGATCCCCACAGCACACTCATGAGCCGGGGAAAACTGATGTCTGATACCTCGGGCGGGGATTCAACAGAAGCTGCTGCTAAAAAGGAAACCCTTTGACAAATGCACAGACCTGCTGGAAGTGTAGAACCCTCTGTGAGGCGATGACTCGTTCCCTGCAAAAGGGCTCGATTCGCCTATTGCCCCAGCTTCACAACCCCGTATTGGTCTAAAAGTTGAGAAATCCCTAAGTGGGACACCCCCTTCTGCATCAACCAGGGCGGCTGGCCGGCCTGGTCATTATCCAGCAGCTCTTTTCTCTCCTCCGGAGCCATGTACTCCTCGTACAGCACTTGCCTGGCGCTTGCCACCCGAGCAGCAAACCACCGACCCCGAAGAACTCCGACCGCAGAATCTGGGTGCTTCACCCTTGGTGGCTCCAAGTGGTACTTCCCCAATTTGCAGGGCCTCCTTCTTCCTGGGAAATAGCCAAAACCGCGAGTTCCTAGTGGCTTTTCAAGGAATGAGGGGGGGAACAGTGGGATCAACCAGTAGTACGCTGAAATGCCCTGGCCAAAACAGCCCAGACCGTAGGCTCCTCTTGCTTCATGTGTTTTCCGTGCTTTGGATCCAAGCGGGCTTTCAATGTCCAGCGGGCCCTTGCGTAGCAGCATATCGTGTGCTTTGTCACTGCAAAGTTCGCGATTGCCATGCCCGCCAGCATTGTGCCCGATTTTGTCAAGCACTGCGCTCAGGTCGGATTCATGTATATACCCCCCAGTCATCTGGCCAGCTTTGGCTTGCAGGACCTATACAGCTCTACCAGGCCGCTACGCATTGGCCTGGCACGAGCCAACATTTGCAGGGGCCTTGTGAGTTCCGTCCGCCCCCGTGAGTTCCGTCCGCCCCCCGGAGAAAACACGGGGCTACAGCCGAAGGGGCTGGCAGACTCACACGGGTCCCCAGCTGTCGCAGCTCGTCTCCCAGTTGGTCTCGCGAGGCACCGGTGATGCCTTTGAGCGTCGCATGGGAGGCTTGGGGGGTCTCAACCGTCGCAAGCTGTGTAAACCACAGCTCAAACCACTGTTTATAGGGGTCAGCCTCTGATTTCTACTGCGCCATGAAACCATGGTTGAAACCATTGTTGGTATTTAGCGGGGAATCGGATCACGCATGGCCTGGTAGTTTGACACTACTTTCGCCCAACCCCGGTCCTCGGTCCGTGCTGGACTAAGAGCAAACCGCCGTGATCAGCAGGTTGTCGAGGTCAACCTTGATTGCTGCACTGCAAATCTAAGCTGGAATTAGGACCCCGGCCAAAAAATATCATTTTTGCCTGGTTAGTGGACAACAAAGGGACCCCAAAAAGGCAAAAAAAAAGAACAAAAAGGGGAGCTAATTCTATGGAAGAAAAATCAACACCGCAAAGTAGCAGCCACCATCCGCTCCCCACAAGAGCTGCTCGGGATCAGCCAAGTCTCGTGCCCGTGGCCAGCGTTTGGTGCAAGCGCGCTTGAAAGTTGCCCAATGATAGGATGGAAGGACTAAGCCTCCAGGCTCCTGCAGCGGTTGGCAAAAGGCATTGGCAATTCGAGGCGGGGTGCCACACCTTTCTCACGCAATCTATGTGAGCCTACCCGATGGTACTTGAATCCTTTCCTTAGCTTTCTCAAGCCCTTAGGCGAAGGTCTGTCAGGATCTCGGTGGCCCTTTGTGGCTGAACTTGACTGACTTCAGGACTTGGACCATGTGAATACAAACCATCCCCTGTGAGCAACCCAGCCCGAGTTGCTTCCAACTAGTTGGCCCCTCAAGAAAGCGTCGCCCGCCAGCTTCTTGGCGAAAAAAAGGCGCGCAGTAGGGCGGCCCCGGGCGGCCCAGCTCCTTGGGAAGATCTCCGGCAGGAAGGCTGCCGCCGGCCCAGAGACCTCGCCCGGACCCTCGGCGGCCTGGACCCAGGCTTCGGCCGCCAGCGGGTCACTGGCAGGCCAGCAGGTGTGGTCCTGGCCAAACGCCAGGCATAGGGCAAACAAAACGGACAGGGTTGGGCCAACCAAATGTTAAACAGACTTCAAAAAATGTGTTTTAAACGTCCTCCTGTTGGCTCCCCCCAATGGCCTTCACCAAATTTGCCCAACCCTGCAAAAGCAGAGGCCCCCCCAACCGCCAGGAGCCAGGAGGCAGTCTTGGAACCTTCTTAGAATCTGAGGGCGTTCTAAGGAGGGTTGTGTGAACCATTCTGGTGGGAAGGAGCCGTGAACACCTGACCTGACTTCTGGGGAAGTGACCCTGGCAAGTAGTATAGCTGCTGACCAGCTAACTCCAAGCTGCTAATTCGCTCATATTCGCCACATGGCAGCAGCAAGTCTCAGCCAAAACAGTCCTTTAACAACCCCCCTCAGCACGTGGACGCCCCTTCTTCTCAAGCTATGCGGTCAAATTCATCCTGGCTTCAAATAGTCCTTGGGCTTCCCCCCTTCAAACTCATTTGCCTGAACCCAAAAAGGAGGTCCCCCAAGAGAGATTCCTAATCACATGAGGGTTGTTTGGCTCCCATGGCTACATCAAAAGTAGTTGCGGAACTCCCACCAAAATGATATCCACCAAAGGCTCCAAAATGGGTGTGGCTCAAAACTAAAGAGCTAGGGTTACAAAGTTTGTGCATGGTTTGACCAAGGTGCCATGTTGGTAGCTCAAATTAAGGTGCCATTTTGGTACATGTTTTTGAGCCACAGCTAAATGAATACCCGCGTCAATCTGCAGAGTCTTGGACCACCTTTTCAGCCCAAGGCGCCAGCACCAGTCTCCGCGCCCAGCGCGGCAGCGCATCCCGTGACTTGCAGCTGGCGCCCTCGCAGGGTCGGAAGTTCACACAGCCGCGCTCTGAGAGCACCTGAGGCCGCACCCGGCGCTTGGTACGGGAGGGGTAAGGGCTGTCTTGGACACGCTAGAGAGGCAGGGCCCCGAGATCTGAGGCTTGTTCATTGTTGTTGGTGTTTTTTTTTGGAGGGGGGGGGGTTTGCCAAAGTGCCAAAGAAAAGGGGCAAATGGTTGTTTGTATTACACCCTGCAATTACACACTTGGGAAATGGCTCAAGATGGTCCAAAATAATATGAGTTTATCCCGGAAAAGCCTAAATGAGGTCATTTCCCAGTACAGAAACCCTAAGCGCCAGGGGAGGTTGGTCTAGGGGTCGTTTTTTGTCGTTTTCATTGGGGGGAGGGTTCGTTGCGGCTGGTGGGAGGTTGGTGGTCTGGTGGGAGGTTGGTCCGGGGTTAAGGGTTGGTTTGGGGCGGGCGCGCTGGGGCGGGTTTGCCAAAGGACCGGGTCCCTGGACCGTGTGACCCTGGATCAAGGGACCAGGGGACCATGGTTGAGCATTCGATGGAGAGGGCTCAGCGGCTCAGCTGCCATTCATAGGAAGAAAGTCTTTGACCTGTGGCAGGCCCATGCTGCATCCATGAAAGCCATGCCGACCCAGCAGCTAAACCTGTCGGGATCCTCTTCGCAAAACCCACCACTAGCTGGGTCGATGGCTTCAGGAGTTGGCAGTTCAAAAGTCCAAAGGGCAAACACTGAGTCTACATCACTCGATGTAGATTGCAGTCCTGAAGGCTGGCTGGTTAAGGCCCAGCTGGCTGGCTAAGGCCCAGCTGGCTGGTTAAGGCAGTTTGGGAAGCGACCTATTTCGAACCACCTGCTTGAGGGAGTGCAACTTGTTACGCGTGATAATTTTTAACGACACACCCACATAAGACCCGTCGCCTCAATCGAAAAAAACTCGCTTCCTGAGCGGATTGGCCGAACAAGTCCCAACTTGTAAATTGCCACAAAACTGGTCTTCCCGCACAGTATTGACTGATATTGACTGGGCCAGACTGAGCCCCCATGCAAACAAGTTATACCTTTGCAAAAGAGAAGACCATGGAAGACCCAAATTGCTCAACAGCCTAAGCCAAATCAAAAGTCTGGCAACGTGTCTAACTTGGTCATGTTGGCCCCGGATAAATCAACCCCCGTTTATTCGTATGAGGGGTGTTTTTCTCCAATAGTGGTCTGATTCCCAAATCCGGGTTGGTACTCTAAAAAAACTGGGGTTGATATGAACCATCTTGGAGTCTTTCAGGTCACCGAAACTCCCCTCCCCGCACGACGATCCCATAAAAACTTCCCGGCTGAGTCGCCAGTGGCTGGATCCAGGTCTCCTCCAGCATCAGCTCCACCTCCGCGTCGTAGAGCACGTTGGCGAGGTGCTTTTCAGGGCCCAGCTTCACGCCTCGCATCGCATGCCCAAAACCGTAGCTGTGGATGGACGCAAGGCGGGGGGGACAAGGGTGGGACCCAGGTCCCCCATTCCGGTTCTCTAGTCTTCCCCTTAGGACATGGCTTGCCCATGGAGATCTCCAAGGGGTCACCCCCTTCCCCCAATTCCATATTTAAGGGGGTGGGGATGGACGAAATCCGTTCCGCACCACAAAATGAAACCATAGGAAACCATTGCAGGGATCCTTACATTGTACACCTGAACATTGCCTTGTACATGGTGGGTTCCCTTTATTTTGGTTGCAAAAGCCATGTTTCAAATGGGCAAAATGTATCTTTTAAGGAGCCCTGCATTGTTTGTTGGTATTTACGTTGGGGACTGCCCAAAAACCAGGTTTTGTTTTTTTAGGTGGTGCGTTGGATGGATTTCGCAACATTTCGCAACCATCCACAGTAGGGCCATTCCCCACCCCCAGGACCCGAGAAAAGGTGATCACCAGTTGCCATGGTCCAAAGGTCGATTCACTTTGGGCAACTCGCCCAACCCAACTCCCTCCCTCCAACATTCATGGAAGCTGACACGATGAATCTGGACTTTCCTTTTGAGAAAGGCCTTCGAACCCACTTCCATGATTGGAAGGGGAAGCTTAAAAGGCCGAAGGTCGATTCGCTTGCAAGTGAGTCCCTCTAGTGGTTTGTATTGGTTGTAAGCTGAGGTGGTTTCCCATTTACCCCAAGAATCCCCAAGAACCAAGGGTTCAGATCTCCGCAATTTCCATCAACAAGGGTATCCTGACACATGGTTGTGGGAAATAACCCGAACCGAAACCGGTGTAGACCATCCTTACGACTACATACGACTACTTTGTCAATTGAAACTTGAAAGGAGCTTAATTCCCACAACCATGCCTGCCTAAGTCTCTATGAAGACAGCTCCACCAATTTGTTTGGCAAATATACCCTACATGTGGTGGCTGTAAACCCCAAATAGGAACAGAGTCTCTAGACAACATTAAGAAAATGTGCATACCATTTCGGCTTCCTTAAGATGAAGTTAAGCAATTGTGAGTACTTTCCCCCCAAGTCTCACTCGGCGCAGCCCAAATTCAATTCCGTTGGGAACTTTTCAGGAGAGCCAACGCAGGATGATGCGACTCTTAGAAAAGCCACCACTGAGTCCGTTGCTCCGAAATCCCTGGCATGAGGGGTAAAATAATGCAGCCCTGAAAAAGGAATCCAAACTAAACCTAAACATTTGCTAGCCAAGCAAGGTTACCAGGTTGGGTCATGTTTTAATGGCTTTGGGCAACACTGGGTTGCCTTCCATACTCACTTCCTGGCTGGATTGGTCAAACAAACTCGAGACTTGCTTCTTGGCACACAAACATTCGGGTGTGGCTCAAAATTAAACAGCTAGGGCAAGCCATATAACTGTTATTGTTTGCCATTAAGGTGCCATTTTGCTGCATCTATTTGAGCCACACGCATTTGAAGCCTACGGGTTGGAAGTGAGCCTTCGGAGCCCTACTTGATGCTCAGGGAATGAGGGTGCCCATGGTCCCCCACACCATCCAACTGGTGGTGACTTCCTTTAAGGGGACCAAAGCCTGGGTTTATTCCGTTTCACATTCCCTACCTATCCTAGGTCCTAGGTCCTCCACTCCAGTGGGGTTAGAATAAGGGCGCCCGAGTTTTGTCCGTCTATTTGAGTAGTTTGTTTCCTGGTGTCTTAGGTGCTGCGACATGGATTTCTCGTCCATACCTGTCGCACCGCTTTCCGGATAGGTCCGCTTTCCGGAGGCCTGGGGAGCGCCAGGCCGGGCAGGAGAGGCAGCTGGGGTGCGCCGCCACCCAGCTGCCGTTGCTCAGCACCTGACGGAGAATGCCAGCTCGGAGTGGGGAACGGGGAGGTCCTTACGGCCGGGTAAGGAACTCCAAATCAGCAAAATGGAACCGGCACAGGTTCCATTTTGTTGGATAGGAATGCGGTCTAAAACAAACTTCTCCAGGGATGCCACAAGAATCAAAGGGGCTGGAAAAACTTCAAAAAACATGGCTCTGTTGGCACCCTGGCGAAACTATCTTTCTCTCTCTCTTTCTCTCTCCTCTCTAGTGCTATCTATCCCGTCCCTATAGCAGTCTAGTCGGGAATAGTCACTTCACCACAACCCTCTCAAAGGACAAGGGCAAAGGGATGAGGTGTCGGTCCTTCCCCCCTCAAAGAGATTTCAGAATACTTTTAGCGCCCTCTCTCGGATGACCCGTAACCTCCCCCAAGCGACGACTTCAGCAGGCCTTCCAAAAACTGGGGGCTTCTGCAGCACCGATGTTCGGATCGTGTTCGGATCCTCAACCACCCTCCGGGACCCTCCACTTACATACTGTACTACTTGCCTGGATTGTGATCGCAGTTTGGCTGATTGACTCCAAACCACTTTTTGGCGACGGCTGCTTGAATGGCCAGCCCACTTAGCAACTGCAGGACACATCCTTCAGTACTACACTTATATCACCGCAGTGTACCAACCGCTTGAGCCATCCATAGATTTCGTGGGAAACTCAGCGACTCCCTCTTGCCCCTGACGGACCATAGAAGGGTAATCTTCTGGGAAATGATCCTTTCTGCGATGCCAAACTGGAGCCATTTGTTGATGTTACATGGGAATTATCATGGTATTGCAGGTGGTGTGCCTAAAACCTATAGTTTCCGATATACATCTGTGCTTGCCCTTACTTTACCAAAGCCATCCCTCAATCTTCTCCAACCTCACTTGCATCCAATGCCTCCCCAGGTCCAGAGCGCCTCCAAAGGCCGTCGCAAGACCGCGTCGGCGGCAGATCTCCCCAGTACCATGGCCCGGTCTAGGCCTTCCAAATAGCCCGCCTGCGGGATTTGGGGCTCCCGTTTCAAACAATCCAAGAAAAAACTAGTAGTGTCGCCAGAGAATGAAACTTATCCACACCCACACACTATTCTTACATGACGAGTAGACTATTCAAGAAACACTCATGTGGACTGTGTCCCCAACTCCACATTACCTACAACATCGAAGCCTGTGACTGCCGCAGTAACTTTTTGGGAACATCAGCCAAATAAAATGTATATCACATTTGATCAGTCTCTCGGGCTGAAAAAGAAGCGGAACATGTTTCGTATCCCAAGTTCGAGGGATGTTCCTCGTCATCCCTACCATAAGGGGGCGGGGGGTGGGACCCGGGTCCCCAATTCCAGTTCTCTAGTCCTTCCCTTAGGAAATGGCTTGCCCGGAACCCTGGGGCCTGGGGGTGGGGATTCCTCGTCCACATTTGCCCACCTGCGGCGAGACATTGCTGCGGCCGCTGTGGGCCAAGACCACGCGGCGTGCGCGGCTTGCGCCGCCTTCGGGCGGCTCCCAGCGCGACACGGCGGGGACCGGCACGATGTGGAGCAAATCCTGGGACTTGGCAACCAAATGGTGCATATAAGGCACTAAATAACTAGAAAAGGGTTGCGGGGCATGAAACAACTTGTTTGATCATATGCGTAGAATGTTAGTGATTATTCAGCCCCTTATATTGATGGTCACTTGCCGGTAAAAGGACACCCGCAAATGGCTCACTTGCGGATTCATGCAACGCGTGTATTTTGGATCCCTACCTTGTAAGAACTGTATGCAGGTGGTGTGGCTGCTTTTCAGAAAAAAGTGAGCCAGTGAAGCAGTGTGTTGAGGAATTGTTTGGATCATTGTGTGTCAAAGGGCGTTCGGGCCGGGGTCCTTCTGTCTCAGACCTATGGCCATGGGGTACAATCGGTCGATTATAAAGACAAACCCCACAAGAAAAGTTAAAAAGGAAGCAAACCACTGAGTTGCAACACCTGCCAGGCGTCGGGTCGTAAAATCAGCATCCACTCCAGGCCATCTGAATCGCCGTCCACGAGTTGGTGGCAGCGGGCGAGGCTCTGCAGTTGGCGCACCCACTTGGTGCGCCCAAAGCCCTCCCAGGGGAAGAATCAACAAACACGAGGGCTTGGCGTGCAAGACTGGGTGTGTGATAATGCGTTTTGTGAGGCAGGGCAAAACTCAGACCACTCAATAGCTATTGAGGCGCCTCCTGGTGCCACCAGGCCTCTGCTGGGTAGGCATCCACCAAGCCTCAGCATTGATCCCTTGAAGTTGTTCCACTGACAGGCGGCCTAAGGGTATACTCAAGAAAGGACTCAAAGGTTCGGCTTCAAGGATCGAACAAGCAAGAGCAAGGCGATGCAATGGACGACTTGAGAAAGGTGCGAGCCAATAGCAGGCACCTCTTGCAAGAAGCCCCTTGTAAAAAAAGAAGAAGGTTGTCTGGCTCGCAAATATACGCTGCTGGTGGCGAATGGTTGCTGCCCCGCCTTGGATCTCTTCATCCTCAAGGTCGTCGTGCAAGTCCAAGCTCAGCTCTGCCGGAAGCATCCTGCCGTCATGCCGGTCGTCGGCATGAGCTTTCTTCTCTGAGCTCGGGTCGGCCCCCTTTTGGGAGGACACGCTTAAGCTATGCCCAGGCAAAACACCCAGCGTGGCTGCAGGTTCAATTGAGATCCACACACCTACCACTGATGCGTTGTGTGCACTTGGGGGTCGCAACCTGCCGTGTCAACGAGGATAAAGATCCAAACTTACCCAAACACCGAATGCACACTTCCCCATTCTTTCCAGGGATCCTTCTTGGCAGAAATCCATCAGAACCTCAGGGGAAACAGCTGGTTTTCGAAAATAATGATGGTTGAAAAGAATGGAAAAGGAATCAACCCCTAGAAAACACAGTTGCAGTAGCATTCCAAACACAAATCAATTTGCTTCCACGCCTGTAAAAGGATCGGTCTCCCGCGCCTGTTTGTTTTTGGGTCAGTTCCCCTTGTGCGCGAAAACCGGCAAACGGGGCAGGGAGAGCAGGTAGTTAGCAGTCGGCTGAACGGTGGCGATGGTTCAAAGATGCCAAATAAGGCCATGCACAGGGCCAGAATGGGCCATATTTTGGGGGAAGTGGTATTGGGAGACAGGGGGGCGGGGGGGGGTGGGGTTCTGATCTGATGAAAACGCCCCTGTCCTCTCACCGCAGCGCGCATGCTGGAGCGCCGTTTGAAGCGCCGCCTCGAGCGGCTCTGCAGCCTCTGAGTGAAGTCCCAGGCTGGGCTGCGCGGCCAGCACGAAAAGGATCCTGTGACAAGGTGCTTTTTTGCTTGCGCTCTCTCCAGCCTTGCAACCAAGGGTTCGTCCAGCGCGGGCAGGTGACAAGATTACTCCCACAAAACTGCCAAGGCCTCCTTTTGCGGGAGCCCTTGTTGGGCTCCATGTGAACCTTTGCAGGCGGGTAATGTTTTGGACGCCTGCCACATCCCCTCGCCAAAAGGCACATAACCTTAAATTGGCCCTAAGAGCAAGCGCAATCATAGGGATCATAGCTGGCAAGGGCCATTAGTTGTCTTTCGTGTTCAATCATCCGGCAATGTCAGAAACCGATGGCCAGGATGACCACCTCCAGTGGGCAGTAACCCTGGTACAGTCACTGGCCAGTACGTCCCTCAAGCCCAACTTCGCGACTTGCCTACAGGATTCTTGATCGCTAATGAGGCTGGTCATCTAAGAGGGGACCCAACGCGGACACGACGATAAACCTGCAAAAGGGTCCCGCCCAGAACCGATGCCCTATTGACTTGTTGCAGTTCACAAATAATGATATACGCCGATGGGTCAAAATCCCGTACCCCCAGTGAACATCCCAATCCCCACTAAAATGGACTGAAATGGGTGGTGCACCTACCCCAAAATGGTACCATTGGTTTTGACCCACAGCCACATAGGGTCTGCTTGCAACCTGAAACGCAACGAGCGATTGGCACTCTGATCCAAATGCGCACAGCCATTCGGGCGCGGCTCACCTGGAAATGAAGGTTACCTTTGGGCCCTGCGAAACATGGTTTTTGCAAAAGTTGCCCTTTCTGCGATGCCAACTTGAGTGATTCCCGTGGCTCCTACAATTTGAGGGGGATTCCCTTGGTATCACAGGACGTGGCCCTAAACCCAATTTCCACTTTGGCTCGCTGTGCAAATCGGGACACCTTAAAACTCGGACCAAGGAGCCGCATGCGAGGCAGCGGGCAGAGCGCCTGGGAGAGGGGAGGAAAGGTTTTCACGCTCTGCAAGTCGACCGGGGATCCCAAAACGGGGGTTCCTCCAAAAACATATGCCTCGAAAAATCAAAAAAAAACTTTCAACCGTTGGGCAGTCTCACAGTTGCCCATGATGCTTGCATGGGAGGTGCCTGAGAAAGATAAACTTTCAACCCTGTCAATCTGCAGGAGTGTAGAATTAGATGCTCCGGGCTTACTTCCTCAGGGAGGCAAGCATCCTTGAATGCTGTTTCTGCATGCTGGACTGCGTGCAAGTACAAGCAACATCCTGGACGGACACTAAGTGCAACCGGTGAATGGCTAATGCATGGGGGGGCGGGGGAACCTGGTGCCTCGTTGGTAGGCTAGTGATCTGACGAAAAGGGGGATGCTTCAGCTACATGCTCACCCATTCAGCAAGTCGTTCATCAGAAGGAGGTCCTCCTGGAAGAAAAGAGTTGCCACCCAACCGGGATCCACAACGATACTGAATGGGCAGGGGCTAACAGTCTTAGGGCCTCAGTTGTTTTTCCACGGCCTCACGCACATCAAACTGCCGTTTCGGAGCTGTGCCCGGAGGCTTGAAACATGTTTTTTTTCCTGCGGGCCTGAGACAGAAGTGGCGTGAAGGAGAGAAGAGCAGAGACTAGAGAAGCTAGGGGGTAATAACCAACTAACATGATCAGATGATCAACCAAAAGCCAAGTGAAGAGAACAGTGGATGAAAAGGACATGAACAAACAGGACACACAACTTAGACTAGGAACAGGCAGCAACAGGAAGAGAACAACTCAACAACCCAGACAAACTGGAATATTTAGAAAGGTGGGCGTAACTTGCAAAGGCCGTGAGTGAGCAACAGCTTGGCTGGAATTCGCCGAACACCTGACAAACAACCCTGCCACTACCAACCGAAAAAGTATCTAATTACAACAAGCTACACCGTCCAAACAAAGCCGCAAGCCAGATGGCAAGTCCGGCAACTGCACACAACGTGCTTGGTTGTTCGCACGGTCAGTTGCTTGCACAACTTTTGGCTTCCGGCCCATGTTGAAAAGTTTGTCCAACCCTGCCAACACAATCACACCATGCCTCCAATCCATTTTCAGGGCACTGGAAAATGGCACCCAAGCAAGCATGGAGGCTGGCAAATTGGTCTTGCCAGCTTCCAAATATGCTGAGAAAAGGGCAATCAACGTATTGTGGATGGCTCTGGCGCCTTGCCCGTTCGCGTCTCAGTCAACATAGCTTGAAATGCAATGTCACATTCAAGGAGCATGCGTTGGTATCACTTTTGCTTTCCTCTTCGGACATATGCGAAACTATTGGGCTACTTGGCCCCAGCACATAAACAAAAAAACAGCAAGCCGCCCGACTCGACCGACTCTTCCCCGCCCCCCGCTTTGCGCCGACGAGACTTAAGTTCCCCCCGCCGTTGCGCCTGGAAGAGTTGGCTCAGTAGGGGCTCTGGCCACCGAAGCAGCGCCCGCGGCTGGCCGACCACGCAGACCCCCACCGCCTTCGCCGCAGGGCCCGGAAGGGTCGAGACGGGTGGAGGTAGATGGGCCGCAAAGGCCTGGGGTTGGCGCTGCCCAAGACAGGTGTAGCTTGATGCGAAAAGGGTCTGGACATATATGATTCAATTGACAGTTTCGGCTCTTGAAGTGCTAGGTTGGCTTCCTTTGGTCACTATCTTAACCGACCCACATCAGCCTTACTCGCAAAAAAACAAAACAAAGCACCGAGGCGCCGTCTTGAGAGTTAACCCGTCGCGTGCCAGCCCCTGAACCATCTGCACTGCGCGCTGGACCACACAGGCACCAGGCACGGCTTTGAGCAGTTCAAAGCCCCGACGGAGCTGGTCTTTCACCTGAGTCGAAACAAGACACCTGCTGTCCAAGTGAGCGCTCAAGTGGTCTACCCGAAGCCACGTACAGAACACAATGGCCAGCCACACCTGTTCACGGCTGGGACTGTCACGACATACTAGCCTTCACCCAAGTCTTGCGTGTGCAGAGGGGATAGACCAAACAAGGTTTTATGCTGGGGGTTTCGTGCTGGCCCACCTGGGACGAAGAAGTGGACAACTTTTGCAATGCCCAAAATGCTTGCGATGGTCATCGACTGGATGTCAGGAAGCAAACATGAATCCGTGTTCATCAACCGAAGGTTGAAGGAAATCAACTTGTTAATATGATTTAGGGCTGTGGCGGGGGCTTGGGAGTCTTAATTCCAGAGACGGTCCATGAGTTTGCCAGGTTGAACTCATGTTGACCTTTGTTGCGGCATGCTGCGTCCAAAGCGAAACACGGTGCGATGGCGCGCCACCGGCTATGGGGAAAAACAATTTGAAAACACGAAGCCAACTTGGCGTCTTGCTGTGTCCAGCGGGATGTGAGCCTCTATGGCACTCCCCAGGCTGTTGCCTCCTCACGTGCGGCTCTTAGAGAAGGCGCACGTTCTAAGCGTGACCCGCCTTAGTGCTTGTCACTACAAGCTTGGCTCAAGTGTTCCAAACCACTAAGCCGCCGAGGGAAACCCGGCTACCAGATATCAATGCCAAGAACAGAAGAAGATTCAACATGACATAGGAGGCAACGCCCTGACACGCACCCTGTGTTGGAGGCAGTTTGACACACACACACACACAAAAAAAAAAAAAAAAAAAAAAAACACACACACACACACACACACGCACACACGCACACACGCACACACGCACACACGCACACACGCACCCACGCACCCACGCACACACGCACCCACGCACCCACGCACCCACGCACCCACGCACCCACGCACCGCACCCACGCACCCACGCATGCCACGCACCCACGCACCCACGCACCCACGCACCCACGCACCCACGCACCCACGCACCCACGCACCCACGCACCCACGCACGCACGCACGCACGCACCCACGCACCCACGCACGCACGCACCCACGCACCCACGCACGCACTCACGCACTCGCACACGCGCACGCACTCACGCACGCACACGCGCACACGCCCACGCGCGCACGTCACGCGCGCACGCGCGCACGCGCGCACGCGCACGCGCCCACACTCCCACGCGCCCACGCGCCCACGCGCCCACGCGCACGCGCATGCGCATGCGCACGCGCGCACACACACACACACCACACCACACCACACCACACCACACCACACCACGCCACACCACACCACACCACACCACACACACACACACACCACACCACACCACACCACACACACACACCACACCACACACACCACACACACCACACCACACCACACCACACCACACCACACCACACCACACCACACCACACCACACCACACCACACCACACCACACCACACCACACCACACCACACCACACCACACCACACCACACCACACCACACCACACCACACCACACACACACCACACCACACCATACACACACCACACACAAACACCACACACACACCACACACACACACACCACACACACACACACGCACCATTAAGCCACGAGGTGTTTGAAGTCAGGGTTGACATGATTTGGAGTGTCCCAAAATCGTGGCCCCCTCGAGCTCACATGGTTAACATTAACATCCTTTTTGGTTTCCCTTTGGTTTCCTGCGCAAAAAGCGGCTGCACCGTTTTGATCAACTCTCATCCAGCGAATCGATCCGCCAAACCGAGTGACCAGTCGCTGTCGCACCGCCCTGCGCCAGCCGAAGGTCTCCGAAGCTTCCGAGGCGAGGCGCAGCAGCGTGAGGGCCGGGTGGTCCGGGGCTTCTTGGCACGTGCCCAGGGCGGACTGCCTCCGTGCCCATTTGTCAATGCGTCTCCAACCACTGAAATAGGTTCTAAAATGGGTGGTGAATTCACCTATTCCAAAATGGTACCATTGGTTTTGAACCGCGTCCAGTTGCGATCCGTGCGATAGGCAGGGAATGAGAAATGGAATGAACCTGGGGATTCCAGTAAAGGAAACCATAGGGGATGGATTATATGGGTCATTCCATTTCTCATTCCCTGCATCTTGCACCAGCAAGTTGACCCAGTGGACCCTGGAAGCGGGAAACACATTTTTCGGGGTTGGGCCATGCTGTGCATCCGGAAGCCACCCGAACAAAGGGAGTTGAAGGCTGGAACGCATTGAACAACCGGGGGTTGGGCACAACCAGGCCTCGAACCCTTTTAACCTTGAGTGTAGGGACACTTGAGTGCCTAATAGGGTCTAACAAGGCCAATGCATCTTAAGCATCCAAATTGGGCTTTGCAATATTGGCCTTGCCCTCAAGTGTTGACCTACCTCTTGGAAAGCCAAAGGGCGGACCTCGCACCGAAAAAGCTGAAGGACAGAGATGGTAAACAGTTGCATGGAGATGAAGGCTCTCTTCGCCCCAAAGAAAACTCACTTGGAATGGCATCAAAAGGTCATGTTTGAACCATTAATTACAAAGGGAAACACCCCTGCCAGAGTCCCTCCAAAACAATGCTGCTCTCAGCCGGGCCGCAGGGCAACGAAGAACACGTGCCAGCCGGCCAAAACCAGCACGCTGGGATCCGGGAGTGAAAGAAACCACCTTGCCGCCCAGCTGGAGTATTCCTCCTTTGCGCTCCTGCAACCCAGTTGAACGCTTGGTTTCACAAAGAACATGGAAACAAAAGAAAACCGACCATTGTCTCAATAGGTCTCCGCACTTGAGACACATGGGGGAAACCCAACAATGCTTTTAGATGAAGGCTATGTCGGGCACAGCCCGTTTTGACCCTTGTGCCCTTAGACTCGCCAAGTTGCCGTTTGACAGTATCATACTGACTGCAATTACAGGAATTTGTCTTTCTGGTGGCTGCCTTTGAAGCAGGGATTGTGGCCTTGTCTCGCCGACCATTCTCCGCAGCTGCCGTGGCACAACTTGCCTTTTTGCCAATCACGCGGGAAAAACACGCAGCCGAGCGTTGCAAGAACCCCATGGGGCCAAGTGATGCATTCGCATCCCCAACTAGGTCCTCCAGTAGAGAGGTTAGAATAAGGGTGCCCTTTTTTCTCTGTAGTCTATTTTAGTGTGGGAGCCCTCCCCCAAAAAAGAAACGGTAAACGGGCACTGCTGGGGGACCTAGCCAAAAGTCCTCTCCGGGTCGTCTATTGGAGCTCGCAGCAACAGCTCCGCCGTCAGCGCGGCGCCCTCGCAAGTCTGGGCGTTCTGCACGCAGTCCGTCAGCAGGCCGTGCCATTGCGGGTACTCCGCCGAGTCCTACGAGATAGGCCAAGCGACCGAACGCCTACCATGCAATCAACGTGGGATTGGGATTGCACAAACCAAATCCCCACTGGAACATTGAGGGGATATGCCACCCTCCATACATTGCTTCCCTTTTGATCCCCACGAGAATCATGACTATGCTGTCTCACTTTGAAAGGCGCTTACTATCCCTCCCACAATCATGGAAGCTCACAGGAGGGTTTTGGAAGACTACTTTCCCAAAAGGAAACCCCCGCAACCCACTTCCACGATTGTTGGAACGATGGCGTATCAACTCACAGAAAGTTCCTTGAGCCTAAGTTTTCCTCATCCCAAGCGATACGAATCGCTTTGCCAAGGCGCAGTCGTCAGGCTGGGCCACACCCCAACGGCCTCCTGCAGCATGTGCTGCGAGCTTTGCCAGTCGATGCCATCTGCCACGGAGGGACTGTTGCAGGTGGCCAGGCAAAAGTCTTGCTCGAAATCCACCAGGCAGCTCCGTAAGTAGCACCAGTTGCCTCGGTTCACAGGGCAATATGCAGTCAACACGAATTGGTTGTCCCGTGCTTTCCGTATAAAACCCCCAAGATGCTCTTTAACAAACTCGCTTCTTACAAGGATCCATCTATGGCTGGAAGAGGGTCATTCTAAGAGCCAAGCTAGAACAAAAAGAACACGGAAACAGGATAGGCACAAACGTTTTAGTACCAAGTGAAGTCGAACAAACTCAAACAGGGGAGCCACCCCGTGCTTTTCGGATATCAAGTCCAGATCGCCATGCTATCTTTCGGCTCAAGCATGGCGGAAGCCGCGTTGAGAGTGAAAGCGGCATCCCCAGAAACAGCAACCAACTCACGCATTGTACACATCATCTCTTGGATCTCCGTTGGTCCACATCCTTCATAATTACCACAATCTTACCAACTGGGACCTGCACTATATGCGGCTTTACATCGGTCCCGACATGGGTGAGCTTGCCAACTATCCCCCAAGCCAACTTGAAATGCTCGGCTGGTTGACCTCCCTGGGAAAAAGACAAGAAGGGGAGGACAAGGGCCATGGAATCCAGGCGCAGGACGGATCCACCTTCTTTGGCCCGAGCTGCACGCCGCAGCGCAGGTGACCCAGGCCGCAAGCCGCAGGCCACACGGCGCCGCCATTGGAATGCCCTCTGGTCAGCTTCGTTCGCCAGGCGCCACGCGCCAGTTTGGAGGTAGGGCTGAACGCCCTTTGGGTTTACACACACAATAATGGAAACAAATCCTGCCACCGATCCAAACCACCAAGGGCTGCGTACCGGCAACCAATGCTTGGCGGAAGACGAAGCGAGGGAATTATATAGCGCGTTGTAAGATAAGAAGGGCGCATGGCATCATGGACTTTGCCGCCATTGTGCCAATCCAAAGCGTCCCCGCTGATTGCACGACTCTTGCTGGTGAAGGCAGCAACAGGGGACCGATTTCTTCACTGGAAACCGCCAAGCAAGCGTACACAGCACCTCCGAGTCCCCCCAAAATAAATGCAGGCAATGCTGAGTACCGAACTTAGACCCCGCAACACGTGGTGGTTTTGCTACTTGAAAGGCAACATGTGGGAAACAAAGGCAAGCAAGTCTTTCTAGCCATGCATGTAGCCACCTGTTGGGCTGCCATCCAAAAAGGGGATGAGCATCGATTCGGATCCCTGCCTCAGCCCGGCACCGGCCAACAGCCGGCCTCGACATTGGCTACGGATGCCCTCTTCTTGTCCCAAAGGAGAAATATGCCAACCCTGGGCTGATCAAGCTGGAGGAGTCAGGTGTCACCAAAAGTGGAGGATCCCCTCGCTGGGACCAACCTCTAGGGCCCAACCAGGAAATTGTTCATCGATGGTTCCATGACAATTCTGCAACCAACCGGCAAACATGTGGAGGCAACTGGATACAGGATTCCCAAGAAATTGTCATAGGGCAGTCCTCCAATATCCCTGCTTCCCCCATTTCCTTGCTGAACTTGGTTGACGTTGGAAGGGGAGCAAACATCCAACTTTTAGCAGTTGAGTGGGGAATTCCCACTAAACCGCAACAAGCAAAAGCGCACAATGTTTCCCAACAACAACCATGTCAACAGGTTTCTCTGAGACAAGGACGGCCCCAGCCCCGTAGGAACCTCACGCCATGCAGCCCAAGGTGCGCAAGGCCCTGCAACCCATCAGCGCCAAACCGCTGAGGCTAAGGGCTCCAGCCAAAGCAACGAAGACATGCAGCTCGCTCAAAAAATGGCTTACACTCTCGCAAACAATGGTGGAAGCGCACAAAGCCACCCTTTCCAAAAGGAACGCAGTCTTCCAAAAAGGGTTTTGTGCAAGCCGTGTTTGCTGGAACAAGTCGGATGCTTTGTTGAGATGGTTGAACCCTATTGAGCAACCTCCTGTGGGTTTCCCTTGGAAGGGCAACAGTTGATTGTCACATCAGTTTTTGCTTCCACCCTACAGCCTACTTGATGGAGAAACTATGCCTAGACATGACACCTTGTTGTCTCCTGGCTTTGAGTGACTGTGACAATGGCTTCTGGGCTTTGGCCTATTGGGACGCTGTCGAAACGGGTTGCCCATCCCTGACCCCAACAGAAGCGCAGTCCAGAAGAACAGCTTTCCTGGATTTGCGTGTTGTCATTTTGCGCATTGCCCTGGTCTTTCCCTTTCTTTAGCCTTGCTTCTGTATTATGCTCTTCCAGGGTGGGTTCAGCTTAGCCGTCGATATACCTCGAAAGCTTGGACTAAGCGCAAAAGAGTCCTTTGCCCGCGATGCCGCGGAAGGCATGCCCCAAGTATCAGGCCTCATTATGTTACCATGATCAAAGTCACCCCCTAAGTGGTGAAACAACCCCATTTCCTGACTTTGACAACCCCCCAGAAACCGTCAAAATAATGACCCCAGAGTATGGAAGGCAAAAGGAGAGCCCACTCTGCCACCCAGGAAGGTGCACCCTCTGCGGTTGAAGCAGCCTGCCGGATGACACAATTATTCACATGAGTAGCGCTAACCGGCATCACAACAGTGGACTTCATCCCTTCCCTCCCACAACACTGCACAGACAGAAGGACACCCCAAAATGGCATTGTGGTCCCAATCCCTCATAATCCTTGCTACTGATGCAACTGTTTTTTCTTTTTCTATGGGAGCGCTCTTTGGCCCAATGCCGTGCTCGGCCAGGCGTCGCTCCCTCGGCATATGCAAGATTCTGCAAGCAACTGAGTCAATATCAGTTGGACTTGTTTGGGCTGGCTTTTCGAGTTTAGATTTGGCTATGAATAGTGTTGTTTTTCTGTTCAGGGCGGGCTGATGGGAAGACACACGCCGGCAAATTGGTCTTGGTGATTGGTTTAGGATTGGTTTGGCGCCAAATGGTGCAGGTTCAGAGTTGGTTGCCGCGTCTGGGATTAGAGTTGGGACGGTTTAAAGAGGGCTCGGTTTAAGGTAAGCTTAGGGTTGATTCAGAGTTGGTCTCAGGTAGGCTTGGTGTTTGAGGGCGGGTATTGGCCTGGTTTGGGGGGGGGTGGATTGCGTTTAAGTGGGTTTCGGGTTCGCTTCAGGTTGGAACAGTCCTGGTTTTCGGGTCGATTTGGGCTGAAGCTTCAAACCACCAAAAGCCGCGAAAGGCGCACGGACCGAAAAGCACCAACACCAGGAAGCCCACAAACAACGTCGCACATACAAGGAGAAATCCAACACACAGCAATGTTTTTGAGAAACAAAATGTCATGAAGATGACCAGTTGGGGGCGGGTTTTCCCTCTTGAGCGCTCATTTCTGGCCCGTCTCTTTGCAATATGCAGACTGACCGAACCTGACAAAACAAAGTGAGTCATTCTCGGCTGCCTGCGTGCCAAACCAAATGACCACAAGCACTCCATGAGGGCCTTAACCCTCAAAAGGGGAACCAGCTCCCCAAAAGCACGCACCCAAGTCGGGCTTTACTAAGCTTAACACAGTAACTTTCAACTTTCTCTATACATGTATATGCAGTACCTTTCTGTACGTATATTTTATACTGCAAGATATTATGTACAAATATTGCTACACTACCATTTGTAGTATAGCTATGTGTGTGTGTGACCATGTAGAACGACAGTATTACTTGGCTGTGTTTTTCCCCCCCGAACGCCCCATCTGAGGCTTAGGCATATCCTGCGCAAAGGCCGCCCATTGCTCATAGGTCACGCTGCCCCGCGCCATGGCTTGCTGGCCTCCGATGGGTCACTCCACCGTCGGCCACAGATCAATCGGAAGCTGTGCAAAGGGGGAGAAGCAGCACATGACCAAAGGGGCGGAAGAGAATTGGAACCATTTTTGCTTGGCCTTCTGGTTGATGTAACATGTAATTCACAAGTTTTTGACACTCCCTGAACCAAGGTTTAGGCGGGTGCATATGTTTTGGTCGGAAGAAATGGGATTTGAAGGGTGCCACATCAAGAGGAGACTCGGTGAGTGGTTCCCAGCTTCCACAAGCAGCAGACTAGGGTGAGTGGTTCCCAGCTTCCACAAAGAAAAAGCCGCTAACCCAACAAATCTAGCAGTTAGGCAGGCTTTTACCATCGGTCTCTCCCTCCGAAATTTGAGCTATAGTTTCGGGTCCTTTGGAGGATATTTGACAAATGGAAATCAGAGACCAAACATGATCAAACCATTTTGATGATGTAGGGTCCCTACTACTTCAAGGGCCGAATGCCAATTGGCTTCACTCCCATTTCCGGGAGCTTTGCCACTTCAAAAAAGGATCCCTTTTCGGACCGGGCGATTTGGTCCCCCCTACCCTCCCGGCCGATCGGATCAGCCCCGAGGTGCCCGGCGCATCGCATCCGCTGCCTCATGCAAGTCCCAGAGCTCACGCGGGGGACCCGCACCTGGCACCCAAAAAAATTTGCTTGAATTACCGCCTTTAAACATCACCCCACCTCCAGTGTTCAAACTGGCCAGAAGACGGTGATGACTGAAACAAGCAGAAGGGGGCACTGTCACTAGGCGCTTCACCATTTGGAAGGGGTTCCTGTTGCTGAAAACCAAGCCCACGATCCCAACAAAAAGATTTGCTCGCCTGGACCTCCCATTTCTGCGACGAAAAATGTCTTAAAACCGAAGCCTGGAAGCTCATCTTCGAAGGCCGGCTTTAGACTGAGACAGCTAGTCAGCTACAAAGGATGGCTACTACCAGGCAGACAAAGAAACAAAAGAAGCTACCTAACGCTCACATACACACACCACAACAACTAATAGGATCTAATAGGCTTTTTTCTAGGCTGTCCGGCGGCCCAAGTCAAATGACAGCAAATCAATACGAAACAAGTCACCATCCCGGACCAGGGGCCTACTGAGTCTACTGGCAGGTGGCGCACGCGTGGTTGAACAGCATAAGCCCATTCGTTTTAGTTTGCTGATGCAATATGATATGCGGAACGAGCTCCAGGAGCCGTTCCTTTGAAGCAGGCTGACAGAAGTGCAGAGCATGCGAAGACAACCTGCAGCTCACTTTCTCACACGCCGAAGCTGTACACGGCTAGCGGCAAACGGCCGACTCCAGGAAGCCTTGGCATTGCCCCCAGCGAGGCTTTTGCTTTGGTGCTTATGGGGCAAGGCGGTTGCAGGTTCGCGTCCCAAGTGGTTCCTAGCCTCATCCCTTGCTGGCTTCCTGAAATGACTTGCCCAAAATCCACCCTGACCATCTTGGAGATGGTCCGCAATTCGCCGCCGAGCGACCCCGGACCAGTCCGCTTGCGGCCGGCACAGTGCGAAAGGCATGCGGGTTGTCAAATAGGCTGCCCAGGCTGGGAGGAACTTAAACTGCCTCTGCTCCCAGGGGTTCGTAGGCTTTCCAAGTTCAGGAGCTTGCAAGCATTCGCCTTTTGCCGTGAAGCGGGGGGATATGTGATGTGGTAATGCAAAAGTGTGGCACTTGTGATTGCGAACGGTACTCTCGCATTCACTAGCGCAGCCTTAGGCTGGAAGGATGTTGCTACATAGAAGGAAAGCAACGCACAGCCCCATTACTTGACATGTGCATTGTATGTTCGGTACCACCGCAAGATATCCGCTTGCACTTAACTCTGGATGTTGCTGTTAAACTAACGTTCACTTCGATCATTGAGCCCTCAATTTTGTCAACGTCTAGAGCCAAAGCGCGGATGTTGGGCATGTCTGGGACATCAATAGGAATCTGGAACACAAAGAAATGGAATCTCAACACCGTGCTGCTTCCAGGGCAATGGGTGACTTTGCTCGAGGGCGCTGGATGCGCTGGGCATTCGGCAACCGAAGCCCCGAAGCCGTTTCAGCTCAGCTCCATCTCCTTCATCACGGCCTGCACTTCTGCCAATCCTGTCGCGGGATCCGGATGCGCCCGTTTTATGCGCTGGACAGGACCTTCACGCAACTTCGCAGTACACCTTTGGGCAAACTGGCGAGTATTTGCCGGAAACATGAAGCCCGATTCTGAGCGGTGCAACTTGCTTAAACCGCAGAAATTATGCAGCTAACCTTGGCAACCACAGAAAGGAAGACTGGGGTTAAAGTCGAACAACCCTGCCAGGGAAAGACTGTCAGACTTTGCTTCAAAGCTCAGATCTAAAATCTGAAGGAACTAGGATGTGGCATGCCTCACCGTAGAAAAAGCGCCAATGCCTGCAAAGGGTATCTTTGGGGCATCCATGCCGGCATAGCTCTTGTGAGGCAAGCAAGCAGGCAGGCAGGCAGGCAGGCAGGCAGGCAGGCAAGCAAGCAAGCAAGCAAGCAAGAGAGCAGGCAAGCAACTGGACCAGCCTAACAAGTCAGGTCGCTGAGTTGTGCGGTCAAAACATCTCTGTCAAGCTAATGCAGTTACCATTGTTTGAAGCTCTGATTATTTTATGTACGTGAGTGATCCGCAGCACTCGGAATGGAGTTCTAACATCCTACAGGGTCGGTCCACGTTCAAACTCCGTGGGTCCTGGCAACCGGAAAGGCCATGCTTCCGTCTGGCGGAACACGATGCTGGCAGTGTTGCCCTCAGGGTCGGTGTCCAACCTGGGCGGAAAGCCTTGGCCACCTAGCAGCCCTGATGAAATTTCACGGAAAGGTGAGGGTCCCTTGGTGGGATTGATGTTCTAAGGGGAGATATGGGGAGCCCTGAATTTGGCCCAAAAAAATATTGCAACATTTTCGGGGTGTGCTACAATAGGCTGGGTTGTTCAACAAGATTCCTAATCCTAACTCGCAATTCGTAGTGGGACACCATGGCAACAAGAAAAACCATCATGTAAGGCGTAAGGACCAATGATTGGCGCGCAAGTGCTCATCTTTCCTAAGGTGTACACCATACAAACTTACAAATGGGTCCCTGAAGGAATTCAGGGTGCCGGCAATCCTGCTTCCGCCGCGAAAATAAGAAGCATCAGGACCTTATCCAAAAATAACCTTGATTTTGCATGCCTATCGCAGGCATGACAAAACAAACCTGTCATCTTCCATGTGAGTAAGCTTGTCCTTTCTCAGGCTGATCAGGAAGCCACCAAATGCCCTCAGAAGTCGTCTCTCCTTGAGAACATATTATCCCTTTGGGCTGCCATGACTATATATGATCTCTATCCAGAGAACTTGCACCAAATGAGGCCCATTCTGAGCAGCCTCCCAGCATTGGCTACATCAGAACTCGCTGCTGGGACAACCAAATGAATGGGTAGCAGTTTTGAGTCAAGCTGGTTTGAATGACTATATCTCAGGGTAGTTGCCGCTGCGTTTGTTCCAAAATGGCCCATGCCCACTGTACCCAAGCCTAAGGAAACTTAACTTTGGCATACCTCAGAGACCCTTGCATACCTGCGTGAGGGGTTTCATTCCGAGTCGCAAGAGGCTGAGATTCTGCCGGTCTCCAAACCTGGGTTTTAACGCGAACGCTGGCAACCAATGGCCACAAGAGTAGGCTCATTGTGCAAAACGTTGGACTTCGCGACCCATGTTTGATATGCCAACACGCCTTGGGCATCGCCAACCTCAAATCTCACTTGCGGTTCAAAGGGCCACAGAGTTCCGCCTTCACATGCCTTCACTTGCTCTGCCCCAACTCGCACCTGGAAAATCCCCGCATGAGGGTATTGTTCCAAGTAAGGCCCAGGACACCAATCTTCCTCACAAAGAGTTCACAGCAGGAACTCAACCAGAACGCCATTGGGCAAGCACAGGGTCGCTGTTACAGTTGATGCCCTACATGTGCAACAAGTAAACCAACCACAAGCCATGGGACATGCGTGCGGCAATTGAAATGTATGAGTCGTGTCAAAAACAGGGGAATCACCCAGCATGATTGGCGTTCTGGTTGTTATTCCGTTTCACAATTCCCTCGGCTCGGTCAAGGTTTAACCCTAAACCTCGGATTTATGCATTTTCTTTGCTCATCAGTTTCAAGGGCAAAGATGAAACATGGCACAAACCTGCTGGTGCTCAGCAGGGAATGAGGGAATGCCCCCCTATAAACCATCCCCTATGGTTGCCTTTACGGAAATCCCTCGGTTTCCAACATTCCCTACCTAGCGCACCAGCAAGCTAAACAATGACCCAGTCAAGGGATCCTCGTTTTAGCACACTGGCCTCATTATTTAACCGTGATCAAAGTCACCTCCTAAGTGGTCAAGGGAAGCAACTTGGACAACCCCCCAGAAACAGTCAAAATACCGTGGATGGACGAAATCCTGCACTGCCTAAGAAGCCCTGGAAGGATGATTCCCCTGTAAATACCAAGAAACAATGGTTTCAACCATGGTTCAAAGTGGTGCAGGATTGTGTCCATCCACAGTACTGACCCCGCACAACGCTCGATCCTTTGAGCTCGCGCCGCATCTCCTCTTCCGTCAGCAGCAGACGGCACTGAACTGCCACGATGCGCCGGTCCCAGGTGACCTCTGGATACTCCACGGCGTGCGGGTAGCCTTGCGCCGGACCGGGGGTTGGGTGATTTTCTGAGTGTTGAGGGTATATGGGGTGGTTTTAAAGGGAAAACATGGAATCCCACCAGTTTCGGGACGCTTTATTTTCACAAACCAACTTGAGTAGTTAACAGACACTAGTACCAAAAACCAACAGGCAATGGGCCACTCAAAACCGATACCCGTCAACCTGGAAAACCGGTAGGGACCAGCCAAAAGCTATACCCCAGCAATATTGTCTGCTGCTCATTTGGGGAGGTCCAATGGATCCCAGGCCAGGCCAAGCCATTGCCTCTGAGGTTCCCCTGATTACCTACATGGACAAATGGAATCGCTGGGGTTGAAGGGAAGCCAAAACTTGAAACGGAGACTCGATGGCCTCTTCGTTGCTGGAAACTCCTGAAACACCCAAGCGGTTCCAAAACTAAACAAGTTGGGCTTTGGGGAACAAGTTTCGCCTTCCGCATACGTGCAGCTTGTGTAATTGATTTTCGTTTGACGACAAATAAATATTCCAATTTGGGAATCCAGAAAGGATGTTTACTTTTTGAAGTTCAATGGGGCGGTTTGTTGATGTTTGACAAACTGCATTCACACTATACGAAGACAACCAAGAAAGGATCAAAAAGCTGGAAAGTTTGGTTTTGGGCCACTCAGCGATGCAAGTGCACAGCTTCGTCAAGTCAGGAGGCCTAGGTCTCTGTGGCAAGGCCTCAGGGGCTCAACGGGTTGAGCCCTGAGGCCAAAAGTCATCACCACAGTCATTGTGCTTCCTCCATTTGCGAGTGCGTCACCTGGACATATTTCCAATTGTGATAGATTCCCTTTGAAACCGACAAAGGAAAAACACACATATTGTTAAGCAAATGGAAGTGTTGCAAAGTGCTGGCTTTCCACTCATGCCCTGCGCATTTGCCCAAGCAAGTGCTCGGGCCTAGGCTTCAACAGGTGACCTTGAAAGAGAAAGACATGGAACCGCATTTTTGGAGTTGACCACGAAAGCACCCGCATTTTTAAGGATTTCAGGGGTGAACCATTAAACAACTGGCAATGCCCCACCCAAGTGGCGTTGAAAGAGCCTAGGCGCAGCAGGGAGAGCCCACATAGCTGGCACCCGGCTCTTGCCACAGTCGCTCTGCCGCAGTTTTCGCAGTTCGTCCTGAAAGCCGCGCGGGCCTTGTCCTTTAGCCCAAGGAGAGGCCTATCCGAACTGCCCGCAACTGCCCGGAACTGACCCCGAAAACGGTTCGGGAATCTGAGGACCCCAGTCCCGGAAGTCGCCCAGAGCTTCATAGCTGTTGCTGGGAAAAAAGGCTGAATGAGTTGAGCCAAATAAAATCCAGGTCCATCCACCAACGAGACGGACCGCAAAGGAAAAGGCGAGCTCTAGGTGTCCCCCTCGCACTTCATAGGTGCCGTTGGCATTAAACATGTGTACCCTTGATGTACCAATCTTTGGGCCTGGTGTACAGGTGTGCGCGGCTGGGCCCTTGGAACTTGTATTGTTGCAATCCGCTGGGGAAGATGAAAGGATGATTCTGAACGGATTCTTGGGGAGCTCGGGAAGCAGTCGAAAAATCAAGATGGGAGGGTGTCTGACCAATGCCCACGCATTCTGGGCTCGTTTCGTGGGCCAGCCATCTAGGGCCCATATGATAGCCCATCCCCATATTAGGCCCGTGCTGGTGTCAAAGCCCGCACGGCAAATCAGCGCTGAAGTGTCCTGGTAGCCTGCGCTCCCAAACCATGACCATCTTAAGAGATTTCCTCTGCACATCCTCGAAACTGACGGCTTGGAGATCAAGCTACTTGCCGAACTAATCCCTCAATCCGAAAAGGTGCCGGCCTCAAGCTGAATGGTGGGTGGCACTGTGCCAGCCTCTGCTCTTTCTGTTGTCATGCCGCATTCAGGCGTAGGATTAGTGGGCAATTGTTGGCTTGGAAACCTCATGCTATGCAATGTGGGATACAACCCAGGGTAGAGAATCTCTGGAGATCTGATGGACACATATATTAAGCAGTCAGTAGTTGTCATGTTTTTTGTCCTCCCAGCAGCCCAACCTGCAGAATTCCATGGGTGCATAGCGCAAATGCCCTTCTACCAAAACAAGGCACAACACGAGGGTACTATCGTGCAATCATATTATCCCCCTGCAAGCCAACGTTGATCTCCTAAAAAAGGGTTCCTATCCCAAAAGCAAACTCCTCTACACTTGGTGCTTTTGGAGCCTGACAAAATGCTGCGGATTCCACGTTGCTGGATGGGAGCGTGCAAAAAAACAAATCCAAATCCCAGCAAAGAAGCCCGGCCAAGGCGCGGCGCGCGCGCTTCGCATGAAGGGCGCGGCGGCCCTGCAGGCCCACGGCCATGTGGAGGAAGGAGTTCGCCGCGTCCTGGTTGTGTGCGCCCACTTTGGGGCCTGATCAAAGTGGCGACCCGTTTGGTCCTTGACAAAGGAAGCGCCAAATGTCAGCAGGGTCCGAAAGAGGGACCCTTGTTGTTGTCACTCCCCCTGCTTATGTTGTTCGACGACCCGGAAAAATTGCATAGACAGCCTTGATTGTTTTGGACTTGCTCCCCCCCTACAGTGCTGAAGCGGGGGCCGTCAGGTTGCTTCGGCTTCCTCGGGCGCTAGTTGCATCCTGGCGGCAACGTGCCACATCGCCTCCTCCTGAGCGACCGAACGCTCGAGGCCGCGAGGCACGTGTCATCACATCAAAACACGCCTGGAGTGGCTGGCCGCATTTGCATGGATCTGCCATTTCTCTTGCTGCCGGTTGGAAGGGCAAGCGCCACACCACCCACCCACCAAGCCAGCCAGCCAGTCAGCCCACAGCCACTGAAATGCAATGGTTAGATATCAGGCCCGAACCAATCCTCACAGCTATGAACAAAACGAGGCCCACTCTCGTCTTTGGGGAACTCCCTCATCAATCCGCTAGCCGTGACGCGGCGTTCAAAACCCATAGTTGGGCTTTGCCACCTCCTGAACCGCACTAGGTTTCCCAGACCGATGTGGCAAAACCCCCAAATTTTCTCAGCAACAAATATGGGCTATCCGCAACTTGGAATGCTGTTGACCTCGAAGTATTTCAGGGTGTTCCCCTTAAAAGTAGTGCAAACCCCACACCCTGTGACACCTCCTTTGCGTGGGTCGAGGCGCTGCCAGTACCTCCTCTCCCCAGTGGATCTGAATTGACCTCAGCGCGAGTTTGTCCATGGGTCACGCAACAAGCAGCATGCAGCCTGGTTGACAATCTTGCTTCACCCAGTGACTCAATTTACCACTTAAAGTCAGTTATCAGTCGAGTCGAGTTTAGGCTTTCATTGGCTAGTCCTTCTACAGTGACAGCCTCTCTGTCCTCGGGCGAAATATCATGAATCAGCGGGAATAAATACTCTTGGTTGGCTAAACGCTTCAAAGGGGGTCCGTCACTTTTTTTGTCAAAATATCAATTGTCACAAGAGATCCAGGACCCTAGTTCCCTTTGTTACCCAAAAAACGCACGGCCACGAGATCCGAAAGGGGCACATGGAAACTGCGCTCGGCGATGGCCGTGCGGCAGGTCGGCGAAGTGCGCGGACCGCGCCAGCACGTCAGCCAGGTGCTTGCCTTCGCCGGACCTCGCTGGAGGTAAACCGTGCGCCCTTGAATGCAACATCTCTGGGGGAGCCTTCAAAATGGGAAGTGTCCCTTTGGGCAACTGCTGAAAGGAAATCTTTTGTTGTAAGTCGCACTTTTAGCGTGTCATGGCAGCTTTGATGTTTGTTTGGGCTTTCATCTCCCAAGAAGAACCTCAGGATCGGCCCGGGAAGCAGAGGACGCATCAAATGGGTCTGCTTTTTGGGGGGTGGTTTGCAAAGGGGATTCAATCGGACCACCTCTCATTTGGAGGGTTCCTTCATTTGTTCGTTTTGTTGTTTAAAGGGATGACCACGTCTTTAGTATAACCAACGCAAATACACAACACCTTCACAAGGGGGACAAGAAGACGGAATCATAGTAAGCACGGAAGCTCCTTCTGCGGGGCATGGTCTTGGCTTCCCATCATAGGGATGTTTGTTGCAATGGTTCTCTAAGTTCTGCGAGGGCCCATGGTCATCCCTCCGTCCTCGCTGGTGTTGGGCTTATTGCCGCAACACAGTGGATTCAAGCTACATCGCTACGCGGCGAATCGCCGGAGCTTAGATGAAGCAGGTGTACAAGAGTGTACAGGGATTCCCGCGAAAGCGGTGGCCGAGCGCAAAAAAGGGGAACAGGGGGGACCCGGAAGGCAACCCCCAAAAACCAAAACCCCGAGCCGAAAAAACCATCAACGCCCACCGCCCCGGAAAAAGGCACGCACCAGGGCCTCTCGAGGCGGCGGTGCCGCAGTCTGACACCATTCAGCGTCGCAAAAATCTGGCCTAAGGATGGGAACCTCAGGTTTGGCTGGTGCAAAGTGTCCTGAAAGGGTGACTTGCCTGGCCGGCAGGCCTTTAGCAGTCCAAAGTAGCTGCTTTGCGTGCAGCTCACAAGCGAGTGTCAAGGCTTTGTCAAAGCAGGATTTTTCAAGATGGTAAGGAACAATGGCCCATTTGATCTCGTCATCAAGTGGATGGACCGGGCGAACCTTTTTAAAGAAAGATCTCAACCCTGGGACTATTTCGCGGCCAAGAGTTTCACTAAGAGTACGCAAAACTATGAGGAGCGTGCAGGCCTGTCGGCGGATGCTCTGGTCTGAGCGTGTGCGCCAATGCCAAGTAGTACGATCCCGTATCGGCATCGTGCAACCGGTCTGGAGGTAGAAAAGCAAGCAAAGTAGAACAAGGGGCGTACCACTTCCATGCTGCGCCTGCTGATCATGCCATTGCAAGTGTGCAATAAAGACGCAAAAGTGCCACAAGAAGTCTGCAGGGAAGATAGTTCGGAAAGCTGGGATGTTCCCACAATTAACAAAACGTAGCTGCCCAATCGTGGCAGGTGGTCCTTGCTGTGGCATTGCTTCACGCCGGGAAGGTGCAACTTTTTGGGCAAAGATTTTTGCAACCTGGATGTGAAGGGCGGCAAGCTGATGCCAATCCTTCAGTGCTCGTTGGTCTGTTTTTATGCCTTGGACAGCTAAATCACGGGTGTGACTATCCCACAAGTCGTACGCTTCATTCGCTTCGGCATCTGCTAAAGCGTTGCCCCGGATCCGGAAAGCATCGGCTCCAGAAATGGCGGTGTGTATGGACCGGTGAGCTTTTACCCATTGAATGCGGACCTCATTCGATGTTCGCGTGCCAAGGGCCGTGGCACCAAGTGTGAGGAGGTCTGCATTTGGACGAACCTTGAATTCTTCCTGCCAACCTTGGGCTAACAGGAGGTTGAAAAAGTCCGCTGCGTATTTGGAATCGGTGTAAATGTCGCAGTGATGGACACGCTGCAGTGTGCCTATGATGGCAAGTATCTCGCCTCGATCAACACTTTGCAGGATCCCTGGTAGAATCCCTTGGAAGCTGCTGGTGACCTGACTAGTGTCGGGGTCAATACACACTCCCGCAAATGAGACAAGAGAAAACCTTGAAGCAGGATTTTTTCCACTGGCATCGGTAAACCAAATAGTTTTAGGACCAGGAGGCCGGCGCACAATGTCTGGTGGTGGAACAGAGCCAAGCCTACTGAGAAACTCACCTCGGAAGGGGGCCTCGGAAGGTAACAGGTGAAGTTTCAAGGGTTCAGGGAAGGAATCCCATTTTTCAAGGACTTCACGGTGTCTTTCCCGCACATGCTCGGTTGCCGGGCAGCTGGTCAGCCTATGGGAGCGTGTGTCTAGCTCGCCACAAAGTCGGCACATCTCGTCGAACTTGTCCGAGAAACGAGCGATCTCGGCATGTTCAAAACGCGCCCCTGTAGCCGCAACTCGGACAAGCCCCTGATGTTCCTCACTCAAACCTTTAAGCCCAGACCGGAAAAGATCGACATTGATTAAGCCTACTTGACCTAGTATTCTTCGGTGGGCAAGGTTCCGGCCTTCTGCTTGATGGAAACCGCGGACAATGAGAAGGTAAACCGCTCTCCAGGGCGCAGTGCTGAGATCTAGCGTACCATGGTCTGCGAGTAACTGAAGGTGCTCATCTAGATCAAGGTCACACGCGTCAAGAGATTCACCAAGAAGACTAACAGGCCCGTCAACTTCACGAACCTGGTAAGCCTGCCAGAGCAGCCCCAAGTCATGTTTGTCTCTATCATGGCTACGTAGCCATCTCCAGAACGCCTGGATGCGGTTCCTATGTATGACAAACGCAGGGTGTGTGGCTTCGTCAACTACAACTGCAAGGCAGACGTAGGGCGAGGCCCCTGCATGGCCGAGACCTACAGCATTCTTGGCAGCTGCGGTGAGGCTTTCAATCCTTTTCAGCCCCAGTCGGGAAATTTGGGTCCCCCAGGTGGCTTTAGGCAAAGCTGCACGCCTGACAAGCCCAACTTTACGGGCAAACGGAGCGGGGAGTTTTTGGATCCTCTCAAGAGCAGCAGTGGCCTGCTGAATTCGCTGCTTGACCGTCCGATTGCGGGTGGCATAGGTGAAGCTGAAGTGACCTCCTAGCTCCCGGACGTCAAGAACGTGCGTAGGTTTACCAAGACTGAACTCAAACTGGTCTAGCTGAGGTCTGAGAGACTTGTCGGTGGTCCAGATTACACATTTGGCCGCATTGATGTGCAAGTCCAGTGCGGTGAGCAACTGGATTCCTAACTCAAGACCAGGCAGGAGTACCTCGAGACTTGGGCAGCTGAGGTTGAAGTTATCAGCAAAGCTATCAATGGTCAGCGAAGGTGATGGAAGGCTGGTCACCTGATGCCAAACCGCCCCTACTGCAAGCATCGCAACTGGGGACAATGGACACCCCTCTGGGAAACCCGTACAAGATTTGACGGCCCGACTAAACGTGCCAGCGACTTTGGCCCGCCTTTCTAATCTTGCAAGGTTCTGGCCCCACGATGCCGTAAGCCATGGTGCAAGGCCAAGCCGGTTGAGTATGGCGAACGCGGCAGGGCGTGGGATGTAATTGAAAGCCTTGGTTATGTCGAGAGACATGCCTAAAAGGGGTCCGGTGAGCCCTTGTTGAGCAGCTTCAATATCGAGTCCTAGTTTGTACAGGAAATCTTCAAGGTGACGCTTTGAGAGGAATCCCCGCATGCTGGCTGGCATTACCTGGACGAGCCATGACTGTAGCGAAGCAGCTCTGGCGGATGTCCAAGCTCTATAGATGCAAGAAAGGACAGTGATGGGACGACAGTCTCCAGCACTTTGTGGGTTCAAGCACTTGGCAATCATGGCGACTGACGCGTACAGGAGATGCTGGGGTAAGCCCTCGCCTGCCTGTTCAGCCTCGTTGAAGAGTTTGAGCATCGGAGCAACGACTCTCTCTGGCAGCATGCGAAGCTCCTGGCCCCGCCATCCACAGAGACCTGGAGCAGTATATGAGCCAAGGCGCCGGACTGCTTTTTTCCATTCAATCCATGTTATTGGACCTGGTGCGAAGGGCACAGTGGGGAGGTGTGGAAGCACAAGATCAAGGGCAGTGTTCCATGCCGCAGGAGGAACTTGGCTATGCCGGTTCCAGATACTCTCCCATGGCTGGATAAGCAGTTCCGCTCGCGCGTTTGGTTCTGCCACCCAGTGGTCTCCCTGTGATAGGGCAAGGACCGGTGGGATCCGTGGTGGCTTGACGGCTTGGAAGGAGAGCCGCCCTCCTTCATTCCAGTCCTTGTTGAACTTTTCGGTGACAGTTTTGCGCTGCAGGTTAATTTCAGCATAAATTTCTTTTTTGCTAAGATCAAGAAATCTCTGCTTAAGGAGAGCCCGCTCAGGTGAGCTGAGGGGTCCGTGGAGCAGAGAGCTGTAATCCAAGCAGGGATCATGTTTCGACATCCATGTCGTGAAGCAAACCCCCTTGCCTGGCCAAGCGCGAACACGTTTGTCCAGGCGTATCCATTGGAGATGTTCCTCCAATGATTGCACGCGTTGACCGCGCATGCGCTAGGCGGTCCCAAGCGTGCAGTCGACGATGTTGGGCGACAAGTTTTTTGTGCCATGAAAAGTTTACAACTGCGTCAATTTCTCCTAGTCTCTCAGGCGGCAGCGAAATAAGGGTAATTGGCTTAGGGTGCGTGGTGCTGTGCACAGCTTTTTTGGGGCGATCTGGTCGAGCCGCTCCAACCGCACCGCCGAGCCACTTTTCGGCCGCGGCACTCCAACGCTGAAACCGGGAGTCTAGCGAGGCCCCATTGTCTGGTCTGACCTCTGGGGTGAAATTCCAAGGGTAGTCCATATCAACATGCGTGTCACACTGCACAAGACTGGGGCCACTTGGCCAAACCATTGCAGGGATTGGTGTGGTCGGCCACTCAAAGACACACTCCACAGGCGCGTGCCCATGCAGCGGGGCGTCCACAACGGTGTTGACTCCTGAGACAAAGGTGAGCGCTGAGTGATTTGCCCAGATTTGGTCAATCCTCGTCTGGCACTTATATGTTTTCGGAGCTTCAGAGCCTTTACTGATGGCGAAGTGCTGTGCGCAATCTGTCCATCCAGCTCGTTGGAGTTTGCTGCCAATGGGTTCAGCCGACAAATCCATGTTGAAATCACCCGCGAGAATCATGGGGCCATTGAAGAGGGACCAGCTTTCCAACAGGCTTTCAAGGAGACGATTGTTAATTTGTCTAGCTTGCGGATTGGTTTCCGTGGCTGCGAGACCATAGAAAGTGACGACCCGAATTTGCAGCTGACTGCAGGGTTGTATCATTACATCAAGGGTTCGATGAGAGTTAGCCCAGCCTGGTACTCCAGGGGTTGGCCAGATCGGATAAGTGCTGATAGTGCCAACTCCCGCATGCATGGGTGAGAGGCGTTGCTCACCTTGCACCATAGGGACTGGTGGTCCTAACACACTGAAAAATCCAGCCGCTCGGGATTTGGAGTCGATGGCTCTGGCTTTGCTTTCCGTGTGCGAGGTTTCAGCTAGGCAGGTACATCCTTTCCCTAGTGCCAGGACCTCATCGAGGTTGCAATGAAGCGAAGTGGGATTGGCAACAGGAATCCACCCAATATTTCCGTTCACGCTATGCATGCACTTGTTGCGGGTCCTTTGGAGTACCGCCGCATGTGAAGAATGGCATGAAGTGCAAAGGACACTAATGTCAAGCGGTGCTCGACACTGGCACTGCTGGCTTACGAATGGTTCGGTCATGGTGATGGAAATGCAAAAAGGGAAATGTTGAGCAGGAGCCCGGCAAAAAGTGGCATTATTAGCCATATGGATGAAAACCCACAACTCAAGATCAGCACAAGAGAGATCACTACCAGGATAAAGCCCCTGCCAGCTTTCCTCTGAAAGATGGCATGCTTTTTTCCGCGGATCAAGCTTGCAAATCAGATCCGGTTGCAAGTGTGGAGGTGAACACATAAACCAAAAGATGGCAACTACAATGTGGACACGAGCCCGGACAATGCCAAACTCGCCCAGGTCGTGTTGCCACCGTCAGGTCTCGGGTTTGGTAACCCGGACCTTGTGCACGTGCTCGGAGGATGCGGCACTGATTAGCTCACTGAGCTGCTTTGACTGGGCCTCAAATGCGGCGGCAAGTCTCTGCAAGTTGCTGCTGATGTCTGCATTTCCGGCATGAAGTTTGGCAACTTCCTGCTGGGTGACTTGGACCTCATGTCGAACAGCAGCAATCTCGGTCTTCTGCCCCTGGATGGATGAGCTGAAGCCCTGAGACAGAGTGTCGACTTTGGCCTCAAGACGTTTCTCAACTTCGGCAAGCCGGGTGGCAAATCTCTCCTCAACATCACTGATGCGAGGCACTGCTGCTGCTGGATTAGCGCTAGTGGGATTGGTGACAGCGGATGCGGAGTGAACAAAAACCTGCCCACTTGACTGAGGGTTCCTACGCTTCTCACCTGGCTTGGGCACCTCTTCAATGAGGATATCGCCTATGACGTGCTGGATGCGGTCACATGGTGGATCCTCAGAGGACCCGACCCGGTACGAGTGGCGTCCAGCAGGTTTCAATGGTCTGGCATTCCATTTGACTGAGGCAAGGATCTGCGCAATCGTTTCCTGGTCACATCCTGCAGGCAGTGGCTGAAGAATGAAGTGCCTACCTATGGGGACGTATCCATCATTCTTGGCAGCTTTCGGATCAACCCCAAGTCGAAGCTCTACGGCATGCTTTGCAAGAACACGGAGACCAAAGATCTGAGCCGGCCCTGGGTTCTTGACAACAATGCCACTGGAAGTGGAGTGCATCTGGGCCTTAGCTTTGATCTGATCTAGTGTGTGGTCAGGGAGCCAAACAACGACCCAGTTGTGTTTCTGACCAACTTCATCAGGCAGGTCATCAAGAAAGATGAGCATGCTGCCAGAGTCTCGTCTGACTTGCGCACTGACTGATTCGTTCACCCTAATCTTGAAACTGTACTGATTGCTCGTGTGGCGATGACCCCAGTAGTCAATCAACTTCTTGCTGTCGGCCGCAAGCGTTGGGATTTTGGCGATGGCTGACCTAACCGGATGCGCCGAAAAGTCGCTCCATTCCTGGCTGGTGAAATGCACACGGTGGGCTGTGACCTTGAAGGCACTACTTGATGGCGGCATAACCTTGCAGGCATCTGGCGGAGTGAACCTGATCACCTTAGCGTCTCCAATCTGGACAAGCGTGCCAAGGAGAATGATATTGGCACCATCCTTGGTTTTGGCAGGAAGGCTGCAGGCGGTAGACTCGAAACCAGTGCTGATCTGCGAAGGCGACTCAAGCACAAAAAGCCCAAGGGGGTAGGCCGATAGTTTCTTGGCACACTGGAGAAAAGGCTGAGCTTGCTTGAGCGACACAATGCACACTCCACTGGAGTCCGAAATCACATGCTGCAATGACAGGAAATCAAGCGGGGCACCTTGCTCGGTCACAAAAACATCGGCCTGAGGTGTGAGGTTATCAATCTCATCGGCCCATGGTCATCCCTACTGCTGATGGGCAAAATCTTCTGCAAGCTTTACTATAATTCCAAAAGCCAAAAGCTGCACTAAGAATTGCATCCCCAAGTAAGAATGGCTTTCGCTCGTTATACCCCCGAATCGGTGAGCTCGCTAGTTGGTAGGTGGTCGGCCCCATTGCCGCATGCCACCCCCCCTTCCCCCACTACCCCTCGCTGCGCCTCCGCAGCTCCGCCTGCATGGCCTCCAGCGAAAGGCGGTTGCAGCGCCGCACCGCCTGCCCGAGACAGCGGCTGATCGATAGGTAAAGGGAGAAAAATGTGCCAAAATGTGCTCACTTCTGTAGATTGGCGAAAAAAGAAGCCAACGGGGTTGCTTCAGCTACTAAAATAGTCGCCCCGAAAAGTGTCTCCGCAAAATGGAAGTTGGTTGGCCAACGCGACTTTCCTGAATCCTGATCTGAACATGAGTACCGAGCGCCAATCAAAGACTTCAGACTTTTAAATATGGCTTGCCTTTGAACAGCCCAAACCAGTTGCGCTTTGCGCCTTGACTACCATTATCCAGTGGTCAAACTTTAATCTTTACCCATGCGTTCCTTTAAACGAAACCCTGGCCATTTCTCTATGCCCAATGCCCGTCGCCGATGTGATCCGATGTGTATAAATCAAGCGTGCCCTGGTGGACAACTAGATGACATTGGTAAATAAATCATTGGGACCAAACTGAAACCACTAATTAAACCTCCCAAGCCAACCTGGTTGGACAAACTGAAGCCAGTCAACCTCCAAAACCAACCTGGTTGGACAAACCGAAGCCAAACAAATCCGGTTTCAACCAAACTAAGCCAAAAATAAGCCGACGAATCAACCCCAAACTAACCCACAAAGAAACGCACTGGCCGCAAAGAACACTCCAAACCCCCCACGTGCGCACCCCACATCAACCCACCCACCCTCCACCCTCATCCGTGACCTCAATGAAGGCCCGCAGCGGCAGAGGCGCAGCTGCTCGCCGCAGCTTCCGGCGCATGTGCCGTGGGTGGATGGACTCCACGCCTCGGAGGAGTCAACGTGCTTGGGCGGCTTTCCTGGGGTCCCCAGAAACTTTTGCCGCTCCCAAGTCAATTGGCTTCCATTGGTTGGGTGTTGGTTTGGCTGGGTTCGGCTTGCTGCGAGAGATGCAGGGAATGAGAAATGGAATGAGCCTTATAATAATTATCCAACTGGTTTCCTTTAAGAACTCTTGCTTCATTCCCTCATTCCCCACTGAGCACCCAACAAGTAGAGGATTCTATTTTTGGGTAGGTGATTTGAAGAACCCCCCCCCCAACAAGGTATGTTTCATGATCTGGGTAAATGGTTGCCCCCAAGACATCTGCTTCATCTGCAACCCCGATGGTCACCGTCTCGGGATCGGCCCCTGGCATTTGCTCCTCGCATATCTATACCGCAGCTCGCACAGTTTCGATGAGGGGACTCCCAAAACAAATCTCAATCGGATCGGACAAACGGGACATCCACAAGTGGCACTGAACATTTAGGCCAAACTTCTCAAAACTTACAATCCCTCTCCACCCAAGCACTCCCAACCCCCCCCCCGCTCCCCCATTTAGGCGAGCTGCTGGCAGCTGAGTGGGGCAGGGCGTGGAAGTAGCCTCCGTGGGAGAAAAACTGGGGGTGTTCACGGGAGATCCTCGAATCGTCAGGGCGCCGAACCAACCCGCATTTTTGAATAAGAAAGAAACCTGGAAAACTCTCAATTGCCTGGAACTGTTCAAGCCATGTCTGCAAGTTTGGTCCATACTGATCCAACAAATGTTTTGAAGGACTCTAGAAAGGCCCTGGAAAAACGACAAGCCAAATCTGGCAATGAAACATGCTGGAAAACACGCTGCTTCCGGTCTTCCAGTTCTCTTGGGGGGGGGGGGCCCTGCAGCTTCCCACCAACATCTGCCCACACGCATGCCAGAAACATGTTCCAGGGCTCATGTGATGTACTAGGGTGTACCCCAGTTTGCTGCAAAACAACAAATTTCCAAAATGGGGTACACCCTAGGACGGATTCGGATTGGAAATCCAATCCTCAATTGTGACCAGCCCAGTGTGGCTTGACGAAAGGGGCGCCAAAGGGAGGCTCAGCAATGCAATCAATATGCATATTTGATTGTGGTGCACCCTGCAAGTGCACACGCCATGTCTTCCAACAAAAAGGACAACCTTGAGAATTAACTGCTGCTTTTGGATCAGCCAGAGAATCCTAAGAACATGCGTTTCTGGGTGAATGTATAACATGTCATCAAGGACTGTTGTCACGTACCTCAGGGATGGTTTAAGCCCGAATAAAAACACATACATGGCCAAAAAGGTTGTTGCATGTGCTCCTTCGGAGTGGAACCACGGCAAAGGGCGCCCAATCCGTCCAAGGAAGACCAGGAAAGGGCAATGCTGGGGTTTAATTAGTGGGGAATCATCACTGTTGGAGGGGGAAAGTATTAATAAACTGGGGTTTAAATTCATATGGGATCAACCAAGCACACCGCGTCTGCCCCCCCCCAGCGCCTTCCATGTAGCTATGGCCATCCTTGTACTCCGTGCAGTGCTGAAAGCCCATCTTGCACAAAGCCTCCTGGAGCACGTGGAGGCATGGAACCGTTTCATCGCCCGAGCCCCTTAGCAACTTTCTTTGAGATGCATTAACTCTGCCTGATTGTGGGTGAAACATAGATACAATGGAAAACGGCTCTATCTCACTTGATCTATATATATATATATTGTCTCTCCTGGCAAGCACTCTCCAAAGGTTGTCAGCGGTCATGGCGCAGTCGATGGCGGGGTTCCCGCTTTGTCACCAAAGCGAAACGCGAGCTGCCCCACAATTGGAAACGAAGGGCAAGCCGCTTAGCCAAGACACCGTCACAAGCTCCTGCAGTCATGTCCCTGAATGTGTCTCTCCTTTCGGGCTGGGTGGAAAGGGAAGGCTAAAACGGACGGAAATATTGCTGCCTTCAGAGGGAGAGGGCATACCCCACAACTGAAAACCACACTGTAACCCGCAAAACATGTTTTTAGAGAACTGTCCTGGGATATCCGCTGGGAGAATTCCATATGTGATATTTCTGGGGTTGCCTTCACAGGATCTCATTCCAAGGTCCCTGCGTGAACCCCTGCAAAAGCCAAGGCGCCCATAGCGGGTAGTTGACTCTAAAACTCACTGGCTGAGTGGATGGCCCAAAAAAAGTCCAAACTTTATATTTACCACTAAAATGGTCTTCCCAAAAAGTTTAAAGTTCATGAACTCAGGAAGTGAGAAAAAGGGGGGTTGCCACCTCCCAAAAAAGGCGCTCAAGAAAGCGCGCCGCATTTTCACAGGTTCGGGTTCAGGAAAAGCGACGGGCACCTCCTCGTCAGGAAGGCACTCCAGAAGCAGACGCCGCAGCTCCTCCTCAAGCACCTGAGAGCATCGAAAGTCTCACTGCCACAAACTTCGTGCCGGGCACCCCGAAATAACATTCAACTCACTTGGCCCGTGACCAGCCAAAAAGTAAAAAGGGAGAGCCACCAGGGAAACAAGTGTAGAGTGTGTCCACTGGCTGGGTGAGCCAACTAAACCAGCAGGCGATACTCGGAGGAGCTGTTTCGGGCGTTAAGCCAAGATTGAACCGATTGAACATTGGTCCGCTGGTGTGAGCAGTCTGTCCCGTCTGCAACCAATCCTGAGACGTGTGTATCACATACTGGGCCCCGACAGCATGGCATTCTGCATCATCACTTGTGGATGTTTTGTGCGAGGTCTCAAGGTCGACTGAAATGGAGTCCCACCAAAGCCTCAAGGGATCCTCGGGCGAAGTGCGTGCTTGTCTGGGAATGGCTGGGAGGGCATTTGGACCCATTTGGTCCGAATTGAACAGAGCGCACGTTATGCCATGTGATTTTCGAAGTATGTTTGGAATGCTGCTGAACCGTGCACTGTACTTGATCCGTGGTAAAGTCATGGGAGCTGGGAGGGAGGGAGGGAGGAAGGGGGGAGGGAGCCCAAATGAGCCCTTATTGAGCCCTTAATAAGGCCTTATTTAGGGCTTATTTGGGCTCCCCCCCCCCCCCCCTCCCTCCCCCCCAGCCCCTATGATACAGAGTGGGGAGACATCAGAACCTTCCCTCCCGAAAAGGCTATCAGCGGCTATCAGAATCCTGCTGGTCTAGCAATCATGCACTAGTGCCACAACAAGCAACCAGCCATCAACTGCCTTTTGGCCAAAGACGTCGGAGGGTTGACTTGGTGAACACTTGCTGTGAGGACCCTTCTGGCACAGAATGGAATCAGGGGGGGTTCTTTTCAGGTACCCGTTTTTGGCGAAACCTGCAACCGAACCCACCCCAAATCCAACCACTAAACTAAAAAGGAAGCTGGGAGCAAGGAACCCCACCCAGTCCCAAATGCATCTAGGCACGGCTGACACCATGGGCGCCTCGCTCTGCCACATCTTGCTCCGTCCAAGGCCCATGGCTTTCGAGGCCAACTGGTGATTGAGGCAACCGAAGGTTGCGAGCCGAACCGGCTGAACAGGGCACCGATGTCAGTGCCCCAACTTGCAGCAGCCACGTCTGTTGCCTGAAACGGGACTTTGAGTCACGGGTAACATGTAAAATGTATCCTAAGTCTACCCCAGAGTTCTTTCAAATGAGATCCTGGATAGATGTTGGCCGCGCGCCTCCTGCGGCCGAAGCGCCGCCCGAGCGGTACACGCTCACGGACACCCAGTCCTTCGCCGGCATGGCGAACCTGAAGCCAACCGGTGACAGGGGTCCACGTTTTGACGACCAAAGAGACTGAAAAACCCAGGGGGGGTCATGTCTTGACGTTGGAAGGGGAGCAAAAATTATCAAATTTTGGCAGTTAAGTGGTTGGATTTCAACCACTAAGCCACAATAAGCAAAAATGCAAAATGTTTCCCAACGACAACCATGATGTCCCCCAAAAAGGGAACTTGGTTTTCTTAAAGTAGAACGTGCCGGTGATGAAACACCATGGATCCTTTAAGGATACATTTGGGCGAGCTGATTTAGAGGAATTCCTTGTCTAGGTGCTTTAGTGGAGAGGTTAGAATAAGTTGGCACCAATTTTTTTCTGTAGTCTATTTTAGTAGGGGATCCACTTTTTGACGACCAAAGAGACTTAAACCCAGGGGTGGGTCATATACCCCCAAAAAGGGAACTGGGTTTAAGTCTAGCTGTCAAAAAGTAGAACGTGCCGGTGATCAAACACCATGGATCCTTTAAGGATACGTTTGGGCGGGCTGATTTAGAGAAATTCCTTGTAAAGAAGGAGGCTTGGACCTGGGAACCGGGGAGTCGGACCATTGTTGGACAAGTAGATGCGTTCTACATTGCCAGACTAAGCTGGTATGTTTGACCCTTTGCCTTTCTGGGCTTCCTCCATCGCCTCCATGCCCCTTTCAACCTGCAACAAATGATTGCAGGGTCTAAGATTGAACCCTCCCACATGGTTGGTTTGCCTGTTTGAGGGCTTCACCAAGAAGCCGGCTCCAAATCCGACACAGCTGCGCTTCAAACATATTTTTTGGAGTTCCACACATTGACATGTCGGCTTGGTGAGCTCTGTAACAACAACCCCACGGAAGATGCTCCAAGCATGCAAGGGATACAAGCCGCCACGCTTCGGTTTGGATTTGGACCATCACCCTCCCCCTGCCCCAAGAAAAAAAAGATTAAAAAAAAGGAAAAACAACATCATCCCCCCCCCCCCTCCCAAGGAAACAAGAAACTGTCTCTCCCAATAAAATCTAGTAAACCTGAAGCCAGTTGAACTGGACAGCTCGATTCCTCGCACCTTTCTCAAGCCCACCCCAAGGCCCGGGCTCACCCACTGGGCAGATCTCAGTGTCGAAGCAGGGGTCCCTGCCGAGCGAACCTACCCACAGCTCAGAGCCTCTGCCACCTGTGGCCATGTTCTGTGTGTCTATTCTTCGCTGTTTGTTGAGCTTGCTTTGTGGTCAACCTTGCTATGCTGGGTCCTTCAATGGATTGGCTTTGCCAACCTCAGGACAATGGCTCCTTGACCTCTACAGCAAACGTCGTGGACAAAAACCTAGCATCAAGGTTGCAAGCGCAGCGTTTCTTTCTGGGCATTGCCGGTCTAAGGTTATCCTTGGAGAATTGAGCAAAATGACCTGGCTAATCCCGGCAACAAGGTGCCCTACATTGAAACATGCACCTAGGCCCCTAAACAAATCGCCTTACATAGGACAACAGGTGCTTAAAACCACAACCATAAATATAGGGACTCCTAAGCAACCAAACGCCAGAATTTGAGAAGCCGTTCAGCTGGCTCAGTGCAAGATTGCGTGGGGGGTATCTTCAGCTACGCAACATGCGAAAACGAAGCATGCTGCATAGGCCCAAGCTCAACTCCCAAGGCACCTCCAACTCTGTCGGCCCTTGGCTTTGCGAGACCTGCCCCTCCTTCTGGGGACCAGGCGCCTGAAGTTGCAGAACGTCGCGGCTTCCAAAGCCGAGGGTTGGTTAGATTCTGGCCCTTGATGCAGGGAAACAAGCTTGACACTCGGCCTACTCAGCCGCACTCGTTGTAACGTTGAGCCTTAGGTGAAACCAACCTAACCTAAGCAACTAACCCACCCCCCTGCTTCTGCCTTCCTCTCCCCGTGGCCTTGTTATGCGCCACAAAAACAATGGCGCCCCAGGCTTGAGGACATTGTCTGCCACAATGACAGCCCCGGGCCTCGGCCACTCAGCCACTCGGAGCCGGGACCAGTGCAAAGAGTTGGGAAGGGCAGTCTCCGACCTTGGTTGATCCTGCGGATGGTTGCGAAATCCAGTTCGCACCACCGTTCAGAAACCCTGGCCTCGGATGATTCCCCTATAAATAGCAACAAACAAATTTAGCTTCTCATGGATTCAAAGTGGTGCAGGATTTTGGCCACCCACAGCAGGGAATCCACCCTTTTGCATTCTTCAAAGGAGTCTGATTTTGAGAGACCCATTTCTTGGGTTCCATCTTACTCGGAGGGGTGAGGTTCCAACAAACATGTTTTACTATGTCAGGGCCTTCCCCAAAAAACAAACCCTTCGATCGGCTTCCATGGTTGTAGTTCGCCTTTTATGATGTACCAAGTGTAGATGCACGCGCCCCTTCCGGCATGTGAACCACTGGTTCGTTCCCTAGTGAACAGCTCCACCGCATAAAACAAGCACATGTTCTGAGTCTGGAAAAAGAATCGGGCCAAGAGGAAACCAATCGGAACACCCGGCTCAAACAGAATCCACCTGCTGCTCCACTTGACGAAGAATTAAAACAAACTCTTGGCCTACTCCCAACAAAAGGCCTCCAAAAGTACACGGCTTGATGTGCACAACTTGTCCTAGCCCAAACGGTGACTCTACATTGAGTCAGTCCGGACCAGGATTGGGCCCGCCACCTGTTTAAGCATGTTGAAACAAGTAACAAGTATAAAAAGTTGAGAATTCCCGACAAGCTACAAGCAAAAGGGATGAACGGAAAGTCTGTTCACTTGAATGATTGGGTGTCACCTGCGCCCGCAGGCAACGGCATGTCATGGAAACTCACTAGCCATGTTAAACATTTTGTTGAGGGGGAATATTTGAGGATGTCAGAAAACATATGGAACCAATTCTTGTGCTGATTTCATGCTGAGTGTGTCCCAAACTCAGCAAACAAAAAGGAAGTGAAAGGGTGAACCCCTCTGAACAACTGGGTTGGCTGAACAACGGGGACCATTCGCGAATCACTACACAAGCACGAAATCGTCAATTTTGCTCAGCAGGAAAAAAAACTCTGGAACTCGCAACAACTAGGGGTCCTGACCCCCGCGAATCAATGGGTGTAGCTAACTGATTTCCCTTTGAAACCATGCGAAAGTTCCAACATTCCGGGATCCCACAATTCATGGGCGCAACTCTCTGATTTCCCTCTGAAACCATGGCGTTTAAGACAAAAAAAAGGTGGAGAAAAAAACAACAACCAAGACAAAACCAGATGGCTTCTTGGAACCCATCCCAAAAATGGGGAGGTGGCTTCTTGAGAGCTGCGCCGGGAAGCGCTCAGCCGCTCAGCTCCCGGCTCCAGCAGATCCGCCTCCTCCATGAGCTCCAGTTCCCGGTCCTTGCGGGGACGACCTTTTTCGGGGGCCTGTCCTGTGTTTTTCTTGCTTTTTGTTTGTGTTTTTTTGGTTCCACGTGTTTTGTTTGTTTTTGTATTTTGTTTTTGTTCCACGTTTCCTTTTTTTGGTTTGTTCCCCCCTTGTTCCTCCTTTCTTCTTCCCTTATACTTCTCATTCTCCGTTTTGCTTCTTCTTTTTTCTTCCTGGGAGCCCAGGAGATGGGAAGTGGCACCTCGAGCAAAATGCGGGTTTCTTTTTTGGGGGAGTTGGGCAGGTTGTTTGGGGTGGGTTCAAAGGGAACCTGCCAAACAAATGGGGATCAAAGATAGCACTTGGGAACTTGGGACCCCGACTGTTGGCACGGCTGTCAGTTGGGACCAAAGCAAGGCTCTTTATGGACAAGCTCCTGCCAAAAAACACTCACATCTTCACACTTGTGGATCTGGCAGCATTGAGGCTTTCACAGTGCGAGTACCTTCTGTGAGGGTTTCCGAGTGTGATTAATTCTCAATCAACAGGTGGGGTTTGTTATTTCCACTCAAATGGTCCAGAAGCTCGGCACACACACACACGCACGCAAACCATACGCACATACACGCGCAAACACAGACAGGCATGAACGCTCACCTGAAACAATCTAATCAAAACACAATTGCGCTCTTCCCGCGCACTATTGAAATTTATGCAGAGACCCTACTGAACACATGCTGAACACCCCTTTTTGCGGGCCATGTTTTTGTGCCACCGGCGCGTAGCCGAGCGCAACGTCTGTCCCGCTATTGGTATGGCCCAAAAGCGCCCCTTGGGGCTCCGCACATATCTCGAGCCGCGCGAGTCCATGAAGACCTTGCGCGGTGCCATGACCCCATCCGTATCAGTGGCCTCAGTCATGTTGGAGAAAGAGCCCAAGTTTGAGGCGCAACATAAAACGTACACCATGGACTTCCTTTGGCTCACCCAGGTCTAATTGACATGTCCCCATGGAAAGCCCACGTATTGTATCACATTGTGCTTCAACAAGCTACTGAATGCTACTGGGTTGCCGAGTGCTTACAGCCATCAAAAAGGATAAGAGTGCTAATCGAGCAGGGAGTACCCATATTTTGAAAACGCCATATCCAAACCAGCGGAACGCCACAACAACCCAAGTCCTCTGTCATCAACATGGGGCTGCAAGCCCCGGTTTTTCGCCTTGCCAAGGTACCACCGGATTTCCGGAGGAAGCTACATAAAAGCACTACTACGACAAAGGCCCCCGCCTTCTGATAGTTCCCCATGGATTCATCCAAGCCAAGCATTCTTTCCTCTCGCTTTGTCTGGCCGCGGCTGAGCTCGGGACGCCCCCAAAGCGGCGCTGCAGCCTTGGCAGCACGTAGAGGCTGTGTCCGATGAGAACCTGCCGTGGCCGAAGGGCCAGTAGATCCTGGCGTTTGCTTGGTTGTTGCTGACCCCTCTGCAAAAAGTTTAACATGTTGTGCGTCTAGTGGAAAACCCCCCGCTTTCCCCATAGCAGTCAAGTTTGGAGCCCCAAATTATCAGCGGAACAACCTGAAGAGTGCCAAAGGGTAGAAGAAAAGACCTGAACGGCAGAATCCATGTCAAGAACATGCAGGAATCTAGTCCACAGCTGCGGGCAGGGAGTTTTGTGCCGCTCAGCGGGGGTCGCCTTACCCTCGCTGACAAACGTGTGATATGCCATGTGCGGGAAACAGCAAGCCCGTCATTCATGGCACTGCCAAAGGGTTTCTGACCTGCCAAAGGACCTCTAATGTGGAAATCGCTGGGGCTTCAGTTTCTCTCTACCACTGCACACATCGCAATGGCTTAATCAGGGAATTCCGTCTCTTCTGGTGCTTTCAGGGCCTGAAAAAATAGTATGTGGTCTTTTACACTATCAAACCAAGTTGCCTCATGATAATGGAGTGTAATGTTTATCATGACTTAGGCCCTATATACTCTATGTAGAAGGGCTCGCAGGATAAATCCCAAAACCACCTGCTTCACAAGCAAATCCGGTGAAATCAACGATGGTGAACGTGGCGCCGGAATCAACCGAGGGTCCCAGCTCATCCACTGGGCGACCGAGTCTAGTGGATTCCCGGGCCTCGACCCGCCGCGCCAGGCCGGCGAAGGCCAAAATGTTCCTGGCCTCGGTCCATTCTGCAAGCCCGCGCAAAACTCGAACAGGACGCTCAGGACTTGGCGTTGCCGTTGGGTTAGTTTGAAACAAAACAGTTCCTCGTGCTTGAGAAGTAGACACCCACCAGGTTGATCTGGGATCTGTAGTTCAACCGTTGCCAACTGCCAGCACAGTTCTGGCCTGAAGTGTCCGAGCACTTCGCTAAATGATGCTCCCATCACCGAAATGACATTCTCATTCAAGGCAAGCAACATGTGCTTGACACGCACTGCCCAGCCAGGAGCGCGGCAATGACTGCATGTACCGGATCATTCTCCACGGTTGTGACCTCACATTTGGGATGCCGTCACTTAGGGCAGGGCCCGTGAAGCTTGCGGAAAACGAATTGTTTGCTGGCAGCTTTGTCGCAGAGTTTGATTCGAGCCCCGCCAAACCGCAAGTCAACCCGCCAAGTGGTCGGAATTCCGAGGGCAACTCACTTCGAACCCTAAAGCGGCCAGATCAATGGGCCCAACAGAATAGACCGAATAGAACTGAGGAAGTCCACAGAAAGGAGCCTTCATGGGAAGGGTCGTTTTACTTGCAGAGGATCTGAATTGCATGGCCATAGGCACGTGGTCCCCATGAGTCGAATTCTTGTGGCACGTGCGACGCAGGAATGGTGACTCTATCCAAGTCATTTGTCCGCTTCTTTGCCAAGTAACTGAACGCAATTTCTTCGAAGCATTGCAGGGTAGTGGACAAATGCAATGCTGCATTTCCCTGTACATGAGATCTCTCTGAGTGGCACACCGTTGCTTGATCCACGGCCTCAGCAATGAGCGTTGCTGGAGCGGCGTCGCGCCTAGCAAACCCTAATAGGCCTGATTGGGGCCAGATTGTCACCCAACAAATGAAGCACAGAAAGTCAAAGCTTGGCTTATCAGTTTACCAATGTGTACATATTGTATATATATATATATATGTATATAGTGTACACGCGTAGTTGTCTCACTGCGCGGTTTCTGTCCTGATGCCTCCCAAAGATAACTGGCCTCCAAACGCAACGCTGAAAATAGCAGATAAAAAAGCTTTCAAGCAACAAACCTGACGAAGCACCAAAACAAACGTCACCATCCCATGTTTTGCATGTGACGCCAAGTCTGGACGCAACAACTATCGCAGTCCTCACCTGATGCGTCATGTACTACACGCTGCACAACAAGCTCCCGCGGTTCACATTCCGGCCAGTGTGGTTGGAAAAACGCTCAAGTGGGCTTTTCACAATTCAAGAAGCCCTAGTCACGACAAAAGATTAAACGTTTCAGATAACCTCCTTTGAAGCACTGCGGCTTAAACCTTCAATCGCGGGCGCTTAGAATTGCAACAGGTTGCTCAAGCGCAAGCCTTGCCACAACTCTCTCACTCATGTACCGGTGCACCGGGGGGGGGGGATCTATCAGGTCAGGAGCTTGCGCACCTTTGGCACCCTCTGAGGCGCGCACGAGGCACATCCTGCAACATCAGGAGCGAAAGCACAAGCCCGACGGGAACTGGAGATTTAAAAATCCCTGCTTGATTCTTGTGGGGGTGTCCACTGCAATGGGGGAACCTTCCAGTCTTTCCCAAGCTATATATATATACAGACGTATGTACATAATGTATGTATGTTTATTATTACTATATATATATATATGTGTGTGTGTGTGTGTATTTATACATGTGTGGGGGACCTACAGAACACAAGGAACACGGAGCCTCCCAACCCAAGCAAACTGGAGCCGAAATGCGCTCCGCATGCCTCATGGCAGAGTAGCCGCAGTAGGTCCCAAGCTCCAAGACCTTGAGAGGGAAAAAAGGCCGCAGACCCAGATTTAGGAGCCTAGCCTACGTGCAAAAAAAACATCCCAACCTGGATGTAAAATGCAGCCGGGCCCCAGGGAATATTGATCAGCATGCACCTGGTACCCGTAGTATGTATGTATGTATGTATGTATGTATGTATGTATGTATGTATGTATGTATGTATGTATGTATGTATGTATGTATGTATAGCAAGTTGAGGGAGACATGGGGTGCAAAGGGTGACAACTGCCTCCAACAAGTATGAGCGCGCCTTGTTGGGGGAACCCCCTCTGTTGGATGCAATTCAAGGCAAACCAAAAGGCGTCGTTGCCATCTTGGGGTCGAAAGAAACCATATAGGTGAGCGGGCTTCTCGCTTCTGGGGCACATGCCCAAAGCGAAACAACATGAAACGCTTGTTACTCAGAATCGTTGGGCTGTGTGTTTGCTCAACCTCTCCCACGTGCATGGCTGCTGACAAACTGGCAGGTCAAAAAGCAAGAAGGTCTCAGCAGCTCTCATAAACGGAGCAAAGCAGGTTGTTCCTTTTGGATTGCCTAAGTGCATCATGTCCGTGCATATGCATTGCATCAGGCAAATGGACAAACAAGTACCGACACCTTCAGTCAACGGTGTAATTTGTCCAATCGCATGGTCCAGTGCCGAATCTTATGGCTATCTTCCAGAACAGTCGTGCTCAATCCTAGGTAAGTGGAGATCACCACGGCTAGCGCGAGCACCGCTCCGCGGCTAGCGCGAGCACCGCTAGTGCATAAACAATACCGTTGACATCCGCAAAGGGATCCAAAGTGTTTCTTGGCAAGCAGCCTTGCCCTTGAATGAAGTCTTGTGAACAGCCAGCCTGCACCAGCTGGCTCCATCTGGCAATTTCATGTTGGCACCACATGAATTTCAACCCCAGTTTATTCATATTATGGGGGTGTCTGGGTCTAGCGGGGAATCAGACCAGGGCCCCAACCCCCCTCCAGTGGCCATGGGAAAAAAGGACACCCTTCTTTTGTTGATTGAGTTTAAAGGGACCCCTTACCCAAAAAAAAAGGAAAAAGGGCACCACTGGGCAAGAGAGCCCCGATTCATAGGCAGGTTGGCTGAAATTCATATACGGTCAACATTTCTCTTCCACACCTTCTGCACTCTTCTGCTACCCAGTCCCTTGACGCCAGGCCAGGAACAACAAGACACGAAGACCTGCAGGAAAGGTTCTGCCAGGTTTTGAGGAGCCCGTTGGTTGAAGCATGTGCTACGTATTTATTACATATATATATATATACACATATAAAACAAAAACAAAAAACACTTTGCGCATCCGCGGCCCGAGCATGTGGCAACGGCACTCGCGACATAGCCGAGGTTAGCACCTTGGCAGCGGCAGATTAACGTGGCCCAGTCGCCCAGTGGAGGCAGGAAAAGGGGAGCCTTCTTGCGGCTGACCACTAGCTGTGAACCCACCAAATGAAAAGAAAAGCCAAGTGCCAATGATGAACCAGTGGGTGGAACATTTTTTCGCATTTTTCTTGCAGGAATGTCCTTTTGGACAACTCCCCTTCGCGGGATCCATTTTACTTTGCAGTAGTGGTTGGAGCCTTTGAAGGCCTCCAACTAGGAGGTCTTAAAGCCGTGAAACCTCCGGAACGGTCTGGGGCATAGGGTATTGTCGTTGGTTGTGTTTGGTTGTACTTTTTTGGTTTGGTTGTTTGGTTTCGTGGGTCTTAAACCAACAAAAACGTTGTGTTTCGTGGTTTTGTCGGTTGATACCCTAGTGTGAGGCCAGGCTAGGGTTTTCGTCACGGAAAACCTTCGGCTTCATTGCCAGCCCTCACAAGCTTTGTCCGGTACCTCGAATTCTCGGAGAGGTGTCGGGGGAGGTAGCTGGCACAGTGATCAACACGGGGAATGAAATTCATGGGGTTGACTGCCTATTATCACGGCCCAATGTTTACTCCGCTGCAAACTAGACAAGCCCCCTGGAGAAAAAAACACTAAGAAACAAAAACTAGATTCTCTGTAAAAAACAACACGGGGGGGGGGAAAAACAAAAACAACACAATCATTTCAGAAGATAGAAGACATGAAACAATCAAAACGTGCAACCCCACCAAACCGCAAAACAACAAGAAAGGGCCAGACCACTAGACATGCCGTGGCGCACCCAAAAAAACCAACACATGCAACAGGACTCGCCAAGAGACCGAGGCCTCTGCGGCGGCCTTCTCCCCGGCCATCAACTTCAGCCAGCGCCCGCCTCCCCCGCCTCCTGGCGTTGAAGCGCGTCCCCCGGCTTTTCCGGCAGCGTTTTGCCCCCCCCCCCCGAGTTTTAGGCTAAATGAATCGCCTCCCCCGGGTGCAGAGTCACCTTTTGTTCAAGAGCCGAAGTGAAGAGTGTTTGTAAAGTAGCATGGACCGTCAGGTGTCGGTGCTTGGTAGATTGGCACAAAGGTTGATATATATATATATATACCCTGGCATTGTCAAATTGTGCCATCTCTCCTTGCTCAAAACTGGACATTGCCCAACAAAGTTTGGTCAACCATATGTTGAAATGTTGTTCAACTTGGCAGGTTGGAAAGACAGCATACCCCACAGGTCCGTTTTCCAGCTCAAACACGTACTTCAAAAGGGCTATAGCGTGTTATGGCCTTTGCCACCACCAGTTCAGTCGGTTGGGGTGTTTTGGGGTTTGCCGTGTTACTAGTGGCCAGGAAGCACTTGTCGTGTTTGTTCAATTGTCAAAGTTTGTTAAAATGGTGTTGGGTCATGATTCATGGAGCTTGTGAGAGTGCTTCTATCAGGGAAATGGGAAAATGGGGAGGGTCATTGATGAATACGCCCAGCATAGGCCTTAGAACACTTCTTCGACAAGTAAACTTCTGGCCTTTTCGGTCGTGGTGTGCCCCACACCCTCCCCCCATCTCCCCCCTACCCAAATCCAGGGGTGAGCTCCAGGGTGAGGGCCACAACTGGCATTTATAGTGGCTTGATTCACCACCTTGTTGGCCCACACGGAGAAAGTTCCGGTTGGCAGGGGATGGAACCCTGTTCCACAGCCGGTATGACTCACAATCCTTGAAAACAACTTCAGGAGGCCCGGAGAAAATGGCTGCTAACCATCCCTTTTGCTGGTGCATGTGCTTCTTTTAATGGTGGGCACTTATAATGCTCGGTGGCCAGCTCATGCAAGCCGGTGGTACTTGGCAAATTCAGCAAGCAGCCTTCAACTTGCCATGAGCCACAATCAAGCCTGGGCCGATGAAGATGACAACCATAAAACGGGTGCGGCCGCTGTTCTGATTCTGTACATGTGTTGCCTTGATATTGGGGAACCCTCAGCCGTAGACCGTGGCCTGGACACTCGCACACTGTGCCGACAACAACAAAAGGCGACGACACACACCACACGAGCCACCCAAAGCAAACCTCTGTCCCTCTTGCGAGCCTTGTAAGACGTCGGTGCCAAACTGCTCCTGCAGCCAATACTGATTTCTGGGTCTGCAGCTGGGGGACGAGAAATGCACACGTGGCGCCGCAGCCTCAAAAAGGGCAAGCAAAACGAAACCATAGTCCACCAAACAAAAGGCTCATTGAATGCAGACTTATCTCAAGTTTGTCAATCTGAAACCATGTGGATCTCCCAAGCAAACATATCTATCATTGTGGCATCGCGCAATGGCCCAGAATGGAAGGCACCCACAAAATGAAGTGAATGCCCAAACCGACTTAGCCTCACGCCCTGGAACATGGATGAAGATACATTTGTAATCTGCACAAACAACCGCCATACAACCACCCTTTTTGGCCCACGTATGAAGAGTCGCCAACCCGAGCAATTTGACATTTGGCAAAAACATCTCCGGATTGGACCGACTTCAAGCATCCAAGCCTGCCCACCCCCCCCTTGCTAGGCGCATCTGGGCACCCCCGCCATCGCCGTGCAAACGGACCACGGGTCCTTAGAAGCCGGCCATGAAGAGCGGACCGCTGAACACGGCGACCCGCACTTTGTCTTGATACCCAAGGGTATGCCTCTTAGGGGTCCTTTCATTTCGAACACCTTGCCTAGAAACCGCTGCTCAAAATGCTCTGCCTAACCAATCAAGGGATATATGACAGCTGTACCCCTTGCTGCAGGCGGACAACTCTGGGCTTTGATAGTTTAACACCCTCCTTGGATCAGGGTATTTTCAAGCACCCCGACCTCTTTAAAACTTACAACACAGGGGTTGATTTGCTTGGGGGGGGCGGTGTCTGGGTATCTAGGAGTGGCCAGGGCTATCATTTCAAGCCGTCGGTTTCTCTCGGCGCGACCGCTTTCCAACTGCTGGGCATCTTACTAAGATTTTCCGAAGCGAGCGACTCGATCCGCCGGGTGAGAATGCGCAAAGTGGAGGCAAATGTTTCAGCCAAATGACTTTCAATGACTTTAGACCTGAAACTTCGGAAACAGTGCTGCACGTGCAGTGTGTGGAGGCCGGACTTGCTTGTCCGAAGGGCGTGAACAAAACAAGGTTGGCGTTGCGAGCCATGTCTAAAGGAAGACCTTCAAAAGGACCAACATGTCGAATTGAACCACTGGGTGCTAAATGGTGGGTCTGGACAAATTCACTAAAACAAAAACGCATCCTCTCTTGGCTTGCCGTGTGAAGATAAAACCATTAGTTAGTAAGCACGCAAGGCAAGCGAGTGGATCTCTCACTGGATTTGTATGTGCTCGCCCTGGCTTAAGCTGGCTGCCTCTGTGCGCGTCTGAAGCCACATCCTCCTCCCCTTTTGCCGAAAACCAAACATCACGACAGGGAAATCACATGTGCTCTGTGGTTTGGAGGCTGTCGGGTTGTGCTTGAAAATGTGGCGATAAGTCGGTTGACTGTTTGAGGGGTCAAGGAGGGGAGGGGATAAAGGGGATCCCTAGCGCCGCTTTGCTCACTTGATGATTCCAAGGCAACACAATGGGAACATGACCATCTCAGCAACAACGTGGACCGGCGCCAAGGAGCTCCACGGATCCTACAGTGGCAAAACGCAGGGCACAAAGTTCAGACGTGGATACACCACGATCTAACAAAGATATACGCCAGCGCCTTGTGTGGAACACATCCATGCTCCAAGTTTGGTGCCAAAACATCCATGTCCGCAACTGGCCTCGTTACAAACACTTTGCGCCCTGCAGTGAGTGAATGAGTGAGTGCATTCAGTGGGTTGCCTCCGTTGGGCAGGGTCTGCCAAAAGACAGAAGCCGACAAAGCACGACTGGAGAAAAACAAGGCAAACGCATTGTCCCACCCTGCCACAAATCAACTCCAAAGCAATGAACAGCATCATTGTACCTGGTCCCCGCCAACAAACCCAGAATGATATCTTAAGATGAGTAGACAAACTGCTGCTCAGCCTCCCAAAGAAACAAGCGCGATGAGGGGGCACCTTTCAAAGAATTCATTCATCAGCAGGCAGCCCCCGCCCAGGGCGCTGAAACCGGGAACTTTGTACATCGGGCTCCGCATCTTGCGGCAGGTCCAGGTGAAAACCCAAGGCTGCAAGCCGGCTCTCTTTCAATGACTTTGCGGGTGGTGTTGAGAAAAAAACAAAAGAGAAACCACAAGACAAAGGGGGACTAAATCCATCCCCCTGCGGCTTCCTTGAGAGCACTTCAAAGGTTGTGGGTGGCTCTGCACTCTGCACTGGACCTTGCCGTATTCCAAGGGGTCTTTGAGGGATGGAGTAGGACAAGAGCACCAACAAACTCAACAAACTCCTCCCACGACAGGTTTCAACGCTTGAGGCCGAGCATCGCCAAACATGCTGAGGCAATGCAGTTACGTTTGCCATAGCTTCATCGCCTTCTAGTGATCAATACCGTGGATGCTAGACAGGGGGTCGGGATACCAAAGCTTTCGAGGAGATCGACAAAGTATAGGCCCTTCACCCGAGGAAACACATGAATCATGTTTTTTCCTTTGGGCTAACGTCAGTGACAGCTCCAAAACGAGTGTACTCACGCACAGCCGAGGTGCTTTGGCCTAGACCCCTGGGCTCTGAAGCGCTTTCTGCACTAAACATTATCATCATCGAAGTCATCTCCAAAGTCCTCGCAAAGCGAAGGTTGACAAGAAACCCAGAAAGCAAAACAAAAATCAGCCGAGGCGAGGCTTCGCAACCAAATAAAGTGCAAAGGCCGGAATATCCAGCTTAACGATCAACCATGCAGTTTTGGGTACTGCCATCTTACTGCGTTGGGTGGCCCAAAGCATCAGAGCTCTTCGTTACGGAATGGCTTTCAATGCATTGGACTGGGTGTCTTGATCGGCCGACAGGAATGGTCGCCTTGCCAGTTGCGAGAGGCGCCATCCACACATGGCGCATGGTGCGCATGGTCCTTGTCGTACTCTTGATGCACCCGCTTCTCGAGCAGCGCTTCGAATGCAACATCCTCCTTGGCCCAAGGCATGACTCAAGCCTCTGAGAACTAAAAGAAAGAACGATCGCAGGTTGAGAAGGCGAGCCTATAGCAAGTGCGCGTAAGGATAAACACGTTCAAAGATGTCCTGATGCTTTTGTTCCAAGCGGGTGCTGCTGGCTAATCCGATGCAATCCATCGCATGAATCTCTCCAACCCGACAGCACGTGATAGAAGCATACTAGGCCTACAAAAAGCGTTCAACAACGCAAAGTAAAGAGGAACTCCTCCAATTGGCAACTCGCCATTACAGTCACTTGTACGTGATGGGTGGCCGAGCGAGAAGGCGGGAACTCTCCTGCGCGCGTCTTCACAACAGCAGTTCCAACCATGGTGCGGCTACTTGAAGCCACAGAACCATGGGCAAACTTCCATGATCAGTAGTGCTCGCAGGCAAGCCGAAGACACGTTTGACATTCAGCCAAAGCTTTGCACCCAACAGCTCAGCCAGTCTGGCAGTTGCTTAAGCTGTCACTTAAACAATTGTACAACTTGACAAGTTCATGTCCATGACCATTGGCCTACATAACCGGCAGGGAGCAACCAAACATCACTCGAAGCAAATGGATCGCATGCAACATGGAAGTCCGGCTGCATGCCAAGCTGCGTCATCCTCCATAAGCCTCAGCATGCAATTGTGCCGTGCTTCTAGAACCCGCTTCCCTACCTGCTCTGTCAATGTGTTCAGCAAGTAGATGCAAGTAGCTCCTTTTGTAAGTACTCTTATGTCTCCTCTTGTAAGTACTCTTGTCAAAACGTGCTGGGGGGCCCAACGAAATAAGGTCATGTTCGCTCTCGACAAGCGGATAAGAAAAGGCGCCAAACAAGCACCAATTCCTAGGGAAGCATCCTCTTCAAGCACCTCTCCTCTTTCTTGCTTGCATTCTGAAAATATTTCAATATAAAATGACACCTCCTGTAAATCAACCAGCCTAATGCAGGAGGTGCTCTGGTATGATGCCTTTGCACATAGGTACAAATGCCTCCCCCAACCCGAGGTGCCTAGAGAAAGTCGCTTGTGATTTTTGCTGGAGGCGCAGAAGGTCCACCATGAGCGTATAAACAAGCCACAAGGCCACAAAAGACAACGCTAGGGTACAATCCTGATTGCCCTGCATGATGCGTGAACCAATCCCGCATTGCAAATCAGGATATATTCATGGGATCCATTCAGGATCCATAAATACTCTTGGAAGGCCCGAATTCAAGGCAGCAATTTGATGCAAATCACAGACAGCCTCAGGCTTTGAGCTTGCCTTGCCTGCAACATGTCGGCAGGCGCCCGGTTCGCCAATAGAAATCAAGGAGGGGCCACCTAAGCCCGGGGTAACCCACCCTCGCTGCCCAATTTTTGGGGGAGCTTTCCCATTCCAACTGCAGCCCATTTTGGAAAACCTTGGTCCAGAAGCCAATCGACTCATTCCTCCAAGAAGCTCCACAGGTCCCATGGCGCTGTCTTCCTCGGAAACCCCGAGCGCCGGCAAAGAAAAGCGGGCCCAAATCCATCGGCCCCCCCTTTTGAAATGAATGTCGCATTGTGTTTTACTCATCATGACGAAGGCGAGGGTGCCCATGGCCCCCTTCCACGCAAAAAAACAAAATCACAAACGAACGCCGAACCTGGGAAGGTTGAGTGCTTGCTCGACGGGGGGAGACCTTCTTGAAGAGTTGCTTTCTTGAGAGTCAAAAAGGGGCAACTTATCTTGGTTGCTGCAACGACCCCCCTGCAAAAAGTGGATCACTTTTTGGGGGCTTAGTGGGCAACCCAACTTGATGTCAATCAAAAAGTTAAAGTCTAAAGATCCAACCCATTTCAGTTAAGATATCTTACCAGCTTGTGGGCGATTTGGTTGATTGCATTTTTATATATGTATATATATATATATATAGCTCTTCTGGGCGCCGCATGCAGCGCCAAGTTGAAATAGCCACTGACACTTCAGACCAACAGCATGCCTGAAATGAAGCCACGGCAAAGTCTGGCTCGAAACCGGGCGTCCAAAGGCACCCACCCAGCCACCCGACTGTCCGAGCGGCCATGGCAGCGTCCGCATCTTCGCGGCGGCGGGCGCTGCCGCCCGGCCCTGGCCGCGGAAATGCTACGGCCCATCTTCGAAGCTTCGAACCTACCCGGGTGGATGGCTGAGAAAATATAAAATGACCTTCCTGGAGTCTCCGTGACCCTTTAAAGATGGGGTCATGACCCCATGATTTTGGGTAATGACCCCATTTTTAAGGGGTCATGGAGACTCCAGGTTCCTCAAAAGTTGAAAGACCCGAAACTCACAGTTCCCACCCCCAGCTGAGGTTTTTACTCCAGGCTTCGTGAGGTTTCCGCGGGACGGCTTTGAGCCGCCCAGCTTTGGTCTGAAAACGGTCCGAGTAACATTACTCCATACGATTCACCGGGCCGAGAAAGTATAAAATAAGCTTCCCCAAAAGTTTAAGGACCAAAAACTGGGGAAGTCATGCGTATCCCTGAGACCGATCCCTGAGCAGAACCAGGAGCTCAAGCTCTTTCAGGCGGTAGACAATCACCACCACAACTGGGTGGGCTGATTCTCATATGCCGCCCCAACACCAAGCAAAGCTTCTCCCTTTTGGACAACTAGATGCATTCCACTGGCAAATGACCACCAACTACCCCTATGGTTCCAACCCCCCTGGAAAACAAAAGCCGTAGGATTGAAGACAAGTGCCTTGCTTTCAGATCTATGCGGCGCTACTGGGAACCGAGGCCTGCTTGATTTGTGTCGCAGGGGTTGGCTAAGAATGGGAAGGTGCCCTGCGGACAGTGGCTCAAAAATATGGTAACCCCAAAACGGCTTGCCCTGGTAAGTGGAAACATGGACCAAAACCTGCGGTCCACATCCTGGTGGCTTAATTTTGACCCATGCGGCCCATGCCCAGTTCAAAGGCCAAGAGTTGCCCAAGGGAGCACCAATCAAGACCAAAATTTGTGCCTTTGGCAAGTAAGTTCACCACTAAGAACAAATCCGCGAAAATTGTTCCCCTTCCCCCACGGCCGCTGGGCAGCTAGGCTTGACCCCAAGATGGTTCCTGTTCGGTGGTGCCATGAAAGCGCAGCCAATTTGGAGAAGGTCCTGGGCTTCCCTTGACAAACGACAAGGCCAGCTTTTCCTTAGCGTGCGCTGCGAAAAAGGCAACACGAATGGTGGGTCATGAGTCATGAGCGCCTTATACTGCAATGGTGCCTTGGGGGGGACGCTTGGCATCTTTGCAACGTTGACTGACGCAATGGTCTCAAATCCAATAAATCTCCAGCGAGCCATGCCAAAGTGAGTCACAATCAAACCTGGTACAAAAATGGTGAACGCAGAACCATGTAAAGAATTAGCAAGGCGGATTTCCCACAACCATTTCCGGCAGGGACTGCCCCTTACTAACCTTCACCAATCCGCGGGTTTTGAGCACTCCAGGCGAAGGCTTCCGCTGCCCGCTACTGGAGCAAACCTCTCCGGACCTCCAGTATCGAGGACTGTGGCATGGTCGCATGTTGCGGGCACCGGTCCGTGTCATGATGGTTGTCATGATGATATGTGTACAATATGTTCTTGCTTGATGACATGTATTCTGGAATGTGTGCTTCTGCTTCTGCGGGCAATCGCTTCAAAGCCCTGTTTCATCACTGGGGGGCCTTTCCTAAAGATCAGATTCGTCTGTCGACTGCGAGGCCATGCGAGGCCCGCTGCCTGCCGCTTCGCGGTGCGACCCGCCAGTCCATGGTGCTAGCCAGCTAAATATAGCATCGAAGCGATTCCACTATCGTTTCGGACATACATGCCCGAGATGGCCACAAGAAACTGCGAATCCATTGCGCAGGTCTTCGAGCGTTTGCCGGGTGTGAAAAGGAAGGCCAGGGTGGGGCAGACTTGGGTTCAGATCAACAACCTGCTCCATTTTGCCCATGACGCAAACAACAGCCTCCTTCTGAGCTTGGCTTTAAACAACCCAGGGTCCCTGGCTCCACCGACTTTTGCCCCACCCCACCGACCTTACCGATCCGTCACTTCAGCAGCGTGTCGGGCCAGCGAGAGGCGCGGCCCTTCTTGGCCAGGTGGATGATCAGCTTCTTCCCATCACCCTCGTCCTAGGATTGGCGCGCTGCGGCTACAGGTCCAAAGGCAGGTTGGAAAGGTTTTGTCGTTGTGAAACACAGCTTGATACATCTGCAATTTCTACTACCAAAAGCTGAATTAAGACTTGGATCACCAAGTAAAGGACCTTTAGCCTAGTGAGCTCGTTATACCCCAGGTGAGCTCGCTATAAAATAGGCAGCTCCATGTTCCCTTGTCCAAATTTCAAAAGCACCCCCGACGCCCGACCCCGCCTCGATCTCCCAGAAGCATTCCTCGCTGTCCAGCTCGCACCCGGGCACGCCGTCGATGAGAGCCTCGCCCTTGACGGAGATGCTCACCTGAAGTCCCGCGTCATTCGCCCTTGGGGTACTGGCCCCCCATCCCCCGGAAATCCTCTTCCAACTTTGTATGGGTTCTGAGAACCTCCTGGGCAGGCCCCAGCATGCACCTCTCACACAGGTTGGCACCCTTTCTTTCTTTCTTTCTTTCTTTCTTTCGAATCAGCTGGACTACGTTCGTGAGGTGCACATAGTCTCCCCTGTTTTTTTTTGCGGCCCGTTTGGAGCCTGAGAATCGTGTCGAGAGAGCTCCGGGAGCTCCTCTTCGCAAACCCCCCAGTTCTTCCGTGACCGTAGAAGAAGACGGACCCAGAATCAGGCTTGACCATTTGTTGTGGGGAACCTCACACAGAAAGAGATCCTAGGGCCCTGAACGACTCGGAACCAGGTGCCAGCAGGGGGGCACAAGGCGCAAGCTCCAATGAGCAAGCGCATTGACTGAGCGCTCATCACGAATCACGCCGTGCTGTTTGTGGGCAGAAGTATGCTCTCCATAATTCATCGCGCATGTTTTTGTTCGCGAACTGCGGCTCAAATGCTCCAAGACCTGTGACATGCCTTTGAGACATCTCGCTGCCTGCCACCAGGCAGGAAAGGTGTTCAAACTTAAAACGCCGGTGCTAAGAAGAATTCAGAACGCCGTTGTGAACCTTGACCTCCATGCAGCCCAATATCCGGCCTGGCGCAAGCTGAAGCTTGCCGAGATATCTTTCTTGGTTACCTCCTCGTCCACCGGCGCGGTGACCAGTATCGTCAGCCCTCAGTCAAGAAAAAGGTAGGTGACGGGGTGCCCCAAAAACCCTGCCACAAGGCCAGAAATGCAACTGGAAAAGGAAAGCAAAAGGACCCAATAGATTAATTCTTGATCTTTGGTGTGCGGCTTGGAACAACCCGGTCCCTCGTGCTGTTAAAGTTGATGCCAGAAACAAGGTAAATATAAGAGGGCGAACTCGCGCCGGTGCATGTTTTTTTTGCTTCTCCTTTTCTTTTATATATACCCTATGCTTCCAAAGCCTATTAAAAAAATAGTCGTTGTGACAACCCCGGTTTTTTGATAAAGACTATTTTTTGATGACGAGCGGCAGCCTCCGTTTAGGACTGGAACGGGACTAGGAAAGACTTGACGCCAAGGCCGCCTCATAGGATCCCAAAGCCGAACAGGTATTTTCATATGCAGCAATATGTGTTACAATCTTCAAGGCTAATGTTGGCTTCTCTGTTGCTTGGTTTCTTAACATGGCCATGTAGCTCGTGAGGGTGAATCCTCTTCTGACCGTTTCTGTCCTTCTTTTGCCCCACCTTCTTAGCCAAACCAAACAAAACGGGACAGCAAAAATATTTACCCTTTACAGCAACCATTCCAGGGTGAGAATGTTGATCTTCTGGGTCCCCTGCAAACTTTGCCCGTTCTACGCCAAAAAATAGTGGTTCTACGCCAAAAAAATGTGTTTCTACGGTTTTTCTACGCTTTGTCTACGGTTTGTCTACGCTCACATCGTTTTTGGAGCTGTGTGAAGATTGGAGCGGAAAAAACAAGCACAAAATTGCTTGTTGTTCGTTCCACCTGCGCAAATTGCAGAGGAAAATTCTAGAATTTGCTAGAATGAAGGCCCCGTCTACGCAAGACTTTCAGCAGGTGCATTGTGCAAACACGAAAGGGCGCCGAGGACCCTATCAATAAATAGCAATCTACTGGCTCCCAAGGCTTCTTAAGAGGTTGCAATAGCAGGCGTAATTTCAATAAAAACAAAGTAACAACCCAAAATGGATCCCAAAGGCCAATGTCAAAAAATAGGGGTTGTCAATGCAAAAAATAGGGGTTGAACAACCCCTGTTTAAAAAAAATCGAGGAAGCATAGGGTATATATATATATAAATAAAACAGACTTGAACCACAGACTCTAAGCATCTTGTCGTTGATGCACCGGTCACTAACTTGATGAATGGCCCTCAGGAATTTATTGTTGAGCTTTCCATGTGGCTTATTCTTACGCGGCGCTGGCAAAAGCTTGCCCGTCGTCTCTTGCCAAACCTGTTGCGCCGTGCATTGTCACAAATTATGTCATATCTATACGGGCTCGTTTGCTCGTCCCCTGTAAATCTCATTAAAATGTGTGCGACCAGCTTCAGGGTCCCACCGTTTTGGTCACCTCCACGGCCCTCCCCGAACAAAATCGAGGCGCCGCAGCGTTCCCAGCTATAGCGGCCGCTGGGGTCAGTGCCCCCCGGGCCCAAATCCTCCCGGCCGTAGCCTTCCTCTTCCGCCGCGCGGGCTGTGGCCGTCCTGGGGGGCAAGGCATGCCCTTGCCATGATTAGAGTTAGGCCCAGTTTTTAATTGCTTCACTTTGAGTCACTGGTCAAATGAAAAATGTATCCCAAGTCTAACCCAGTTGCAAAGGGTGGTGAATGGGGTGTGTGGGACAGCTGGCGTTTCCTTGCCCACTTCCGTGGTTGTTGAACAAATGGGCTGATTGAACTCAGTTGTTCAGTGACCCTGGAAAATGCGCTCGGGTGATATCCCCAACAGCATGCCGCACCACCCCGCAGCCCTCCCACAACCTCGTGGAATATTGGTGGAAACCTGGTGGAACCCTCATGGAACCTTACCTCAGAGCCTCAGGGCCGCCCCGGACCACCCCGGAGCCTGTCTGGGCTGGGACCCCAAAGCTTTGAGCTGTTGGGGAAAAAAGGGAACCCTTTTTGGGGAAGATCATTTTTAGCGGGGCAGCCACCAAAAAAAGAAAAAGGGTGCCACTGAACAACCAAATGAGGGGGGGCCAACGCAACATCCAAGGGATAAAGTGGGCATGGGTTGCGATCGCCGGAGAAAAGGTCCCTCTTTCCAACAATTTGCTTGCTGGAAGTAGGCTGTCAGCTTCCACTTGTTGGAGGACGGGTGCATTTGCTTCCATTTGTTGGACGAAGGGTGGATTTACAACATAGAGAGAACTAATCGCAACACGAGCCAAGTCCAGAAGACATAGCTTCATTTGGGAAATGAGCTGTTAAAAACAAGAAGAAACAAAACGGGTTTAAATGCCTTACATCGACACATACAACGTGCTTTTCTTTGTTTTTTTCAAAACAATAGGTAGCATGGCAAAGGTTCCCCCTCTGGCGAGTCCTCCTTCTGCTCCCCGGCACAGATGCCGCCACTGCGGCCGCGCTCGCGAGCACGCTTGCCGTGCTCGGGGCTCGTGGCCGCCCGTGTCCGGCCTGCGCGAATACGGGCCAAGCCTGAGGAACGGCAAGCTATTCCAGCCGACCTTCGTTCTTTTCACAGGGATCCTTACATTATACACCTGAGCATTGCCTTGTAAATGGTAGTTTCCGTGTATTTTGGTGGAAAAAGCAATGTTTCAAAATGTGCAAAATGCATCTTTTAAGAAACCCTGTTTCAGAGATGCCCTTTTTGAGCAAATGGCCCAAAATTAAGGAAGCATATTAGGCTGTTCGGAACGGGCATCAACCTGTTCACTTGAGCATTTCGAGGCGGGCAGCACCTGGACATGCAAAACATTCGGGCCAGCTCTTGATTCAGGAAGAAGCCAAACTACGCGTTGCCTCCGGGATGGTCTTCCCAACTGGGAACACTGCGGATGACATATTAAATGTGACAAGTGGGGAACGACAACATCCGTACTTTGCCGTACGTTCTGGCTGGTGTACTTGCTCAGCGCTCCTGCATCTGAAGACTGCATGGGCAAACATAGCCCGCGCCAGTGCAACCTGCACGACTTCTGCCTTCAGCGCCTTTGCATGTTGAACCTGATTCTGAGGGTTGTGGTGTGCCTGGGGCCTCCAAGGAGCACTTCCAGCACCATATCCGAAAATTGTTCAATACTCGACGTTTCAACAGCATAGCTACAAAGTGAGCGGCTTAAACAACCCTCCTTGAAAACATCATGTTGCGATGTGAGCCCTTTAAACACCCTGCTAATGCAAAGGATCAAACGGAGAGCCAAGCAAGCGGGTCGGGGGCAAACACCCTCAAAAAGGAAGGAGGCATGTCTACCGTGAATACATGGGGCTAAATGTTCAAGTCCAGCCCCGATTTGCCCTGCGGATGAGTATGGGGGTGTTCCCTGAATGATCAGGATCCTTTCACCCCCCTCAATCCACCTGAAAGGCCCCCTGCGAGCAGGTCCGGTTGCTTCTGGATGCAAAGGGACAAAACTGGACTGCCCTCAGCTGCCCCGCTAAAAAGTGCATAGCTTTTAGTGGGTTAAATGGAAACTACCACTAAACACTAAAAGGCTAAAAAGCTAAGGAACCGGATGGTTGGGAGCCACCAAGAAAAAGAAAGCACTGAGGCGATGAAGCTCCTCAGAGACCAGGGCCCGCCCAGTTTTTGTCGCGCCTGCCGCTGCGGAGGGCTTGGCAGGGCCTGTGAGGCCGAATGGTTGTAGAACATGACCCTTTCTGTGATACAAAGAAACATCCCCCAATGACTGCTTTATCACTTTGCAAGGTATTACTTTGGTATTATAGAAAGTTACCTTGGTACTACAGAAAGTTAGAAAGGATCTGTAATTAGTAAGAGTGTTTGAGCATCTGGAAGAGTCTTGCCAAGCTGAAATTGAGGCAGTCGGCAAATACGTCCGCCATGGGGAGCGATGTTGTGTGTAGCTGCCGCTGCCAACATGAGCACATGTGCACCCCAAAGAGTTGCACTGCCCTATGAGCGCACAGGAGAACGCACACAGGCACGCATTCTAAAACTTACTTGCCACAGGCGGCCACTGTGCGACCAGGCACTGTGGCTGAACCTTGACATGGTCGATTGCTTGACATGCTTTCGCTTGATTTCCAGAACGCCAGCCAGCCAGCCATCCGCACCGCTCATGCGCCCCAAGCAAGAATACACAAATATGCTGAGCTGAAAGCAAGTCGATGCCGCTGGTGATGACGACAAGATCTGTTGGGGGAGGTTGACTGAGTTGTGGCCCCGCTTGCTGTTTTTTGCTTTTTGTTTTTTCGCGGCGAACACGCAGGACAAGTATTGTGCGAAATTTGTCTTCGTGTCCACCCTTCGCGCTTTCACCCACACATCGGGCTTGACATATGCGTCCCCCGGACCCATCCACCGATTCACCGACCCACCCGCGCAAGCTTCATGCCCACCGAGTTCATAGGCGGGTATGCCACCCGAAGGAGAAGCTCATCAAGCCACTTGAATCGAAAGGCGTGATTTAGGGTCAAAATCCCGAGTGAACATCCCAATCCCCACTAAAATAGACAGCCATTTTAGTGATCCCTGGCCTAACGGATTGCTCACTGGTCGCGCCTTCGAGTTCAAATGGAAGGCGTTCTGCACGAAGGCAACCTCCCGAAAATCGGTCTGGGGATGACATGGGGGGCTCGGAAGGGGCTCTGGAAAGACGAGTAAATGATGCATGCCATGGAGTCACAGGCTCAATACGGGAAGCCATGTAGGATAAGTGTAAGCCCGTACTTTGGTTGATTCACCAGTACAGTCCTGATGAAATCTGTGTGGAAGCCAGGCAACCAAAGGGGCCCGGGAAGGATCAAGGGCTCGTACAGTGTTCCATGACTCCATACAATCGGCTGGGACAGTGGCTTCCTATAGGACCACAAACAGCAACTAACAACTAAGGATTGTTTGCCACGCAGCTGCTGGCTTGAACTCCACCCCAGTGGCCAGGGTCGCAAGTGCATCCACGTACGGCCCACCTCGCCTTTTGCTTGCCTGGTTGTGGGCTCGCGAAAGGAGCAAATGACCTGCAAAACCAGCCTTAGCAAAAGCTGGCCTCAAAAGCACCGGTTCCTATCGGGGTAGACATGATTCACATTTCTTCCAACAGTGTCCAGGAACTCTTAAAGAGTCGACTGTGTGTGAAACATGTGTTTCCTTGCAATGGGTGCGTTTCAAGGGGGGCCAAAAAGAAAGCCAACCATCTGCGGGCTGCCATTTGACGTGCCACGGCCATTCCCCGCCTGCATCGCGCGAAACGCGAGCCGCGAGCCGCGGCGGGCGAGCCCGCAATCGCCGGGAAAGCGCTCGAGCCGAAGGCCTTTTCGAGAAGACCACAGTCTTGCAAAATCCGCCTGTCAACCTTTATGATTGTCGGGTTGTGGTTGCTTGCGCTCTCTCCAGCTTTGCAGCCAAGGGTTAGTCCAGCGCGGACAGTGCATGCATAGCTCCCCAAGCTCATCGGGTTGTGGTTTCAAAGGTGGATTTGTTGCAGGTATTTGCAGCCTTAAAGTTTGGTATCCACAAAACGGCTTGTGGAGTGGACAACCGAAGCCGAGTCTTTCAATCCAACACGCCACGTCTTTCAACCCACGTGGCTTCGAAAGTGTTTAGAGGGCTTTGCAGTTGACATCTGTCTTTCTGAATGATCGGAGGTGAGCCTTTGCATCTCAGGCGTGCACGGAATGAGTGAGAGTTGAAGGCCTGGACGAACCAGAAAAAGCTCTGCTGCAAGCTCCCTGAGTTGAACACGAGTGGGTCACTTCTTCATATTCAAAGCCTTGATTCCTTCGGAGCTTCACGAAACGGTGCAGTCCCATCTATCGAAAGCAGACTGGAGCTAGTTCTCAGGTTCAAGGCCTTCATGTGTCATGTGGTTAAGCCGGCCAAGACTGGCTGATCTTGTACTGGGACTGAACCATTTGCAGGGCCAAGGGCAGGTCCCTATTAATTCATAAACGGATTTCACCAAAAAGGTATTATGGGGGGTGACATTCCAGAAAACATGAGGAATGCCTCAAAGCCTAAAGACGTAGCAAAACACAAAGCCTAAGAGAACCCGATCAGCCCAACAGGCCAACGTTGGTTTTGCTAAGACCCCCCCCCAACAACCCCTCCTCCCTCCTGCCTCCTGCCCGTGGGCTACCCTGCATCCCTGAGGCAAGATCCAAAGGAGCCGTGTTGTATTTTTGCTGCGTTTTCAAACTGCTCCGGACTTGCAAGCAACCAAACACACAACATGAGCTACAGCAGCACTTCAATATCTATTTGCCACATTCCGTGGTTTGATTGCGATTCACAATTCGACAAGCAGCGCATATCACAGCGAGCAGTGGGAACTGCATGACATGGACGCACAACCCAAACGCTCCAAGCAGGAAACCCAAACGTGCGTGAATCTGCGAGTGTAGATTCATGCAGGCGTTGTTGCGCACGGTCAAATGTCGCACACAAGGAGAAATGGGACTAGCCCAGCGTTTGGAGATCGATGAATCATTTGGTTCATCCAGATCTGATATTTCCAGCGCTCGCTTGGGTTAACCCAAAGCAGCGGAAAGCCAATAAAAACCAAGACATTCCCCTAAACCAAACCTAAACTTATCCCTAGACCAATCATGTTTTTTAGGGATTCTAATCTTCAGCCCTCAAAGAACAAATCCCACAAACGACGGCCAGGAATTTCACATCTCTTCGATAATGAGCCTGAGAACTGAACAAGACCTCCAAGCCAAAAAGGCCCCTTGGCCAAAATCATGCTCTATGAGGGGCCTTCTTTCGTGTTCATCATTTCCTCCGCACATGCTTGCTCAAAATGGTGATTGTGAAGTCCAAAGGAAACAGATGTGATTCTAGGGTGCCCATTACTGTTTTGAGAAACAGCAATTGCGTTTTCAACAACGCCCTGCCTCCGCCACATTCTCATGGGCATGTCTCTGAGAGTCCCTTTTGAGAAACACCTAAGCAATTCGCCATGTTTGGCCTCTCACACCTCGGGAATTAAGCGGTGGCTGTCAAGTTGCCAGTAGAAGACCCAACAAGGTCACGTTCACCACCTCATTTGACTGCCATTGATGCGTTCCCCGCCCCCCCAAATGCAACATTCCCAACTCGAGGTTCGGCCTTTGCGCAACGAAAGCATTGCCGGCAGCGAGGGCTACTCCTCACAGTTTCCTGGCGAGAAAATACATTTGCCGTCCCGTGTGTGCGTGTGCGTGTGCGCGTGCACAAGCGCGTGCGCGCGTGAACGCGTGCGAGCGCGTGTGGTGTGGGTGTGGGTGTGGGTGTGGGTGTGGGTGTGGGTCCGCGATGCCCGATTGTTTCGCGGCGTGCTCCGAATTTGTTTTCTGCAGGGCGTGGGGCGCACGGGGTGCTCCCCAAGTGTCTTGCGGGCGCTCTACGAGGCGCTCACCGGTTGCTTCGCAGGCGTGCTCGCTCATGGGGTGCTTCTCAACTGGCGCGCTAGCCCATGATCCCCACCTGTCATTTGCAAATGCTTGCGGGCACGATCGATTATGAGCGTTCTCGCTTGTGGGGTGCTCCTGAGTGTGTGTGTGTGTGTTTTTGTTTTTCTGCTTCCCACCTTTTGCCGGGCAATGACGTTTACGGAGGCTGGGGCGCTCAGTCTGAACCGCAAGTGGAGGGGGCGAGGACGGTTTCGGAGCCCCCTGCGCAGCCGGGAGGGATGGCGCCTTAGGCAGGGCTCTGCGCTCCGGCGCAGAGGCTTCCTCTCTCGCTCTCTCTCTCTCTGGTGTGTGCGTGTGCGTGTGTGTGTGTGTGTGTGGCAGTTTGGGGAGGAGGGGGGAAGGTTGCTCCAGCACAGCCAGCCACAGAAATCGATCCGAACAAACTTCTTTAAATTTGAGCGTCGTGCAGTCTGCCAAAGCTCTCACGAATCCCGCTCCATGTGGCTGATGGGGCAAAATGGCAGGGATGCGAAACTTAAGTTTTAACAACCAGGCCCTTCTCATCCTTCTCGCCTTTCAAGGGAACCAAAGGGCTCAACTTTGCAACACAGCGATCCGCACGCGCGAAACTGGCCGGGATCACCTGGGAGCAAATGTCGGCCGTCGCTCAGGCCACTACATGCTTGAGCAGGAGGTGTGAGAGATACCGTTACAACCGGTGAAAAGGACCATGTTGATTGAACCGTTGTGAGCCTGATTGAATTCATGTTGCTTGAATCGAATGTGTCCTGCGTAGTTCTTATGGCGTTTCAAGGGGGCCTAAAGGAAAGTAATGTATGGCTGAACACGCCCAAATGGAATCACGCTGGAATGATTGAGAGGGCATCAACCACATGTCTTCTTCAAGTGACCTTGGTTGCAAAAGCATTCGTTCCATGCCTGTCACCAAATGCGGCACATTTCATGGCGAAAAAGGAAGCCCGCCAGGCCAGAAATCCCAAGCTGTTGTCTGCCTTCTGTGCAGCATAACGCACTGAAGTCGCTATACCGGCTATACCTTCCAAGTTCCCCGCGTTGGACAACAATTAGCTCACATCCAGGCAAAGGCGGAACACGATTTATGAAGGAACCTGAAGCACCAAAGAAAACATTTGACGAACGGAACGGGCAAATACCATGTTCAAGTTCCTGAGGATCCAAGTTCAACCTGTTTGGGTTGTTCACATGTGTAAAGGGTGGAGCCACAGTACCAACAAGACGAACCTGACATGGATCCTCCGGAATTGAAAGGGCGCCCCACACGCTGCCCCGTTCAAGGTCGTGGCTTGTGGCGTCCCAGTGGTCAGCCTCGAGGCAGGGCTGGCTGGATCCTTCGACAACAAAAACTCTAGGCTTCTCAGCTGTGGATTCTGCTTGGATCCTTCTTCCCCTGTAAACGATGAGGATTGAAACTCTTGGGACGCCCCCTCCCTGCAAAAAGTAGACAAGATAAGAGTTGAAACCGCTGAAGGAAGGCCCTCGGCCCTTCAGCAAAACAATATTCCGAATTCCCCTCACAAAACTGCGAAATGTTCGTAAAATCATGGGCTCCTCTAAGATCTGCCGACCATCTCCCTGCAAAAAGTAGGCAATGAGTAGAAACCGAAGGAAGGAAGGGCTCAGTGCGGAAGATCGGGGGAGAAGCGTCCCGAGCAACGCTGGGCGTTGGGCACATGTCGCAGAAGCTCCAGCTCCTGGGCGGGTGGTTTTGGAGGCCTTTGGAGGACCCCAATCGCGGCGTCCCCCAGTCAGGCCCAAGTGGGGCTCAAAGGGGGCCCAAACCGGCAGATTGTTGGGGTTTGACAGTGTGGCATCCGAAAAAGACCAGGTGGATGCGACGGAATTGAACTAAGTCGCTTCAGGTCACGTTTCTCATTTTTTTTGGAACTGAGTGGGACATCGCACTGCCCAAAGCAAGACACCTCACGTTAAAGCAAAGATGTTGGGGGGGATGTCGGAGTGACCAGCCATAAGACAGGTCCCAGAATTTCCCTTGGACCTCCAAAAAAAAGAGCTTGTTTGACTGGAACCGAGGAGTAAGTTGATCAACATCGATCAACATTTGCTCTGGGAAATCAAGGGCTCCTGTGAACAAATTATTTGCACGAACCGAGTTACACACTTCATGTGGTGCGGCCTGCCCGGGCTGTATTAAGCTATCATTGTTTTAAGGCAAAGCAATGCGAATCACGAGCCGCATATCAGTTGTCCCTCAGCCCCCCCTGACGGAGTACCAGGCAAAAGGGCGGCCCCAACCATTTTGGTCCTGGTGTTGCGCTCTACGGACCTGAGTAACTCGAATGGGGAAGTTGGGTACTTTCAAAACAACATGTGTCAGGATCATAGAAAAACAGCGAGCGTAGTCGTGCAACCATGTACTTCCCTGTATCTGCACGATCTACAATAGCCCTCCCAAGCAAAGTAACTACATCATCGTTAACCTCCAAGTGAGCTTGCCATATAATTCATAAACGATTCAAATAATTTGGCCACGCCCGCTCCTTGCTGTAGAGACCGGACAAACTGCCGCGCCACTCTTTCGCGCGCTGGATGACTTGCTCCAGGTGCCTGCCAAGAGCCGCAAAAAATGGCTGGGTTGGTTTGGTGGTTGCGCGGTTGCCAAAACCCTTGCTTGGGCCTGCTTGCAGGCAGGTCTGGGTTTCAAAATGGCGGATCGCATGGAACAAGGGAAGCCAGTACCATCTGGCATACGGATTAAGGGTTCATTTCGAGCCTCCCAGGGAGGTCCTGGAAAATTAAGGCGCGTAATGATAAAGGAGCAGTTGTTCCATGGACAAGGTAAAGCACATCGACTTTCCACACCCAAGTGGTTCCCACTCAATCTGGAAATGGCTGCTAAAGCCACAAGTTTGGAGCTAAGTGACATGAACACGCCAGTGCACCAAAGGAAGTTCTTTCCTATTGACACTAGGTCCTCCAGTAGAGAGGTTAGAATAAGGGGTACACTTTTTTTTCTGTAGTCTATTTTAGTAGGGGAACCCTCCCAAAAAAAGGGTAAAAGGGCACTACTGGGCGAGCTGGTGGCAAACGCATGAATGCTCAAGCAAAGAGCCTTCATCCTGATGCAACCCCCCAAACATCCCCAATCACCTGACGCAGAAAACTACGCCCATCGCGCTACCTATACAAAACAACACCTGTATATATATATATATAATATGTATATATATCGATTGTTCACGCTTGCCGCCTCATGGGCAAACGCCCATGTACAATCACAAATCAACGTAGTCCGCCAAAGTCCGCCCACCTGCGAAACAAACAACAACTAGCCATCTTTCGCATATTTCCGCAGGCACCTGCAGAAGGTAATTAATTGAAGCGACATGAATCAGTCCAGTGAGTTCTCATCCTGCGATTCATTGACCAACACTAGCCTCGGTTGCTTTCTGCTCCCCTACAGAAAGTTTAACTTTTCGTGGTTTAATAGAAACCCCATTGCTTGGCAACAAGTTAAAGTCCTAACATCCAAGCAACATGCACCAACACTCGCCATCTTCGAGGCAAACCGCGCATCCCGAAACCAACCAGCCGGCCCCCAGGCCGCACCAGGCCGCGCCTCTCGCCATCCCCCGCCAGCATTGTAGCCGCTGACCAGAAGGCTTCGACCTGGGACCCTTCAAGCTGGAAGATGAATTTCCTTCGGGGGCCCTCTGTTGGGCACCATCTGGCTAGGCTGGAATTAGGACGCCAGCAAATATATATATATATATATATATATCTTTTTGCCTGTGGAAAACAAAGGGACCCCAACAAAGCCAAAAAACACAACGGGGAGCGAATTCTGGGGAAGCTGAGTGGCCCTCCTGTGGATGGACGAAATCCATTTCGCACCACTTTGAAACCATGGTTGAAACCATTGTTTGCTGGTATTTTCAGGCTAATCTAATCATCATTCCAGGGGTCCTTAGGAGGTGCAGGATTTCGTCCATCCACAGTCTGTCAGGCATCATCTGAGTGGGAGGGAATGTAAACCAACAGGTTGATGCAATGAATTCTGATGTTCAGTCATGCGGAGTGGAAGGCGTGGAATGGTCTGCAAGTTGTGAGCTCGCTTTGGCCCTGCGATGTTTTGTCTGTCACTCGTTGTCCATAACTGCAAATTTGGAAGCAAGAGCCGCACAACGTGTAGATTTGGGTAGAAACAAAACAAAGCAATAGACCAAACAAATGTGCTCAAAAGGGAACCAATCATAGAAGCAAAACTCCAGTTGTTTTTTTGGGGGGGTCCCTGATTCTTAGAAACACGCTGTTGGTTCACCAGTGCTTGTAATGGAGAACACCAGTTTGCCTTCCGGAAAGTCTTCCCTGCCTCTCTACCGAAGGCATCCTAACAAATACCCGGCTTCAACTCAAGGATGTGGAACCCCCATGTACATTGTTTGGCGGGGTAAAAGCATATCAGAATTTGCAGGATCTCACAGTACAAGTACCGTGGCAGATTTACTTTTTGCTGGAAATTTTTGGTGTCATCGTTGAGATCGAGACTCGGGGGACGGGGGCTGATCAACTCGCAGGGCTTGCCTCAAAAGGTAAGCCTTGCAAACCCGGGCCCTCGTGCCTCCTCGCCAGAATGCCCGCCTGCACGTTGGCCCAAGCGCGCGTGAGCGGAGCCACCGACAAAGAAACCAGTTAGGACTAGCTGTCAGCTTATTGGAACAAAAGTAGAGTTATGGAAGTCAATTTCGGCCAAACAAAGTAGCTACGGTCAGAAATCAGTATAGTTTAAACAAGGGTTTGTGACACAAGCAGCGACGTCTACCAGTCTAACCTCGCTGATCTCTTCGTTCTCAGTTCTTCAATGCACGGTCCATCAAGTCACCAGATCCCTGCGCTACCCTAAGGCCCTGAAACTGAGGGACCCTGTTTAACCCTGTTCTTTGCGTTGAGTACGCCCCCCGGAAAAAAATTGAGAATATATGTCCAGTAGTCATTGGTTCCCTTTAAAACCAACAGGGGGAAATATAAAATATTCTTCATTAAGCACATGGAAGCTATCCGTTGTTCCCAAAAGGGGCATCAACAGAAAACCCAGCCCGGCCGCTTTCCCGCGGGCGCCCCATTTTCCACCCGAACGGCCAGGGCTCCCGTGGCCACTTTGCACGGCGAGTGAGCTGAGCCATCCTCGCGAGGGAAAGCGCTTGGGCTTTAGATGCAAATCCATCCGCAAAGGGTCCCTTGGTATTTCCGGAGGATGGCTTTTGGGGGCAAAAAGTGGTCTAAGTACCTCTATAGAAGGTGCTTGGACCCTCTGCGATCTGCAAGTTTGATACAGATTGATAATGGCGACCCCATATTAATCAACCTCGGTTTATTGATGGGGGGTTCTCCCCTCCGGGAACACCGGAACACCCCCCGATTAACAAACTGGGGTTGACTATTTAGTATGGGGTCAACAATACAGTTTTGTTTTTGCTTTTTTTTTAATCAACCTGAAATACGGGATCTCCAAGTAAAGGATCCACATCATGGTGAGCTCGTTTTACCCCCAGGTCAGCTCGCAACAAAAACACCGGCAGTTTGGATGCAAAAGGACCTGTGGATTGCCAACCTTCGGGCAAATGGTGTGCCAAGGAGCGTGGACAGCTGGAATACAAACAGCGTGATTCCTTGTTGGAAGCTTGGACGAAACTCCACGTCCGGCAAAACTGCCACCATTTCAGTGTTCGGACACACAAACATCCATTCCAGTCCGCTGCACCGGCCCTCCAATCCTCCAGCCAAAGGCTTGCTCCGTGACGGTATTCATCACAGCATGATCCTCAGCTTGCTGCTGTCGTGTTAGTAGCCTGTACATCAGCTAGAAGCAACTGTCTCAAATTGTCAGAAACATCCGTACTTCAAGCGCAAGGGCTTTTGTAATTGGAGTCGAGGTGATCATGGTGCATCTCAGTCGTCCGATCTGGGTGTTGTGTTCTCTCTCTCTCTCTCTGTCTGCCGTTGCATCCAAAAGGGTGTTGTGTTGGTGGATGCAGTTCCATGAATAATAAAATACGAATGATCGAAACCATTGTCCATACAGTTTAGGCTAAGGACTCTCCGTCAATTCAAGCAAGACCAGGACGGATTGACCTACTTGTCAACTGACCAGGAGGTTACACCAAGAAAATGCCGTAATTCCACAGAAATCACATCAAGGGTTTGAGCATGTATCCAGCCTTCCTGGGGCGAGGGCGAAGGGAACTGCTGGTGACTTTCGGATCCTCATAGCTTGTGCGTACATAACAAACGAGAGCAGTCCGTGTGCACAACTGCTCCAGCCATCAGACTTGGGCCGATCGCAGGCAACTGTTTTACCGTGCGTCTCACTACCTCTACCATGTCCTTGCAGAACTCCTGGTAGCTTCTTAGCCTGAGCCTTTAAAAGCAGATTTGGATACACCCGGCTCCTTGGCTCACTCACCACCAGCTAGACCTTCCTTTTTTGGATGCCACACGCATCTCCGCTCCCATTACTGCTGACAGCCGGCAGGTTCTTGGATTCGTCCAGCACCTCCACACGTTGCGTGATTTCAAGCTGCCCAGATCCATGTCCCAAGCCATCCAAAGGGCGTGCAAATTCACACCATTTTGGAGGGGTCTAGCAGGACACCCCTCAAACAAGCTTCCACGCCATTTGCGGCTTTGCCCTTTGAGGCCTGATAAACCGCAGAAATCCGCCCGAAGTCACAAGACACTGCGAATCTTTAGGGATGGTATCTTCGCGAGATTTGGACTTGTACCATCCCGAATTGGCTTCCGGCATCAATGGATTCAGGGCTTGCCTGGTAAGCGTGGGTCGATTGAAAAAGCCCGAAGAGGTTCTCTATGATACCCCCCCACCCAAAAAGCGAACATGGCCACCGACTGGTGATGTGGGAATCCCAACCTCAAACAAAACAAACAAAACTTAAAAACCACACAAGCCACCACAAGTTCTTGACAATCGCCGACCTTTTCAACTACCCAATAGAACCTTGAAACAATTGCCAAGAGCCAATAGGTCTCAAATAGCAACTCTGCTGACCTGCGTTCTTTTGGACTGGAAACAAACAAGTTCAAGCTTGGCAACTGCACCAGTTAAGTCTCAAACCCCTAGGAACCCAACACCCCCCAAAAATCTCAAGTATGAGGGCCTTTGACGCCCCAAAGACCCTTCACAGAATCGCAGGCTTCGAGTTTTCCAGCGCCCACTGCGACCTTTTTGTCACGTGGCCTCAGAGGGCTCCAGTCCTTCGAGCTCGTTGTTGGCCAGCTGGAAGAGGGGCTGGCCCGCCACGTCCGCGGCCAAACCACTGCAGGCCAAGGCCCTGGCCAGGGCTCGAACCTGGGCCCACGAAAGGCAACCAAAAGGCGACACAAGGAAAGGAAGTGACATGGCGGTGATGCGTCAAAATAGGGTCACCCAAAATGGCTTGCCCATGGAAACATGGCCTGAAACCTTCGTCAAAAATAGGGTAACCCCGAAATGGCCTCCAAAATGGCCTCCCAACATGGTTATAGGTCAATGCAAACATTGCCTAAAACCTGCGGTCCCTTGGTGGTTGAATTTTGAGCCATGCCCAAACGAAAGACGGGGCCAAACTCAATCCAAAGGGGAACCAAAGGAGCCTCAAGGAAAGCAACTAAAATCCGAACCACAATATGGACACTGACCACACTCAACGCATTTGTTGCCAGTGCTTTTGCGCCTCGCCTGCCGTGACCTTCACCTCGCAGGACGTCCAAGTGAAACGAAAGGAACAGGACACCAACTCGAAGGGGTCCCAAGTTTTGATCTGCGAGCGCTCAGGGAGGGCCTTCGTCGCTGATCTGGCTCGATGCCTTGCCAACGCCTCCTGTTGTGGCCCAGGTCCAAGCCGGATGCTTCCAGATGCTGAGGTCAATGCTTCCTATTTGTTCACCATGCTTCGGGTAATTAATTCTGGCGTGGGATTCTTTTGCCCCAAGTCCGGCTTCAGGCTTCCCTCCCCTTCGAACACATACACAAGCTGCCCAAGCAAACGCCTTCCCTGATTAGTTCATCCAAGAGGCGGCCTCAGGATCATCCACGACATTCCACTCCTTGCCGCGGAAGTCTCATGCGTGGAAGCAATGATGACCCAATGTCCGTTTGGACAAAACCAACGACTAAATGGCACTGGCAATTTGTTAGAATCCGACTGAAACCAGTGCCAGCAAACTGACCCATACAGGGCACCCATGATGATGACATTTTGAGTGCGCCCATTCCAAGACTGTTGCCCACTTATAGCTCCGATGCCGTGGAACCATGAAGGATGGCTAGCAACTCGTACATTCAAAGAAGACACCTGCGCTGTGAACATCTGGGACCAACCAAAAGGGGGCCCCGCAAAGGGAACGTGGCGTTCCCAACCAAAGAGTCGCCTCAAAACTTCGCCCAACCATCTTGCCCGAGGCGCCAGGTTCACTGTGACCCGCAGCTCGCACTCTTCCTTTGGCAGGGCCAGAAGCCGTACCATCTCCCAGACCGCGCTGGAGGAGATGTGGTTCATGGAGAGATCCAGCTCCTGAGACGGGTGCTGGGCGAAAAACATAAAAGAGGAGACATGATACAGAGGTCCTGTGGTCCAGCCACTACTCAACCCGGGCAAAAGGATATGGCTTTGGCAAGTTTCAGCCCCTAACCACTCGAAACCGGTTTCAAACTGTTCAGCTGCCCAGTTCCGAACATAAGTGCATTTCTAGCAGGAAATCTCAACAATTCCAGGCGTACTTGCGCCCCCCTGTCCAATCCAAGACCTTACCTGCAAAGGCACCCGGAGCTGTTTGACCGATCCACAAATCCCCGTTTTGGTTGGACTCGGTCCCTCCAAAAGGCAGTCGACACCCCAACGGATTTAGAGGAGATACGAGAAGCTCCTTCACCTTTGGTCTTGCCCCAGGGTCACAGTGGCCATGCGACAGAAAGGGGGTGCCCGCCTTTTTTGGGCAGTTGATTTCAAAGGAAACCCCTTCCCCCGAAAAACCAGACACAAAGCAGCACGGTGCCGAAGCCCACCCGACCGACGGATGAGAGACCACGCATGTCAAAAAACCACTGCTTTTCTACCTGGCCCAAATTTGTGGGTGTCGTTCTTCAAGGCATCCTTTGCTGGGGTCCAACGGGAAACCCCCGGGGTTTTGCATCAGACTTTGGAGCTTCCGGACGAAACCTCGGCCCAGGCGCCAGCTCGCGGCTGGGCTCCGCGAGCGCTTGCAGCGCCAGCGAGATGCCGCCCTGGCGCATCGATGCGATCGACGCGAGGCGATCCGTCGAGGCGGTCCAGGCGGTCGAGTCGGTTGGTTCTCAGAAAGAGATTTACGCCAGGGCGGTGGGAAATGGAATGTCCTTTTGGCTCCTTTTTCTTGAGCCGAGCCAACCAGGGTCCCTCAAGAGCAGGGCTGTGGTTGAAATGGAATCCACTTCTATACAACAGAAAGGGCTTCCCAAAAGACACACTTTCCATAAAAAAAAGAGAGAGAGAGAGAGAGATGCCCTTGTATCACAGATGTGGGGGGATAAACCCCTTGATCCCACAACCAGCTTTGGCTCCTAGATTTGACATGCCCTGTGATTTTGGTGGAACTTGGGACTCAGGAACAACTGTTTGAGCACCCTGCCTGGGCTTTGGCTCCCCAAAAATCCATGGGTTTTGCCACCAAAGAAATCAAAGGAACTCAGCGGGAAGGAGTCAACTTACCAAATCCTGTTTAAAGGCAAATTTGGATACCCCCAGCCCCATGGCCACTTTTTTAACCACGAGCCAGTCAACCGGCGAACCCAGCCCAAATTGAGCAAGGCGGTGGAACATGACAGATCATGTCCCACAAACAGCCACATACCGAGAACAAGTGTGGGTTGGCAACCAGGGCTAGGTCCTCCAGTAGAGAGGATAGAATAAGGGTACCCGATTTTTTCTGTACTAGGGGAACCCTCCCAACCAAAAAAGAAACGGTAAAAGTTCGCACCTAGTGGGGGCACCTAGAGGGGCTATGAGAAATTGGGCATGTCTCGTCGCTCGACCGAAAGACCTGCTTCAGGCTGTTGCCGCCCAAACCCAGGCGGCGCAGCTGGGGCACCAACGGCAGCAACACCTCCAAGCGAAGGTACTTACCAGGTGGGAGAAGTGATATGGCCGTGGGTCAACACCAATGGGATCCCATTTTGGGGTAGGTGCACCACCCATTTTCGAACCTATTTTAGTGGGGATTGGGATGTTCACTGGGGGTACGGGGTTTTGACCCATAGCCATGTACCCGGTGAGTTTGGTAGCAATTAGAGGGCTCCTTGGTGATTTGAAGCATCCTTGGCCCTTGGCACCCCCAATATGCTGGCCGGCACTAGGGGGTCCTGTGATTTGTTTTGCAGATATGCGCCGCATCTTGGGTTGGTCTAATTTGGGGGATCCCTAATCCGAATCCGCAATCCAGACACTGCAACAAAGAAAACCATCACCATCTGGCAAAGATAAAGGAATGCTTCAACAACCCAGCCGATTGGCTCCCTGTAGTAATTAAAAGCCCTGCAGCGGAACCCAAAAACAAACAACACGTGTTGCCGGGCTTGTGTCCCTAATGTTTGGAGGGCCCTCTGTTGGCGCGCGGGCAAAAGCAAAATGGAAATAGAGGCTCTTTTCAGGGCAGCTGCGGTTCCCGCTACATTACTCCTAACAGGGTACAGTACTGGAAGCTGTCTTAGATGACTACTCATTCCTGGCTGGGGTTGCCCCGTCAAACCGAACCAGTCAAAAGCAGGACAAAGACAGCGCTTGTTCCTCATTGACAGGGAGAACAAAGCAAAGCCGAAAAGACTCAGGAAAAGCTGTATGTGGCAATGACTCGTGTGAAACATGTTTGCCCGGGCCTGTCTCCAAATCAGGGTCTCCCAAAACCAGTCGCTTCTTGTTGACTGCCTGCAAAACCGCCAAAGAAGGCGGTTCCCCCCCCCCAACAAAAAAAGAGGCACCCTTCCATTTGAGGCCCCTGGAAAAAATGAACCTACTTCCAGTCGTTTCCAGTAGTAATAGATTCCCTTTAAAACCAACAAAGGAACAAAACTCAAAACAAAACACATGATGTTCTTAAGCAAATGCTATAGCACCCCGTGTGACCTCCTGCCCAGCCATCTCCAGCAGGGTGCGGCGCCTTCGCGCTGGCCTCGGTGAGCTCATTCCAGCCCAGCTCCAGGATGCTAAGGCTAGGCAGCAGCTGGCGACCTAGTCGCTGTGACCGGGGCTGTTTGGGAAGTTTGGGGAGGAAGTCCGGGCGTCCGGGCATCTGGCCAGTGTATGGTGGAGACTTGGGATCCATGTTGCACCCTTTTCTTAACTTAAAGGTTGTTTTTTTTTTGTGTGTGTGTGTGTGTGTGTGTTTTTTTTGGGGGGGAGGAAAGTCCCGCGAGGTCCGGGTATCCGGTCAGGGGAGGAAGCTGATGTTAAAGACTTGGGATCTATTTCGCACCCCTCTTCTTGAAGGCATTTGTCGGTTCGGCCTTGCGCAAAGCTGCTGGCAAAGCCCCTTTCAGAAGCAATTGCCAGGGTGTGCCATTGAGATCTTACCTCAGGAAAACTCTTTCCGGGTGGGGGACTTTTGTGGAAGATCCCTCCGTGTTGCAGACGCCCACTGCCCACTGCCCATAATTATCGCCAAGGAGCTCTCTACGATCTTTGCGCAGCCCTTGTCGCCCAAGCCGTTCATCTCCTTGGCATGCCACCGTGGCCCCCCTCAAAGATGCGGCAAACCTAGTCCAATCTCCTGCCTTTCTATGGGGCATAATATTTGAGCTCAAAGAACATGTCAACCGGAGGGCCAAAGGCCAAAACACGAGCAGGACTCAGTCGAACAACAGATTGGCTCAAGGCTGCAGCCTGACAATCGATTGACATTAACCCTACGCGCATGCTCGGAAATTCAACCAAGCGCGGTAAGCGGTGCCCCAACCGCAGCCCCCGAAACCAGCCAAACCACCCAAGCCACCCCAAGTGCTTCCCCTAACCTTGGTCCCATGCCGGGGCACCCCCCCAAACTCATAGGTTCAGACTCCGCTTCATATTCAGTTTGCGCAGCCCCAATAAAACCAGTGAACCAAGTTCAATATCACAACTAGAGCCCATCTTCAGCGAGGCTCAAGGCCCAGCGAGCTCAAAGAGGAGCTCCACGCCCTGCTCTCCGCAGCCTTCAGCAGCACCGAGATGCCCTGCGGGCGATACCGCAGGCGCGCGACACCCACGCGCGCATGTCAGTGCCGTGAACCTGGACTTCCCGTCGCCCGACAATGGGCCGAAGCCTAGGTTTTTCGAGTCCACGCGTTCAGAGTAGCAGCAATACATGTTCAGGAGATTTGTCTGGCAAGAGTAGCAGTAATACCCATCTTATTTTGTCGACATGTTCAAGAAACTTGTCTGGCACACCGAAGGGAGGCACCCCTCTGGCACTGCCTCCCTTCGGCGATCCGCCCCACACCCCCGCTCCGACCCTCCCCGACGGCCGCCGCCCATCGGCGGGCCACACGCCTGCAGTCCCAAGGCGTTGTAGCCCAGGTTGAGGCGGCACAGAGGCTGAGGCGCCAGAGCCTTGAAGATCTCCTCATGGCCACGGCACCTCGTCATCTCCCACCTCACCGGGTTGGTGGGTGGGTTGGGTGGGCCCCTTGGGTTCGATGGTGGCCTGGTGGGTGGGAAGAAAAATGCTTCAAAAGCTATGGTCACTCCTTCTTCTGAGAACTCATCCAATTTTGCGGGCTTGTGGGCGCTATCCAAAAAAATGGGTCCCAGCAATTAATGGGAAAGCACAACTGGTGTGCTGAGCGGTCCGTGTCAAATGCAGAATTCTTGAACCCGTGAAGCAAGAACTGATGGTCTGAACCTTTGGTGTATTGGTGGCAGGCAAGAAGGCTGCGATGGGCACCTGATTCAAGTAGACAAAGACAAAAGGCACAATTTACAAAGGCAGCCTGTATCAGGAACAAATTAAGTTTTGGGAGAATCGGTGAACACAAAATGCACGTCTCCCCAAATTACAGTTTCCGTGCGAGATCTCCCGTCTCACAGGTTTAAAGAAGCGCAGCTTGTGGATAAGGCGATGCGCATCCAAAAGCTTCGCTCCGCTGGTCGAGCGACCAAATGTTCGTCCACATTGCCCAAAGAACTCGGACATGAAAGGTGCACCTCTTTGGTGCCATGACTTTTGGACCAGACCTTATAAACCAATAGGCGTGAGACATGCGAAGCCTCTTGTTGCCAAGGTTCGCTACAGCTTGCACCACATAGTTTTGAGGTGACGATCTAAGAGCTGGCTTGTGTCATTGCCCCAGTCACTACTTTCAAAGGCCGCTGCAACAAGTAATGATATGATGTCAGCAGGTTGCAGTCTACATATGTCGTTCCTTGGAAAGGTCGTTCTTTGCTGCAATTCTTGACGGCCAGGGATTGGGACCATTTTGTGGTGCAACTTACAGAATCGCCGAAGAGCGGCTACACGACAGTAGAATTGCCGACAACTCTGAGAATGAGTCCCTATGAATGCTTTGCGTCAGCCCCTGAGAAAACCCCCTCTTGGATGCTGGACTCAGACCCCCTGCAAAGAGTGCACTGTTTCCTGGTCAAAAGGAAAAACAAAGAAAGCCCGAAAGGGCAAACAAGCAAACTGGGTAGGTAGTTAAGACTGGCAATGCCGGTCACCAAGCGTTTGGAGTTCGCCACGGCACTCCTTCACTTCGCCAGCAGCAACCAAGGTTTGCTCCAAAGCCTCACGGGTGAGTGGGCTATACAGATCCAGCCCGTGGGAGCAAAAACACAGGACGACTTCATGTAGCCCCACCCGTTCAAGCTTGTTCAAACATGTGTCTCAATCACGCAAACCAACCGCAGCCAGCTGGAAAAAGAACAGCCACCCCAGTCCCTGGATCACCATTGTCCCAAGTAGCGTTCAGGTGTTGTGCCCGGCTTCACTTTTACCAATATGCGGCCATACGATGACTCATGTACCGACACATGCTGGTTGAAGGCTGACGGCCCAGCTACAAACAAAGACAGACCCTGAATCAAACTAAGACTGCCAACCCGGAACTGGAAGTCAGAAGCCCTGATGCTTCATGATCCCTCACCAAAGGAAACCACTGGAGGTGTGTAAAGCGTAGGACCTGTTTATGGATGTGGACCCCTTTCAGTGCGTATGACCAGCTGTGGGCCAAGTACCGGACACCAGTCAACGGTCCTTCATGCGGGTCTGTGGAAAAGTAGGGGGAACTCAGCCATGGTGATTGTCCTTTTGCTTTCACTAAAAGAAAGAGGGTGTGTCCCTGAAAAACATATATACATAGGTATAATAAAACATTATCTACACGGGCTCATAGAATCAGCCTTTGATAGCCCAATGGCCTTGACCTCCTCCTCACTGAACTCCAGGTCGCAGAAGTGCACCACACCATGGCCCACCACCGCCCAGGCCAGGAACAGGCTCAACCTAAGCGCACAAAGTCCATAGCGACAGCCCTGCACGGGACGGGAGCCCTACATGGCCCTGCCCGAATAATCCCTAGCTAGATCCTCCAGATTTGAGAGGTCAGAATAAGGGCTCCCAATTTTTGTCGGTGGTCTATATTAGTAGGGGAACCCTCCCCAAAAAATGGGTAAAAGGGCACTACTGGGGAACCTAGCTAGTCACTGACTGGTTACTATGGCTCCCCGGCTATGGCTCTGAATCAGCATGTTAGACATGGGCTGAGCGCGTGCCTTTATGATGAGTAAAGCTGGCACAGAATGATGCTAGATTCTTTGTGTTCGGGGATCTGTGATCGCAATCTTCCCAAGTTTGAGGGCGTATTGGATCTATTGGTGATGGAAATGACATTTGGCAGATTTATCAACTGTTCATTCTGGTTAATTCTGGCACAACTATTGGAAATCAGCCCCTATATTATTTAATAGGGAGCATGCAATCAGCCTTCTACATCCTAAATGACCGTACCAATCCATGTGTGCCACATTAAATCCTTGGCTGAGTCTTGGCCATGTTGTTTCAGTGGCTATGAACTGCATGTCGGAAAAAAAACAAAAGGAGAAAACACACCCCTTCTGTCCTTGTCAGAAGCCTGGCTTGGTACATCCATCGCCACCCCGACTTTCCCAAGCAAAGTCGTGTTTCGGCCAGAGCTTTTTCTGAACCTCCAGCACCCGTCACAAGCGGGCCCACATGTTGGACAAACAAACTTCCGCGGGGATACGGAGGGAGCGGGGATATTGGGGTATGGCGCCATTTCCCATATCAAGCTTGGTCAAGGTGCATCAAACGGGGGAATCCTCCCGTATCCCTGTCCTAGGAACATGGACGCTTACGATATGCCAGCCAGGGGGCATCTGCAGCCGCTCCTCCGGTGCCACGTCCTCCAGCGCCACGTCGTTCAGCTCCAAGGACTCCGTGAAGGCACTCAGGAGCGCCGGCCGAGCCTCGTCACGTCAGCTGGGTCAAGTCTCTTTTTTTTTTGAGGGAGCCGTTAGCAAACCTCACCATTTTGGGGGTGCCCTAAAAAAAACACGGCAGTTCAAAAGGACTGTACCCATTGTGCCTGATTGTGCCTGATTGTGGCCTGATTGTGCCTGATTGTGCCTGAAAACGCCGGTTTCTATGAGCCTGAAACCGTCAAACCGTCCTGGTAATCGAGGCCATGCTCACATGCTTCTCCTGTGGCACTGCTCACAATTTCGCGAATAATGCTTCCTCTTTTACGGCCCAAATAGGAGTCGACATTGGGTGTCCTTGAGGGCTACCAAGTGCCAGATCTTTCGTGGCAACCCGCCTTTGCGGCCAGCAAAACATGTTGATAGTGTTGATGGACCAACTCCTGCACCATCAAACAAGCATTGTATGATGATTCCCTTGTTAACAAAAAAAACCAACGAAGAATGGTTTCCCATGCTTTCATAGTGGTGCAGGAAATCGTCCGTCCACAGTATTTGGAGTGGCAGGCACACCTCCCAGTTCCCTTTTGAAAGGAAGGGGACAATGTGGCTGTTTCTACCGGAGTTTTCGGCCGCGAGGAACACACCATAGAATCAGTCGCAGCATGGCTTGTTTCGCGGTAATCATATCCGCTTGGCGCGGTTGCGATGTAAGACGCAAGGTGCACATTTCACTCACGCACACATGTGCCTGTATGATCAAATGTATATATATATATATATATATGTACCTCTGCACACCGGAATGCACATCCTTAGTCAAATATTCAGTAGTTTGTGATTTGATCCACTTGTCACCGTCAGCGCATCATGCCGCCTGAATCCACCCTTTGAGTCGGCCCTGCCAGGGCGCCAGCACAAAGTCTGGCTCCTTAGGCCCTGCGGCCTCCAGAAATGCCTGAGCGGAAGGTATCTCAAGGTGCGAGGTTTCACAGTCATTCGAAACGTGAAACCAAACACGGATTTCCAAGCAAAGGACCTACATGGCTGGCTGGTTGAGCTCGCCGTAAACTTGGCAGCTGCTTAATTCCACCGTATTCGATCTAGAGTTTGATCGGCTCTCGGCAGCAAATCCCAAGAGGTGTCCTTGGGGTGTCTTCGGCTTGCGCGACGGAGCTTCGAGAAGCCTGGGGCTGCCGCGCACTTGGATTTCGAGCCCAACTGCGGAACCTTCTTGACACATTGGGAGAAGTTCTTCATCGGATTTGGGTGTTCGAACCGGCATCATTCACCACGGAGTAGTGCAGTCAATCTCGCCTACAAATCCAGGCGCAGAGTGGCCCACCCCCTCTCCAAATCATGGGAGCCCCAAAAGGGGTGGGTCCAAGAACTGTGGACAGGATTCTCAGTTTTTGGCAGGGCCGTAGAGGGTCTTGACAAAGCTTAAATTCTCTTCCGCCTTAGATCCCACACTTAGCAACTGCATAATCCAACAAACTCGCATTCCCTTGCAAAGCCAGGACTCTTCCTCCTCAGTCCGGGTTCGAAACAACCAGCGAGCTACCAGATGTCCAAATGCATCTTCCCCGTGGCTGGCAGTTCTGGACAGAAGCCAACACACACACACATCGCAAAGAGGGCGTGTAATTCAAAGGCTCCTACACGCCAGAAATAGAAGAAACCCTACTTTGCAAGGCCTTTTCCCCTTTCTCCTCCTCCCGGCCCTCATGTATACCATCTCAAAGTCAGCCCCCAGGTCTCGGTCCAATCGTCAACCCAAACTACTCGCCTTTCATGGAGATGTTCTGCACTACAGCCAACATTTGTCTAAAGGGTGATGGGATTCCGGCAAACATTTAAGCACAAAGTTTGTGGGTTCAAGGGCGAGTGACTCTGACTTTGATCATCTCTAAAAACCATCAACATACTTGGCTCCCCACTCCGCTGCCTCCCCATCAGAAAGGCTCAGCAGAACCAACCCCCCACCCTGCCCAACAGACACCCCCCCCCCCACTCCCCCACTCCCCCCCACCCCCCCACCCCCCCGTCTCCCCCTTCAGGCTCGTCCGCGCCTTCAAAGACGGCGGCAGCTTCTTGCCGCCCTCGCGGTCCGAAACTTTGGGACTCGCGGAGGGCGACAGCAGCTGCAGGATCTGCAGGCGCTGCTCGTCCAACTGATCCTCCAAGGCCTCCCGAACCCCCACGCCAGGTTTTGGGGAGGCTCGGCCTCGGCTGGCCACATGATGGTCGAATGACGATTCTAATGAGTTAGCAAGGCCTTTTATGATTCAATCATGACACCTAGGCCCCCAGAGGCCCAGAAGTGACACAGCCCCTGTTGAAGGATCTGGGTGCTGAATGGCCCATAGCTCATAATAATTGTCCCAAACAGAAACAAGACAAGTATAGGCCTTGTTTTTCAATGCGTTTCCAGACCCCCGATTTGACTCCCAGCGGGCCTTTACTCCGGTGCTTGGCAAGATCGATCCAACACAAGCTTGTTTAAGCAAAAGGGGTTTAGACATGTTTGAGCCAGTGTGGGTGAGTGGTGTTTTGGAGGGTGCCCTTCTTAACGTGTGGTTCAAATGGAGCCCACCGGGAAGCATCCCCCTCCCCCTGTTTTAAGTACGAGTGTCCAAGCGAACTGGATCCCTTCGGGGCCAGGATCCAAAAAAGGAGCCATCATGAAACCAACTTTTTTGGAGTCTTCAGGCGCTTGTTGTTTTGAGAGTGGCCCCAAAATGTATCCATAAGAGGCCCCTCCAGCCGACTAAAAGACAGGGCCTCACCATCCCCGAAGGCCTTGACCTTGGCCGCCAGCTCTGCCGAGCACTTCTGCTTCTCCTCCGAAATCCAAAGCCAAGAGCTGCCCGCCGGGAATTTGTGGCACCCGGGATCCCCTACCAGGTTGATACACAAATCAGAGATTTGTTGGGTTCCATGTTGATCTGGAAGAAATCGGAGCCCAGGATGAATCAACCCGAGGTTGGCTCTTGGTAGTTCGAATAGCCAAGAAGGACACTCATGAGCCTGGGCTCAATGTATGCGTGTGTGGCTCCAAACAAAATGAAAGAGGACCCCTTGCATCCCCCTGCCCAAAAAGAAGTCGTTGGCTGCCGTTTACGTCCCTTAACATAACAACCAGGAGAGGTTCGCCCAAAGGCAAACCGCAACCCGGCAAGCCTGTCAACACTCCCAATTAAAAGGTTTCCGATTTGACAATGGCAACCAACAAATCATGAAAGCAAACCCTGGTTCTATAACCACCGTCAAAACCGTTTGCATGCTGCATTTTCAAATATACGGACCCCACACGAACTCAGTTTGTGTTTCATTTTTGGAATGCCATCCTGTTCCATGCCCAACCCCCAAACAAACCTGTGCTCAGATGCCCAGCCACGGGAAATAAAATTGGGCATCCTTTTTTGGTTGGTTGAGTTTAAACGAAGCGGAACCCTTCCCCAAAAAAAATCGAGAAAAAAGGGGCGGAATCCACTGGGCCACTGGCTCAGTTTCAGCGACCCTGGAAAAAACGAATTGGACCATATTGGACCCCTTTTTGGGGCTTGGACCATTTTTAGTGGGGCAGCCACCAAAAAAATGGAAACATAATTGGTGCCACTGAAGAACTGAGGGTATTTGATCCTCGTACTTGTGAACTTGATTTGTGTGATGTGCATTGGGCCATCCCTGGCACTACCCGGGTTCACTTTGAAGGTAGTTGTGACCGCTGCCAACCCCCCAGCCCTCCCCCCAGCCCCCCAGCCCTGAACCCAGCCGCCTGGAGCTGCAAGCCCAGCAGCGCCAGCGCCTGCGCGCGCTCCGGGCGCCCAGCCGCCACCTCGGCCTCCAAGAAAACTTTGGCGCGGTTTGGAGGTGGGGATTTTTTTTGGCCCGTTTTCTTCTTATTTTTGTTCTCCTTATTTTTATTGCTTCGGGGTCGGCGCTTTTCGGCAACCCACTCCGACCCAGGGGAAAAGTTATATTTGAATAGTCCCCGAGGACGTACCCCACACCTAGCAATACAATTCCAAGGAAGGGGCATAGGCGGCCCTTCACAAACCTGCAAACCTTTTACTTTGCCACGAACACAGTCTTCACAAATGCAACGTAGAGAAACTGCACTCCCCCACCACCAAAGAGTTGTGTTGGGTTCCGCTCAAACTACACCCAAGCCTCCGCCGATCATGCATGATACCATACCAGTAAGTACGCCATGTAGACAATCAAGTGTTCATGAACCCACTGAGTTTCCACGATGCGTCCATCTGCTCAAGGTGCCGCACGTAATTGTACATATGTATATATCTATATCTATATATATATATGTTGTGATATTCATTATGTATATTGATCACTCATATCCATTTCCCTCTGAAGCTGTGGAAAGGGAGAAATCGCCTGAATCAAATGAGGGTATGCAAACGAGGACAAACATCTTTTGAGGAATCTCCTTTTGGATGACTCTTGGGTGCAATGTGAGAGGTTCTCAAAACAAGGGCCCAGTTGGAAATGCCAGCGTTGCGCTCAAAGAAAGGCCCCCTATGTTTCGACGTGTCAACTTGCAGGGCAGCATGCAAGTGTTTTGTTTCAGCTTACATGGCCGTGGCTCAAAACAGTGGTACCAAAATGGCACCTTGGTAAATGGAACCAAAGATTAAAACCCGCGGAACCCCAGCTCTTTAATTCGGAGCCATACCCACATCCATTTCCCTCAACCTTGCGCTTGGACAAATGGAAGCCTGCCTTCAGCGCCAACGTGGCCCTCGAAAAAATACACGTTCAAATTGGAAAGCCCACGCGTATCATACGTGGACGTCACGTGAAGCCTACACAGTTCGAACGGGGCTGTGGGGTACTATTAAACCCAAACATGGCCATTGTAGGAGTCAACTGCTTAAAAAGATAGCCCCTCATAGTATATACATATATATATATATATGTATTAAAAGACAAACATATGTAATATGTATAGATATTTCTATATGCAGTCCATCACCCACCCACCACCCGCACCCACCCACCCCCAAGCCCGCCCAACCCCCGGACAGGCGGTCCATCGCCTGGTGCCTCGTCTCCAGGTCCTCCACCTCCGCCTCAGAGGCCCCGAGGTCGCAGCGCATGGCGCCCAGCAGCTTCTCCAGCTGCCCCACCAGCCTCGGTGAGACATCGGGGCGTTGGACGGAGATGGGTTGTGGGTGGGTGGGTGGGGGGGGGTAGGTGGGTGGGGGGGTTGGGTTTGGTGGGGTTTGGGTTGGTTGGGTTGGTGGGTGCGTGGGTGGGTGGGTTGGGTCCAAACCAAAAGTTTCCCTTAAAGCAACTTGTTGGGTTGGTTGGTTGGGTTGGACATACTGTGGATGGTTGCGAAATCCACTTTGCACCACTTTGAAACCATGGTTGGCACCATTGTTCGTTGGCCATTTACAGGTGGGATCATCATTCCAGAGTTTCTTAGGTGGTGCAGGATTTCGGCCATGCCCAGCCTAGGTGAGACATGCGTTCGGTGGGTGGGTGGCTGTGGGACCCTCCAAACTGGCGGGTGGTTCCCCGCAAAAGCAACGGGTTGGGTGGGGTGGGGTGGTTGGGTTGGTTGGGTTGGGTAAGTTGGTGGGTTGGTCGGGTGGGTAGATAGGTTGGTTGGTTGATCCAAACCGGTGGTTTCCTTTTGGATTTCTTTTTAAAGCAACCCCGAAAAAGGGTACCAGAAAAAAAGCACAATCCCAATATGAACTCCCCTTTTCATGGTCTCCACATGGGTTTTGGCAAAGGACTACTGGCTGGATGCATGCAAAAGGTCACATGCGCGACATCGCCCAACTGGTGATTGAGGGGACACCCCGAAAAGTAAGTTTGACAACACCTTGTGTCTGCAGGGGATCCAGGGATAAGGCACTTGTCCATGCTCTTCGGCTTCCCAAGTACATGGAAGACACCCGTTGCCGGCAAGGGACTTAGACCATCGAAGCATATATTGTGCTTATTTTATTTAGTTACTGTGTTTTATTTTCTTAATTTTATTTGTAAAAAAAAAAAACGCGAGTTCACAGCGAGACAAGGCAAAGACGAGCAAACACAGGTATCCGCATTGCAAATCTGGTTGGCCTTTGGTTCCCAAAACAATTTCGTCCCACCCCACACGAAGGAAGCTCAACTGACTGGCAATCTCTAAAGGTGATGTGAAAGGCACTAAAACTGCAAAAAAAAACTACGAATATTCTCATCTCTCAAAACAGAAAAAGCAAAGAAGAGAAAACACGTGTTCCAAACTGGAGGCTACAGCAAACGAAACAATTCTGCGTGCAAGTAAGTTCACTTTTGTCGCCAGAAATTGATTGATTGTATCCTAGCTGTATCCCAGATGAAGGGATATGTTGAGGAGTACCAAGCATGCACCCCTGCAAGCTGACAAGGGGATGTTGGAAGTCTAAAATCTCTACAAGGGCCCCTCTCCAAATTCCATGATTGCCTCAGGAAGGGTATCGGAGTGTATACAAAAGGCCTCCCACCTGGGCTATCAAGATTCCCCGCCTGGACTACCAGGAACGCAGTTCCTCAGCTCATTCAGAGCCACCTCGTTGATGAGTCGATGAGTCAACTGGGTGAAGAATGGAACAATGAGGGCAGTTATCCTTCTCCTTGCAGTTTCCCCTCCCATTGCCCCTCTCACGGCAAAAGGCTTGCCAAGCGGCCAGAAATGACACGCGTACAATTATTGCGTGGTTGAGGGGCACCAACTAATTACTCATCACTAGTTACTCACAAACAAAAGGAGGGAACAACCGAACTCTTCAAAGGAAACAAACAAGTATTGTGTCTTACAGAAAAGTCTAGCCTAAAATCCAAAAATATAGCAACAAAAACAGCGCTGGAGGCTTGGGGCATCTGGGTCCGTTGAAGTGCCATCCTCAGATTTTCCCTTTAAGTCAGTTTGCTAGTTCTCAATAAGGAATCAGCAGCAGGTTTGGGAATGAGCCCAGGGATCCCCTTCAAGGAACCACCAGTTGGACTGTTTATAGGGGGCTGTTCCCTCATTCCCTGAGCACCTACAAGTCAACCACCCAGGTAATTTGGGAATCCAAGCTGCTTTTTTGCTTGGGAGTCCAGATCTATGCAAGCAAGCCGCTCTGCCCGTTGCTGGGCTAGGTCCACTGTGCGGCTCTTTGGCTGCACGCTGGTCACCTTGGCCTTGGCCGCCTGGACTCAAGCGGAGGCATCTGGATCACTTGTTGGGGGGTTTAAACTTCACCTGTTTGGTCAAAATGTGAGGTGAATTCGCCTGGTAGTGATGGTTTCGGACATAAGCCAAATGAGGCAGCGTGAACAAACATCAAAAACGCAGACAAAAACACACACACACACAAACACAGAAACACAGAAACACAGAAACACACACCCTAAAACGCACCTCTGCCCAGGCTGTGTGCCTCCAGCTTTGAGGTGAGGTCCACAATTTTGCGGTCCCGTTGCTCCAGCTTGGCCAGCAGTTGCCGGACCTCACGCCGTTTTCAGTGCGGAGGGCGGGTGTTCGTCCAAGTTAGTAAGTGGTTAGCCACGTGGTATATAACCCGCTAATAACAGGGGTTGTAACAAGTTAGCAAATGGTAAGTTGCGGTAACCTAGTTATGAAACCCACTGTTAACCCCACTTTGGAGGACTTACAAGTGGTTGTAGCAAGTTAGCAAATAGCAAGTCGTTGGTAACCTAGTTATAACCCGATTGTAACCCCCTAAGTGGTGATAACTTTGTTGTTAGTGGGCCGAAATGTGGCTCACCACTTACTAACTTGGCCGAACATCCAAACATGGATGTCTGCCACCCCAATCTCTAGAGGAAACGCTTCTTGGAGCACCCCCCCACGTATGTGTGAACTTGAAGGGACCCCTTCCAAAAGGTTTCTACTGTTACTGCCCAGCCCACTTACCTTATGCAACTTGGTCAAAACAGGGTTCCCTACACGTCCTCTGGGAAACCTCACCCCACCCAAAGGCCATCACGTTGAGAACATTGGCCAAAAGGTCATGTTGAAAACCACCGAAAGCGGAAACATGGGGGGAACGGAACATCGTCCAAATCTCCTCAAATGGTAATTTTGAGGGAATTGACCCCTCTGCCTGACTTTAATCATCCAAGACGGAAGATGCCCCAACGTTACTAAGTGTATGCTAACGCGCCTCATCTGACAATTTACAAATTTGCCACCCCTCACCAAAGTGCTTGCCATAGGAAAACGGTGGCCTCACAAACCGCTTGGAGATGTGCGGGCACCAACACTCCCAGTCCCTGACTCATTGAAGTGATATCCTTGAAGCTAACACTCTCAATATCTCCTGACAGTTGTTTCGAGGAAACGGCCAAAACACCACTTTGAGAACTCGTTGACCCAGTCTGAGCCTTCTTCTTGGCTTTGCTGCAGGTCTCTCTCTCCTCCAAGAAACACGGCAGCGATCCAACTCAAAGTCTGTTCGGCTCCCCTCAAACTATCATGGAACCCAAGAATAGAGCCCCCCAACAAAAGATTCCTCCCAAAAGGATGCGTTTTGGGTGAACTTATGTGAATGTGCAGGAGAGAGTAGCCCCAAACCAACATGTTTCATAGAACCATGTCCCATGTGCACACACGAAGGCAGGGTCGTAATGTTCATAGACATGCGTCTAAGTATAGCTGTATCATTGTCCAGTATTATGCAACCCTTAAATGGTTGGTCGTATGCAGGCCTCAAGCGTTAGTATGACAATATCATTCATTCAGACTGCACCAGCCCCAGCCGTTTTGCAAAAAACAAAAATCAACAGTAGCAATCCAAACCACTCCACAATGGACCGCCGGAGGGAGAGCGGGCTTAGGCTAGACCATGTTTCACGTATTCGGATAAACATAGATGCCCGAACCGATGCTGTTGACTCCGAAATGACAAAACTGGCGGACTAACAAGGGCGTGTTGCCTCCAAACTTCATCTGCTCTCTAAAGCTGGCAGACCCTAATCAAAATTGGGATGAACTCCGAGGTTGCCTGAAATGGAAACCAAAAGAAAGCCACCCCACTTAGGTTCGGAACTTGGGTTAGAACGAAGTCTATTTCCCCTAGGCCCTAGCCCCAGCTGCGTGAATAACTGGGTGCTAAACAGGTTTCTACACAATGTTAAACAGGGGGTCTGGAAGGATTCAACACTTGTCCATCGCCACCCAATTAGCACCCAAATAAGAAGCCAGTAATTTCATGAGAAAGCATTTTGGATGCAAAAGGAAACCCTCTCCAAAGTTTAAAGCAAAGCAAAATAACTAACCCCAGCTGCCAGACTAGTAAATAACCACTCATGTTCCTTTTGGATTTCAAAGGGTGGCAAGCCCTTGGTTGCCTACAAAAACCGGGTAACCAGTTGTTTTCCTTTTCGTTTTTAAGGCGAACAAGCCCTGGTTTACCTCCAAAAACCGGGAGTAAATGGGATTCGGCCAAAAGGTCACCGACGCCCGCCCCGGCGTCCGTCCTCTGCCAGGGCCGCCTGACTTTGGATCAGCAAGCGCTCCAGGTCCCGTGCTCGCGCCTCGGCCAGAGCCGCCATGGCGCAAACCGGCGGCGGCGGACAGGTAATTAGGTCGGGTGTAAACGCTCTGTCTGTGCGGTTGTCAGGTGGGGTTGATATGGTTATAGTATATGGTTATAGTACTGCTATGGTTCTGCTATGGTTATATGGCTGTATGGTTGTATGGTTATATGGTTATATCAGGTGGGGTTGATGTGGTTATAGAAAGAGGCTATGTGTGATGTTTGTAGTGTATATGGTAATATATGGTCTTAGGTGGTGTGCATGTGGTATGTGTGTTGTTTGTGGTGTATATGGTATATGGTCTTAAGTGGTTTTCATGTGGTATGTACGATGTTTGTAGTCTGTATGGGTTACCCTTGGGGTGTAGGGAAACACGGGGTTAAGCCGTTGGATGAGAGGCTGCTTGGCAGCAGAATGAGAAACAACACTCAGGTTGTTGACTAGCGTTGGTTGCTTCCACGGGCCTCGTTCGGGGGTCTGGGTTTCGTCAGTTTGCTCACCTGCCATGTTAACAAGGCGCGTGCTGACCCTGCCTCCTAGATTAACGTGGGGCATTGGGCCTTTGTTTCTGGCACATGGCGTTTCAAACGACCCCGCCCTAACGAAAAACTAGTTCCTGACAATTCTGACTGCGCTATTTGGTGCTTTCAAAGGTCAAATCAATCTTCCTTAAAAAACAAAAAAAAAACAATCATGAACATAGGAAGCCCTGTCCAAAGGGGGGCCTACTACAAAAAAACATAACCCCAGCAACCCCGCCCCTTCCCCGCATTCTACATGTCTCCCAGCCCTTGAGCCAATGGCTGCAGCTCTCCCACCCTCAAAGAAACTGCTTGCGAATGGAAACCAGGGGGCCATGGGAGGGAAAAAGGTGCTGCGTGTGGTAGTTAGATTCAAACAGCGAAACTCGGCAACAAAAAGAGCGAACGAGATCATTGGGCTGCTGGGGTAATGAGCCATCTTGAATGCCTGGAAGGTGAGTTTCCCTGATGCAGGTACACCTGCTCATCACAGCTTATCAATTGGAATGCGTTGCCCACCTCATATGATACTGGAAACTCCCCCCCTTGCTGCATGACGCCTGAAGCAACACAAAACTAACTAATAGAACACTCTCAAAAGGCAGATTTCCGCGGTCCTCTCAAGAGGCAGAACCCCGCGATCGAATTACCGCAGAACGGCGTTACACACCGCAAGTTTGCAGGTTTGCCATCGAATGCCTAACGGCATGCTGGTTGACGAGGCCACCCCCCCAATAATTAAGGCAACCAGGAGGAGTGCATCAACCCAGGGACCTTGAGACTTGTCACGGAACCCAAGCTAAATGAATCGAATACATCCAAAATCGCCAGCTTCTGAATCAGCTGGCAAAGGTGATTGCTCAAATGACCCCAGCCGTATCCTTAAAAAACAAAAACCTGCGAAAGACGCCCAAAAAGCTGGCTGTCCATCCAAAGCGCGCTGAAAGGCCTCAAGACTGCACACAACGAGCGCCTCAAAACTGCACACACCCAGCAGCCGAGCCCGTGGAACCGCCTTCCTGCAGCGCGGGCAAAGCTGTGAGCAAATCCAGCTGCGGGAGACCCCGGTGCTGGCCTTGCGGAGCAGAGTTGCGGATCTCTGTGGCCTTCAGGGCGACCCACGCCGCCAAGTACCAGAAAAGAAACATTGGTTTGTAGAGGAGCCCCTCCTGTTGGCGATGTTGTTTCAGGCGTTCCATGGATTATTGGCATGGGAATAAACCTGGTTGTAAGAGCTTGCAAAGACTAGAACCCTTGCAAAAATGGCCAATGAGCTTTGCAGGCCCATTTCAAATGGGTTTGCATCGAAATTCAACCAAGTACTCGGCATGCTGACCAACAAGAAATGAGTTGAATCTCCAAAGGGCATCCTCCATTTGCTTAAGTCTCCTGGAAGCACAGAGAAAAATGTGACAGACTAGTGAAACCCCTTCCCTTCAAAACCAGCAGTATGAAAATGTTCACTTCAGCAAATGGAAGGCATGTGGTTGCCTAGGCGAGCTCGCTCGAGTTCAGGCGCAGGCATTCCATCAGCAACGCGCTGCTGCCTGAGGGCAAACCGCGTGCTTGGCCCTCCGTGCAAATCATTGAAACTGAGATATGGGGCCATGACTATAATTAGGGGAAGCTCTTGGGGCCATGACCCAAAAAGTGTTTGCCAAACATGGTGTGGCTCAAAACTAAAGAGCCTTAGGGCGAACCGCAGGTTGTCGTCTGTTGCATTTAAGGCGCCGTTTTGGTACATTTTGTTCACCCACCGCATATGCCAATGGGGTCCACTTGAAGAGATGGACCACAAACAAAACCGTTTTGGAAATTGCCACTGACACTGTCCGAGGAGAAAGTCTAAGAACTCGGGATCCGATTGACTTTTAAACAACTCAAAGGCGAAATTATGCTAAGCAGTTGGCAGTCTTTTTCCTGGAGGGTATCCCTTTTGAAAAGCCATGCTCCTGATGACTCAGCGGGTGAAGGCAACCGTCATGAGATGCGGGAGTTCAACACTTTTGTGCTCTAAACACTTGCATTTTGCGGTGCTTGAGTTGCACTCTTAGAACACCAAGAGCAGCGCGCCCGATTATATTGGTCCACCGGACTAAGTTTAAGCGCCACTAAACTCCCAAATGTCCTGCCGACCTCAACCTCAGATCGTGTTGGGTGGCTCCCCGACGCCTCCCCCAAGCAATTCTGAATTGAAAGTGCAAACTCTAATCCCAAAACAATCCCATTCAAATTCCTTAATTACTCGGCGGTTCTCTTTTTGTGTTCGGCAAAAGGAGGTCCCATCTTCCGTTGAAACTCTCAGGCACATCAGCTTCGGGCCAAATCAAACGCCAACACTCCAGGCTTTGAATTATATCTACTTCCTAAACACTTGTGTATCAGAGAAAAGTTGTGTTCTGTGCAGCTCTCCAAAAAATACACAAAATCCCCAGAACGGTAATGCCTAGAACACTTCCTGAGGCATGGCGTTGAATCCGCCAGAGCCCATGATCTTCCCAAACCGTGGGCTGACTGATAAAAAAGGAAGTCAACCAACAAGCAACTGGACGACTGGAATACCTTCCGATAATATGCATTAAATTGCAGGTATGAAGGCAACAAGCCATTGAATGATTCACACTGATTCACATCCTCTAGGCAAGGGCTCAAAAGACCTTGGATCGCAATCGGCCTTGAGATCCGGTCGAAATAGGGAAAGCCCTCAAATGCGCGGCTTTGTTTCCCTTTCCCTAAAAAGTGCACCCTGAACAAAAAAAACAAACACATAAAGCACACAGGCCCCTGAGATTCAAACCACCATTAAAACAATGGGGGCTCATATGGGCTCCTATAACCACCATGACGTTTGCCTAAGGATGGTCGTCATCCAAATTGGGTCCTTACCTTTATTTTAATGCTTGGTTGCTGTTGACCCCCCTGCAAAAAGTTTAACTTCTTGGGGGTTAGTGGAAAACACCGAAATGTGTCGACCGGGGCAAGGAACCCTAGGTTCAAAGGGGCGATTCTCTCAATGCAGCCCAGGCGCCGGCGATGTCCGGGTCTATGCCATTCTGCTGCATGTCGTCCTGCGAGAGGAAAAAGCCCAGGGCCACTTGTTCTTCCGGTGGTTCAACCCCAGGAAAACCGACAAAAGCATGGGTTGTCTTCCGTCAAAACTGGAACAAAAAGGGAACCCTTTTTGGGGGAAGACCATTTTTAGTGGGGCAGCCACCAAACAAAAAAGGGGAAAATAATTTTGTGCCACTGAACAACTGAGGAGTTGAACAACCGGGTTTCCATGTAACCTACCACCTCTTTTCATTTTAGTCAGGGGTTGACATCACTAACCAAGCGGATGTTCAGCCTGTTCCCCCCCACAACAACCCCCTCCTGCCAATGGAAGGAGGGTATGAACAAATTGCCGTGGCTCAAACAGTGGTACCATTTCAAAATGGTACCTTGGTAAATGGCAAGGACTAAAACCTGCGGTTTGCCCTGGTTCTTGAATTTTGAGCCACAGGCATTGCGTCCACCCCACCCCACCCCACCCCAACCCCCCACCCACCCCACCCCGACCCCCCACCCCCCCACCCCCCCACCCCCCACCCCAACCCTGTGCCCTGGGCCAAGACCTGGGCCTGGCGCCTGCAAAAACCTTCCCCTCGCGTCCCGCAGCGCCAGGGCCATCTCCCAAGCTGAGGCGCGGCACGAGCTGATCACCGCCTCTCCTAAGCGAATTCTCCACACATCCGGGGGCCATCCCTCTGGCCACTTTCGATGCAACTTCCCATTACCCTCCCATGGGTTCACAGACCCCTGTAGAAAGACTACTTTCCTCTTGGAAAGGGCCTTTTTGCACTTCCACGTTAGTTGGTGGGAGGGTAATGCCCCAGGAATGTTGTAGTTTGTGTACATGGCTTAGAGGCCATTGAGCGCAGGAGCTCGCCGCTGGCAGCGTTGCGCCCGCTTACAACTACCCTCTTGAAGTCTCCATTGCCCGGCAGCAACAGATTGAAGCTGGTATCCCGAAGTCAGCCACCCCGTGCAAACCTGCAACTTGTACCCAAAACGAGGGTCACACATATCAACTTCAAATCACTGTGCTTTTAAATTCAAACGAAATTATTAGGGGAGTTGAGGTTAAGATACATTTTTTGGTGGAGTTCTTTGGAGTTGCATGCTGGGTGCAGCACTGTAGCTCAGCTGGTCAGGCCTCGGGCTCACGGCTTGACCGCCTTTCATGCCTTGGAATGGGGGGATTTCCGAGATCCGCTACTTCATCAAGCGAAACAAGAGCCAAACAACAGGTGAACATGTTGAACGTCTGCGAGATGCATCTCTGCAAAGTTTGGCCGAGCAACCAAGGCGACATCTCAGGCATTGCTTGCAGAAGTTGCAGTGCATGCTGCCAATGGTCTGGCCGCAGCTGAGCGAAACTCGAATCCAATTCAACCTTGCCTGATTAGACAACTAGAAACCGTTGCAACTTGCGACAGTTTGGTCCTAGGCCAGAATAATGAAGCAGCCGGCCAACAAGTAGTCTCAAAGTTTGGAAACTGAGCATGCACCATGCCCATAGACCATGCAACCTCAACCTGGTTGTGGGGAAAAATCAAAACATCTGCCACACCAACATGGGCATAGGTCCCTATGAATGCTTTGTCACTTTGCAAGGGAGCACCTTGCCACCTGCCCATCAAGGCACTTTGCACACAAGGAGGGAAAAATGAGAGGGGCACGTAGGGTCAATCACATCTGTGTTTGGGGAATGCAAGGAATCATGGAACATCCTGCCGCAAACCCGTGTGCGTATGCTTCTCCGCTCCCGCGCCTCCAAAGGCGCCCAGCAGTGAGTTGCCTATCGGACACGGGCCAAACTAAAATTGCTTGGGAGACTTCAGATCGCCCAGCCATTGCAATCGATTCCGAAGGCTGCTGTCAGGTGGGCACCCTTTGGTGAATATTTCTCACTTCTCCCACTCTCTCTCTCTCTCTCGCTCTCTCTCCCTCTCATTCAAACAAAAACGCTTTGTGTCAGCTGGCATGTTAAGGGCGCTCGCATTCAAGTTCATAGCGATTTGTGCAGCGAAGCGGCATGCGATGACGTCTGGCCTCAGTTGCCGGCTTGGGAAAAAACACAAGGGACTCCTTGCTTGCAGCCCAATGTGGAACCTACTAGTGGGTCCGCTTTAGGGGTTGGAATTCCGAATTTCAGAACAGCGGGCAACCCCCCGCCCCTTTGGAAGGTGAGGAGAGTGTGAAAAACGCAGATTCCTGGCCAGGACCGATATGCCTCTCTTCTTCCGCAGCTGGTGTTGCTCGTCTATCGTCGGGAGTTTGGCAGCGAACCCTTGCTCAACCCAATGCAATGCTGCGATCTGATCTGCTCAGTCGACTTGCCACAAACAAACAACTTTGCGAGCCTTGGCTCAATCCAAATTCTACAGATATCACAAATCAACAACCAATTACAAATGTGTCACTGCTTGACCGTTGGACTCACGTTCCTGAATGATCTTTCGATAACCATCAAGCTGTTGCTTGAACAAGTAAGGGCGCACGGGCCTAGCGGTATAAAACGATTGGGCATTGCAAATTCCACCAAAACTTGTTCTTTAGAGTAGGCATGGAGAAGGAGAGATGCGGGGGGGGGGGGGAACATGTGCACATATCTATGTACATCTATATAAATAAACAAATATATATATATATATATAGTATTGGGCGGGGGCTAAAAACATGTTCCCCCCCTCCCCCCCGCCCAGACACCCCACACTCAGCCCAGGATCGTTGGGACCCGAATATGTAGGCCAGGATTTGGATCGCCTTTAGTTCGTGTTTCCCGTACTAGTCCCTAGCCCGAGCTTGCGAAGTTCCATGATGTCTTGTTTGCTTGAAGAACGCCCTTGGTTTGAGCTCAACATCACTACATTTATGAACTGAGCTATGCATCTTAGTAGCCCATGCGCTTAGCTCATGCTTGCTGCTTCAGCATAGAAGCGGTCGCTACAAGCAGTGTTATCTTCAAGAACCTCTGCATCTAGCACAGACATATTGATTGCTGCTTTGCCTCACCTTTATTAAGCCAACACCTGTGGCAACAAGGGGCTTGGTTGCACTGAGGCAAGAGTTCTAGAAAAAAACATGTCTATGCATGTTGTTTGTTGTCCCATGCGCGGGTATTCTTATGGCTTGCCTTGTGCGTCGAACCGTTTATGGACTCTCGGCCGGGTGGAATAGAATAGGATACGTGGCTTGGACATGGAGATGCATTCGTCATAGGTTAGGCCGATGCACAGCAGTGCCGCCATGCTTGTACAGCAGCTGCGGGCCTGCAGCGCGGAGCGTGGTCTGTCTTCAACATGGTTGAGCGAGGCCATTGCTCGTTCGCACTGGCCGCTTCGTGGTGAAGCTGCGCATTGTGAGATCAAGCTTCGTCAAGGTGGAGCAGCTCAGGGTGACCGCAGCTCCTTGTGTAGTTCCTGACATGTCCGAATGTGCGTGACTGCAAGCTGTTCAGGGGTCTTCATGTCTCATGTTTCTCATCATCAACAGTCATTGCCTAAACCACATGCGCCGCACGCATCTGTAGTTCGCCTCTCGCATCGCTGCTCTGAGCAATACGGAATTCCCAAGACATGCGTCCGCGAGCATGTGCATTTTCCTGGTCGCTGGGTGGCCCGTTGAAGTCTCGACTTGGCATCCACGTCCATCAGAGCGAGTCTCGCGGCCTTCCGCGCTTCCTCTGCTGGATGCCAGCCCCGATCCAAAGTGTGCGACAGCTCGCATGTGTTGCCATCGGAGAGCATGTCCAGGTAGATGGATGGTTTCTGCCCAGCTACATCCGCTGCGGTTGACCAATCAGGCTGCTAGCTTGCTATTGGTGAACGTGGAGAGTTTAGCTAGTAGCCCAGAGCATTTCTGTTCTCCATTCTTTCTTGGAAACATGAGCAAATTGTGTTGGTGACCTATGGAAGCTGCAAGTAGAACATGCCACCAGTAAGCACGTCGGAGCTTGACAACCTATCCTGGCAGAAATTAATGTTACCCACTTGCATGCTTTACCACTCAGAATTCTAACAACTCGCAATATGCTTCGTTCTTTTCCTCATTCAGCAAATCAAGGAGGGAGAGCGCCTTCCCCACATGAGCTACCAGCAATCCATGGCCAGTGGAAAGGTTCAATCCCCAAGCTCAGGTAGCAGCTTGGTAGCCTATATTTTTCACAAGATGTGGGGAACTCGCCACAACTGGCAGAGGCCTTCGTTCCACTAACCTCTGTCAGCTACAGGCGTGCAAAGTGCATGCAGCGGGGTGACTGGTCAGACCCTTGTTTGCTGGAACCAGGATCTTACATTTCCACTTGGCACCCCCGTAGCTTACAAAGGGTTGATGGAATGAAGGCCCGTGCAAGTTGTGGTGATCAGAGTCCTTGCCCCATTGCCCTGTGAACAAAATGAAGTTGATAGCAGGCTACCAAGCTGCTATGAGCTTGGACCTGTCCCCACTTGCCATTCTGAATCAACTACAAACAGATCACTAGTCATACTGCCAGTAGGCAGAGGCAGTTTCTCCCCCCCCTTCCGCATCTCTCCTTCTCCATGTCTGCTCTAGAAATATAATATAATGCATAATGTACTCTTTTTAGTGGAACTCATAATGCCAAATCGTTTTATACCGCTGGGCCCGTGCGCCCTTACTTATACCTGGGGGGTGGGTCGGGATGGGGGGGGGAAAACAAGAAGGCGCTCTTTTTCCCCCCCCCTTCCGCATCTCTCCTTTTCCATGTCTGCTCTAGAAATATAATGCATCATGTACTCTTTTTAGTGGAACTCATAATGCCAAATCGTTTTATACCGCTGGGCCCGTGCGCCCTTGCTTATACCTGGGGGGTGGGTCGGGGATGGGGGGGGGGAAAACAAGAAGGCGTTCTTTCCCCCCCCCTTCCGCATCTCTCCTTTTCCATGTCTGCTCTAGAAATATAATGCATCATGTACTCTTTTTAGTGGAACTCATAATGCCAAATCGTTTTATACCGCTGGGCCCGTGAGCCCTTACTTATACCTGGGGGGTGGGTCGGGGATGGGGGCGTTCTTTTCCCCCCCCCTTCCGCATCTCTCCTTCTCCATGTCTGCTCTAGAAATATAATGCATCATGTACTCTTTTTAGTGGAACTCATAATGCCAAATCGTTTTATACCGCTGGGCCCGTGCGGCCTTACTTATACCCGGGGGGTGGGTCGGGGATGCCCCCCTTGCGCATCTCTCCTTTTCCATGTCTGCGCTAGAAATATAATGCATCATGTACTCTTTGTAATGGAACTCATAATGCCCTATCGTTTTATGAAATGCAAACATCATGCAGTTCATGGCCATGGCTCGCTGGAGCAGACCGGCCTAGTTTGTGTCAATGATCCTTGTTCAGCCAAACCGTGAGGGTCTTCCCTGTTCACTCCAAGAAAGCAGGGAAACAAACATGATTGGTTGGATGCATCTCGAGAATCAACAAGTGATGTACCCCCAAGGGGGCTATGGTCGGGGGCTATCCCTGGAGAAGCACAAGCCAAGGATGAGCCTCTTTTCAGGCCCTATGAAACAAAACAGGGCCGTCAGGTGCCTTTGCCGTCAACTAGGTCCAAGATTACAAGCAACATTGAGTAAGCAGTTCGCCTCACGCGATCCTGACACAACTGGGCCCTGATCCGAGTTGCTCGAGATTGGACTCCAGCAGGGCCTCAAACACGGACAGCCTCGGCTGCAGGCAAGTCGACCAAGCCTGCCGTGCTGCTGGGCACGTCAGCTAAGCCACTCCCCTACCCAAAGCCTTCAATGGAAAGAGGACGTGGGAGGATCTCTGAATTCGATTTATCTAGTTGTCCCTAAACCACAAGAATGCCAAGGGAGGCTGCGTCAACCAGGAAAACCAGGCTCATCCACAACCTCCTTTTCGACTCCTTGTGACCTTGAGGGACTCCCCTTCCCTAAATGCTTGAATCTTCGGCATAACGCATAAATTTCAACCTCGGTTAGGCATGGAGATGGTTGAGCCCTATGATTCACACTAGGGTGAAAGCTGATAGCGAAATCCCTTCCTGTGGGCAAAGGGGTGCCTTAGCCGAATTGAAGAGATGTACCATCTACTTAAGTATTTGCCTTTTCTGTTTCCTTTTGGCTCTTTTGAATGCAAGGCAAAAAAAAGTCCCTCCAACACACACACACACAGACACACACACACAGACAGACACACAATACACACACAAAGACACACACACAATACGCATACACACACAGACACACATACACACAGACACACACACACACAAAGACGCAAAGACACAAAGACACACACACAGACACACAGACAGACACACACACACAAACACACAACAAGACAAAAAGACACAAAGACACAAATACAAAAAGACACAAAGACGCAAATATACAAAGACGCAAAGACACGCACACACACACAAAGGCACAAAGGCACAAAGACACATAGACACAAAGAAGCAATCACACAAAGACACACAGACACAAAGACACACACAGACACACAGACAGACACACACACACACAAAAGCACAAAAGCACAAAGACACAAAGTCACAAAGACACAAAGACACAAAGACACAAGTATACAAAGACACAAAGACACGCGCACACACACACACAAAGGTACAAAGGCACAAAGGCACAAAGACACAAAGACACGCACACACACACACACAAAGGCACAAAGGCACAAAGGCACAAAGGCACAAAGACACAAAGACACAAAGACACAAAGACAAAAAGACACAAAGACTCAAAGACACAAAGACACACAGACAGACACACACAAAAGCACAAAGACACAAAGACACATTTTAAAAAAGACACAAAGACACACACACAGACACACAGACAGACACAAAGACACAAAGACACAAAGACACAAAGACGCACAAAGACACAAGACAACACACACAGAGACACACACACACACAAAAGCACAAAGACACAAAGACACACAGACACACACACAGACACAAAGATAAAAATACACAACGACACAAAGACAAGCACACACACACAAAGGCACAAAGGCACAAAGACACAAAGACGCAAAGACACAAAGACACAAAGACAAAAAGACCCAAAGACCCAAAGACACAAAGACACACAAACAAACACACACACACAAAAGCACAAAGACACAAAGACACATCTTAAAAAAGACACAAAGACACACACGCACACACACAAAGACACAAAGACACATAGACACAAAGACACAAAGACACACAGACACAAAGACACAAAGACACAAGACCACACACACAGAGGCAAGTATCTATGCGCTAAGGAGCTGGCGCTTGCTGCCACTGGGCACTCACTGTGCAAGCATTGATGCTGGCCTCAGCGCGGCTGGCAAGGACATGTGACGCCTGGGCGCGCCTTTTTCAGAGCCGGTGGTTCCGTGAGGGGCGTTTGGAAGGGGCCTCGAAAGCTGAACCAAACACATCGACATCACTGAAATAGGTGTCTCGAAATTTAGGGGGGGTTTAGGTGGCCCATTGCTCTGTTTTAGACTAGGTCATGTTCCCAGAAAATGGGCACCTGGTGGTTGCAGCATTTCTTGTTTTCATTTTTTAGTGGGCCCCCTGCCCTCCCGAAATGAACTACGGACTAATTACCAACAAACTTGTCACTGCACTGAGCATGACTCCTTGCCGCGACCAGTAGCCTCGCGTTCTTCAATGCCACAGCATGTAGGAAGACAACTTGCCCTAGTGTGATGAACCGCCAACCTGATGGCATCTTGTCGCATACCTCCCCTCACTATGTCAAGGGCTTGTGATACACGTAGGGTGCGCATGCCAAGCAAACACAAGAGCGACTATGTGAGCCACGGTCCATATGATGTGCTTCCTCAGGAGGGCGTGGACGAACAGCTTTTATGTGCGTCTCTTGGTTTTGGTGAGTTCCCGCTTGTCACTCCTAAATGGACTCTATATATATATATATTATGCATAATAATTTATAGACAACTGGAAAGTTTGACCACATCTAATGTGATCCCCGAGCTCTGCGCATTAAAGGTGATGCCGTCTGGCTGCACCCAAAGGTTCTCCTGCGAGTTGAAGAAGCGGCATTGAGTCCCAGTGGATTGGGTTTGGGCGAGTGCCACGTCAAATGACCCTTTGGTTGTGGTTTCGAGATGATTGGGGTGGCGCCCTGCCCCTCTTCAAACCAATTCGCAAGGTACCCTAGCCAACCAACCGCCAGACCCACGCAACCAGCAACTCAAGCCACCGATTAGCTGGGCAAACTCTACTACAATGCAAACACACACACACACACGTCCAAAATAAGCACTCCTCAAGGAACGAATCTTCATCACAAGTTTGTTGCAAACCAAGCCCTTTGTGAGGTCATAATTTGATTTGGCCAGAATGAGGGGTGAGTGAAAGTGAGATGTCGGCCCGCAACTGTACTACCCCTCTCCTAATCTGTCCAACCCTTAACAACGCCTCCCAGCTCGAAGATGGTTGAAGTGGAATGGCACAACAATGGCAACCAAACCCTGGTGCTCCTAGAATCTTACAAGGAGAGCCACAGGAGGCTGTTTGAACAATGATGTGTGGCACCAGGTTGGCTCAACCTACCAATTTACTCCCTCCTGTTTGAAGTGGTCCCCAAACCATCTACTGTTTCTGTTTCAAAAGGCCAAACAGTCAAACAAAGGCTTTGCCCACAACAGCCCCTACCTCTGTTTAATCTAACTGTTTCGTGTTTTGCTTTTTTAATGTCCAGCTTTTTGGGGGTAGGTGAAATTCCAAGATCAACACCGTAGCCTGTTGCTTCTGAAGGCCGGTTCATCCTAAGCTCTTCCCAATTCAAAGGCTTATATAAAGGCCTCAGATCCGGGAAACTTAATTTTGCAAGTGGTCCTCACACCATCAAATTTAAGCTAACGTTTAAACAAAATAAGGGCAACCAGTCACACAAAGGAGGGACACCCGCAACAGGTGGTGTGTTATCAAGCCTAGGCCACCTAAGGTAATACCTAGGCAAGCAGCAAACCGTTGACTACTTTTCACACTGCTGATAGTGCTCTTGAAGTCTGTAGCGGCGGAGCATGTACAAGGTACACTCATGCACAGGGCTGGAACCTGAATCCACACCCCCCTCATTTGAGATTGAGCAACAACGAAAATGTCGGCAGGTTTTGCAACCCGCTTTGATTCCATACGCACATCCATTGCACGTTGAAAATGGACATTACACATCCGTCGTACATGCAAATTGCTACTCTCTCTCAGAAGGGCTCCGTTGTTATGAGGATTGCATTCACCACCTTCCGCTAGTAGACCAGCCGCGCGAACTCCAGGTCGACCACTGCCAGCTGCTCCAGTCCTGACTGCTCCAGTCCTGTCTGCCCCAATCTCTCCAGCGTCGGCTTCTGGCAGCGGAGCTGGAGGCGGGCTGAGCAGCTTGCACAGGTCCGCGGGCGCGGTCCTCGGCGCTTTGCCTTTGGCTGCGCCGTGCGAGCTTCTTCGCATCGTCCTCCGCCTGGCCGCAAATCTCCTTGACTTCAGCTTCGAGGTCCACGGCTCCGGTTGCCCGGAGCGTAGGGAACTTCCCGCCAAAGGTGACAAGATTGCGCATCCCCGGGAGGATGTTGACCTGGTCGACGAATTGATGAAGACTCAGCATTTTCCCGTTGTATGAGAATAGCCATGGAAACTCAAGCAGGCTGGCGTCATAGTCCCCGACCTTGCCGCCGGTGACGTAGACGGTCCTCACATATTGGAGACCTCGTTTTCCATAGCGTGGCCCAACCCCGAGAAGTCGTTGATCATAACTCCGTGGAAATTCGGGGAGGACACAAAACCTATAGATAGACATCTGGTAGAGGCTGTCGCGGTTGTGCCCTTGCTCCACCATGCGAAGGGCGAAGGTCGCGTCTTTGTCAAACCGATCTACCACATTGTCGTATCCAAGCTTGCGGGCCCTGCTGTCGTAGTTCTTCGAAGCCTCGATCTGCTTGGCTTCAAAGGATGTTGCTCCTCTCTTTGCAACATCAGCATAGCCCTTGAAATCATTGATGAGGAGCTGGTCAACCGTCTTGCCGACGGTGGCTCACCTCCTCAAGCATCTGCGTTCTCCGCTTTGCGGCTCTGAAGAGCTGAACGTCGTTGTTCTCCTTGGTGCTCCGTCCACAGCGCTGACACTTGATCTGCCCCTGCATCATGTCCTCGCCGCAGAGGCTGCAGTCCGTGTAGTGGACGGGCATCGCAAAGGTCTTGAAACGGACAACTGAGGTGTCGGCCGCGGGTTGCCCCGGGCAAGAAGCGGCCGTATCCTCATTCGTCTGCTCTTCTTCAGGATTTGTGGCCCTGTTCCCCTCCGCATCGGTCTGAAAGGCCTCGTCTGCAGTCACAGTGACGGCTCGCCTTGCGGCGAGCATATCGACAGTCGTTTGATTCTCCAATGCCTCAAGACGAAGGGCGTTCCTCCAAAGCACTTCTCCGGTCTTCGCGTCTGTGTAGTACAGAATGGAGTCATTGGGAACGATGTCGTTGGTCAGCATGACATCAGACTCGGAAAGGAAAAACACCACTCCGAGCTCAATCGCATACTTGAAGTCGATCACCAGCTCAATGGGCATCGTTGCTCGGACTCCAGCATTATACGATGAGCTCTCTACCGGGTGGGTGGAAAAATGGCTTTGCGAGCGGCCACTCTCCGTGGCACCAACGCCACCCGGGGCCACACCTGTCCTGACGATGTTCTCGGCTGCGTTCTTGCTCGTGCGATGGTATAGTTTGCCAGGGCCATCATCAACCGGTGAAAGTTGCAGTCCAACCTTGCGAGCGTCCTCCGGGAGAAACTTCCCATAGACGGCCTTAGCGAGTGCATACTGGTTCCGGCTGATGTCGCCATCAGCATCAACGCTGCTGGCGTGTCCCTGACTGGCACGAACCTTGATGACAACCCACTCCTGGTTGTTCTCGGCAGCCGAAGGGTGCTTGATCGCGAGGACGGTGTATCTGCATTTCGGATCGAGTGCAAAAATCTTCAACAGCGTTTTGTACCCGATATTGCTGCGGGTCTTTCTGTTGAATTTGTCACATAGCTGATGGACGTCGACAAAATAGTTCTCATCGAAGTCGAGTGGCCTCTGTTCTTGAAACCTGCCACGAAGCATACCAGATATGGTTGTGCACCGATCGGTAGAGGACGTTTCTCCCTTCATGAAGTTGGGCACCTTCAGGATCGTGCCCGGGAGAATCCTCGCCTCATACTCCTGGCCGCGGAAGATGACGGTTCCGCCGGGCTTGCCTGGCAACGCGCTTCCGGCAGGGGTTGCCCCCCGCACATCCGATGCCACCGCAGCAGTTGATGGTTTCGCCTGTACCTTAGGCGATGCTTTCGCGGTGAACTTGGGTGTAGCCGGAGCGGCCTTGACGCCAAGCGCAGCCTCAGCGGCACTCCCTTGCGGGAGTGCATCATCGTCATCATAGTCGATCTCCTCCTTGATTTCGACTTCCTCGATCTTTTCGAGGATGCGGCCCTTCGCGAGCTTGATCGGACGTTGAAGGCTTTCCCATGACTCAAGAGTGAGCTTCCTGTTCGCCTCGTACTCGGCCAAAGTGTTGGGATTGAGTCCAGCTTCGGCGTCATGAGAATATTCAAGGTACAACCTCACGTTGTTGAAATCTTCTTTGTGGGACTCAACGACAGCGACACACTTCATGACGTTGTACAACGACCACAGCCACTCCACCGTCGTCTTCCGGTTCTCGATGGAGTCCATCATGTGATAGTTGTCAAGCCGGTCCTGCCGAGATACCAAGAACGTCGACTCCTTCTTGCGAAGGAGCTTGTGCTTGTTGAGCGACTCATCCAACAACTTTTCCATGAACTGGTTGTAGATGGGCGGGAGCATATAGTACGAACCCTCGGTGTTGGCCAAGATCGTGATGTTTGCAATGCCCCACCAACTCCTGCACTCCTCAAGCACATCGATCGCCTTGGCGCACTTGTTGAACAGCTCGGGCCAGTGACCGTCTCCGCAACGGTATGGCCATTCGGGCTCATCGCAGATCCCACCACTGCCAACGAGCTCGTTCCCGGACCAGTACACCGTCACGTAGAAGTCGTGGTCCTTAAACTCAGGGCGCTTCTTCAAGTCCTTCATGGCGCTCTTCACTGTCCACGTGAGAAATGTGAGGTCCTTTCCCCAACACATTCTCACCTCACAGTGGCTACAACCAGTGCTGCGGTTGTAGTTCATGTCCTGCGCCAAGTCCGCCCTCTTGCGGTTCTTCTTGCCACCGCTGATGAGGGCGAGGCTGGAGTCACTCACAACGAGGTATACGCTATTCCGGCCACAGGTTGCCCCGGGCGTGATGCGGCCAAGACCTTTGTCGTTGACGGCGCAGAGCGTATCCATGAGCTCCGGCGCGTAGTCAGCCGCCCACATAGCGCATGAACTCTGAAGGGTGGCCTGTGCTCCGAGGATCTGCTCCATTGTCTTGCGATCCTCAGGCCTCGTCTCCTGGAACAAGGTGTTCGACGTGAAGCTCGTCATCACACCTCGCCAGTACTCCAAGTTGCCCTCCTCATACTCCCCGAGATTGTAAGCAGCCATTGCGGCTACCGGTGAGGGAAGCTTAAGAGCAACAAGTGCACGTTTTGTTGGTCTCTGAGCCGAGCTATCGGTGACAACCTGTTTCATGCTGTCAGCAAACTCAGAAAAACATCCATGGATCAGGTCAGTCATTTCATACGTGTAAGATTCAGCACGTTTGAGGGCCGCCCCCCTGGACTGTCCATGCTGATGATCCTTTGTGCACTTATACTGTTGCAGTTTGGCCAACGATTGACAGGAAGAAGCAATAGTCCATGACTTTTGCAACAAATTTCCATCCTTGTCCAGGACACCAAACATGCAACCATCGCAATTGTACTTGACCATCTCATATTTCATGAGGAAATCATGCACGAAATAGTTCTTCCAATAACTGCAAAGCTTAGGAAGTTCCATGTTGATCACAAGCACAATGTCAAGCTGTCGAAGCATAGTGATAAGTTTGTCCAAACGCTTCAGCAGTTTGCGAAACAACGCCTTGTGCTCCTGGATCTTGGCTTGACCTTCTTGAGTCTGACCATTGATATTGTTCCAGGGGCACCCACCCGTACACGGAAGTGAAGCATGAAGCATCACGCAGGGCGGCGTTTTGGACTTGACATTCTTCCTGAAAAGTTGCACCTCATCAAATACCCATTTCAATGTATCAGCAACCAACGCATTCTGACGCTCAGTTACTCTAAGCACCTTGCAACCAAATGCTGGTAATCTTGATTTGTCGCCGAGCTTGGAATCATCAGAACAGCAAAATTCGCACAAGAACCGATCATAGGTTTCATGCGTGGAAACGGCGGAAGCTTGCGCCTCGCTAGTGGGGGCTGGTTTGATTGTAATGTTTCCATCCAACTGCACCCACCGTACTCCAATAAGATTGCACGCGTGATCCCATTTTGCTTTGCTCGTAAACGGCTTGGTCAAGATGTCCGCAACCTGATACACAGTGTTGACATTGACGAGATTGAAGAAACCTTTCGTGAATTGTTCTCGAAGCCACGCCAAAGAAGTTCTTTGAGTTCTGTCAGCATGACGAAGCTGTGCGGAATTTCCAGTCTGAATGATGTGAATCGTTGCTTGGTTGTCTTCGCAAAACGCAACTTTAAACTTCTCATTCAAATGAACATTCAATCCGCGAAGAGGTGCTATCGTCCTTTCATGCTGCTCAAAACCACCATACCGAATCTCGTCCAACTCGGGGTCGACATAAACCAACACGGGATTGCCCCCCTGACCGGAGTTGTCCCGGCCTGGAAACGGAATCGGCTTGGCGTTGCCACCAGCTGGCTGCTTTTCCTTGGGTGCATCAAGCAATTCCCACAGCACACTCATGAGTGAAAGCGTTGGTAAACCCTGTGCTCGCACGGAGTGATTAGCAGCAACAACTTCGGCTTCAGTTGATGACATAGCAGTACTTGTCTGCTTCTTCGAAAACGCATTGATGGGGTAATACGTGTTAGGGCCGACGATGACCGCCACACAGCCAGTAGTTGACCTCGAGTCGAACTCACCTGCATAGTCAGCATCTCCGAAAACCCACAGTCGGCAATCCAGCAAACTGTCCCCAATAAAACATGACATCCTGTGATTGAGGGTCGAATTGATGTAAGCAACCAAACGATGCAATCCCTCATCACAGTCTTTGGACCATTTTGTAACGCGCGAAGCAAGTGACTGAGTTGCTCGAAGAAGATCATATCTCGCCATTCTTGCAGCAAAAAGAATCTTCATCAAAACCCGGCTTGCTATGGGTTGCAACTTACCAGTTGGTTCTTTCTCGCTCTCACGCGGAAGTGCTGTCCTCATTTCATGAAACGGGGTCGAAACATTCTTGAGGGTGGCACGAGAAGTCTTCGCAAGCTCACAATAAGACTCAACGCATGAATCCAAGAAATCGGCCATGTCATAATGGACGATGTTGACGGGTGTCTTCATGCAACCGTCTTTTGGGTGATCCATGTCAATGAGCTCCTTGAACTTGGACTTCTTTGACTGTTTCTTCGCAGCAGTTTTGTTTCTCATTGCTGCCGCGGCTGCGTGTCCTCCCACCTGGTCGGCATAGCTGAAAACTGTGCAGCCGGTCCACCAATTCTTCTCCTTGACATCGGCTTGTGCTTTCCACGAGTCCTCGAGATACTCATATGTGTTGCCCTTTGCGACACAGGTCACGCGGAGATCCAGCAGTCCCTCAAAGTTCTCGGGGGCATACCTTTTCCTTCTAGGATAAAGATGGTGTCGAACCCAAATCTTTTCCTCAGGGAAATGCTCCCAATAATCTTCCGTTCTGTGAGGGACGGCAGGACTTGCGCTCTGCTTTTCGAACACATGAGCAAATGGGTGATGTTCTTTCGTCAATGTCACCTGATTCTGCTCCACATGTTCGCAGCCAAAATACCTTCCGAGCGACTCCGGCGTGTCGATCTCGATTGCGGACTCGATGTTCTTCCACCCTTTTGCCAAATTAGCAGTTGGGCCAGCCAGCTTGAGGTCATCTACGTAAACAACCAACAAAAGCTTGAGCTCATCATGGAAGAATACGCTTTGCCAAATGCCTTTCAACAGTGGCCTCCACTTGTTCTTTCGAAGACCAGTTTCGAAATGGTTCTCCCACAAGCCACCGCTGTCAATGTGACCATACAATGCCAAAATCAGAGGTGACAGTGGATCATTGTATTTGCCAATCCATTCTTTGGGCCAACGGTCTCGTGGAAGTCTCACCCATGTAGTGATACCTTCGAACAATGCCTGCGTGTATGCCTGCTTTGCATCCCCCTGCTGCTTACCAAATCCAGGCTGAGAACCGTACAGGTCAACAATCTTGCCTGCTTCCATGCTCGCAGGGGAAGAACCAAGTTCAGCAAACATCGCTTGCTCATAGTTCTCATCAACAACACGGTTTCCTTCGAAAACAGTTCTGCCTTTATACTTTCGGCTGGGGTCGCCCACAGCGAGCTCGCTTCCCTTGAGGTAACACGCCTCAAAGATACGGGCTATGTGGGCCTTTTCCCCCTTCGCCTTAGCTTCAGCAATGACTGTCTTGCATTCTTTTACCCGCGACTCGTCCCAGGTACCTTTGCTTCTGAGCTTCTCCCATTCGACATCCAAAGCCTTCTTTGCCTCAGGAGTGTTTGCAACTTCCGAGCGCGGAATAAGCCTTGCAACTGCTGCAGTCATCAACAAAGCATTGACCAAATCTTCACGGTTTTCTTTGATATGCTCTTCAATAACCGCAGTGACACACGCTCGATGCTCATGAACAGTCTTCCCTTTTTCGTTGACTGTGACAGGCATCGCAGGAGCAAGCATTTCGGGAATAGCTGATGCAACGGCTGCCGGCGACGGGAGCTTAGTGACTGTGCCCCCCTGACCATGAACAGCGTGATTGGGCTGAACACAGACGGCCGTGGCAGCTACGTCTGCAGCAGCTGGCTTTGCCTCCTTCTTCATCGCGAGCTCTTTGCGATACTCCTTAGCAACACGAGCGCGTTCTTTGGGAGAGGCAAGTTTCCACATATCTGATGGAATACCAGGTGGACGACTTGACTTTCGGGCTCTCACCAAACGAAAACCATCCCATTGAAACCCAGGTGGAACTGCCGACCCATCCGGCATGTGATCAGGATCGTGATCAGCAAGTCCCTCGGCAGGTGCGGGAGGATCTTCCATCAAAACCTCCTCCGGCACAGCTGCTTCGCCAGGCTGCAAATGTGACTCCGGCTCATATTCCAATTCATCCGGAGAACACGGTTTGTCGTCGGCAATAGCTTGCTTTGCGGGAAAAACAAACGTCTCATCAAGCAGACTGAACTCATACTGCTTGACGCGGAGGGGATTAATGTCACCCGTCCGCAACTTGTCCGGCAAATTCTTGAGCGGCAATACCAAAATTTCATGCGTGTAGGTAAAGCCAGGTTGCACATGATAGCCAACAAAAATGCCGACATCCGAAGTTGGCAGAAACTTGGACTGCTTCGAATCGACGCGCTGACGATTGATCCAATACGACAATTTTGCACCAAATGGAATCTTCGTGTCAGGAAACTCATCACCAAAACGCAAAGCCCACGGCGACTTATCCTTGTCATCTGGAATTGTAACATTGAGAGCAAATGCATGATGTTGAGCTGCCAAAGGCCAAAGCTCAACCGGCAAACCACTTTGAAACAGATTTGCTCTTGCTCCCTCCAGAATTGTACGAATCTCGCGCTCGATCACCCCGGAAGATTGACTGACATATGGCTGGCTCAGCACGTGTCTCCAACCCATACTCTTTACTGCAGCTGCAATCTCGCCAGAATTGTCAGAATAGAAAATCCCAACATGATCATCTGGCTTCGTGAAATGTTGAAATGCACGAACGCAACTGTCAGCATCTTGCCTTGCTGAAGGGTAAAAATACCGGAACTGCGTGAACACATCTTTCACGACCAAAGCATTCCACTCGCCCTTGAACCCATACGTCTCATCATTTGAAATGACGTGGTCAGCAGTCACATGATCTCCAAATGCTTTTGCATCCACCGAAGAAGATCCATGTCTGCGACGAGCCTGAGGTGCTTGCATCTTTGATCGCACACACGTTTCGCAAAAGGGATTCTTGGGCCTGTGAGTGAAAAGATGCTCTTCACTTTTGGCCTCACGCATCATCATTTCTTTTGAACGCTTTGACATCGGTTTTGGAGCTTTCGCAACCTCAGGGTTGTCCTCCAATTCCGGATCAAACTCCGGTTCCAGCGGTTCAGCTTCATCAGGGCGCAATGGAAACGATGCAGCATCCGGCGGAGGTTGCCCTCCGCTTGAAGATGAAGGCACTTCAACGCCCCCGATCTTCTGATCGGATGCAGCAAGAGCAACAGGCATAGCTGATTCAGAAGCTATGACCTCGCACTGATCGTCAACATATGGAACTCGCCCATCGAGCTTCAATATTACCGCTTTCCCGTCAGGTCGCACAAAGTACGGAGCACTGTTCTTTCTCCATACGAAATCGTACCCCTTTTCCAAACATCTTTGACCAACAGAAAGTACAGCTGGTGTGCTCGGCAAAACATACGGAGTGACGACCTCGTTCAACTGATCAATGGAGAAGTCCGCAATCTTGTCTGCACAAATTGATCCATTTGCTGTTGAAAGATTGATTGGAGTCAATGCAGGATTTATCTTCTTTTGAAGTGTAACTGCACGCTCAGAGTCAACCAGATCTTGTTCACTACCTGTGTCGACAATCCACTGACGAAGCCCTGCTGGTGCTGGCGTAGCAATGTACTCCGGCACATCGTCAAGGTTCGTTTCATCATCATCAATCCAACAGCCAGGACAATATAAACCGCAATAAATTGGGTCATTGTCATCATAGTATTCGCAATAGAACCCACCGCGTTGTAGTTTGCATGCATCAGTCAACAACCCCTTCCAGAATCAAAGCTTTGTCTTTAGCATCGATCAGATCCTTGGGATTTGAGCCAGGCGCACAACCATCATACCACACAACCTCAGGGTCATTCGGCTTTGGAGCACATGATAGGCATAGCCCATTGGCCTCGATCTCGACGATCTCGACATTGTCTGCGAATTTGACGCATCTGCGGGTATTGGAAACATCTGTACTGCAAATGAAAATTGTTTGCCCAGTCCAGTATTGCTCCAAACCTTCATCAGGATCCGCCCAGAAATCACCAAATACTTGCTCTTTGCCATTGATGTTGGCTTTGGTGATGCGCTGATCCAATAAACGTTCCAGCGAAATCGGAAGGTCTTTTGCACTCTTCGGATCATAAAGCGCTTTTCGAGGCATCACATGGTGTCGAATAACCATCTCGTTCACCGAGTCAACTTCCCAGAAATCTTGCTTTGGGCGGCATGCTGCGAGGCATGCATTGGTCTCTTTCACCCTCAGACACACAGCGGCTGAGGACTCGCCCTTTTTGCTCTGAGATCGCTTCCTCCCTTTTCCCTTTGGGGTGGGAGACCTACCTCTGCTGGCTCCTTTCTTTGGGCTCGGCTTATCTGTTGCTGGTGCAGCAGACCGAGTCTCATGCGAAAACGCACAGTTGTCTCCACGAGTGCATTTCCCCTGACCGCCTTTGAAAAACCTGCAGGGGATCTTCTTCAGCTCCGCTCTCTTTCTCGATGCCGACCGATCCCTGTCTCTCGCTTGGCTGTCAGAGCGCCCCCGACCTTTTCCTTTCGGATTTTGGCTCGGGGGTCTTGGATCTTTCTCATGCTTGTAAATGCAATTATCCCGAGTGCACTTGCCTTTCTGAAAATCATAGCAATACCTGACCGCTGAAGGATCTCTTGCACGCCCAGGATTTGCATTGGGAGCTGGAGCACCGACCTTCTGATTGTGAGCTCGAGCAACACGATCACGATTTGACTGCAATCGCTCCCGAGTCAAAACATCACGAACGGCTTGAACAAGAAACTCGTAGCTCTTGTCATACGACCCATCTTTTGCACGCTCGTACGTATCGAGGTCATACTTGATCTTGTGACATCCACGAATCTGTCGCAAGAAAATGTCCTTCAAGACATGCTGCTCCGGAACGATCTTCATGCCAGCAATGACGGAATCCCAATTCTGAATAAAGGTCATCAAATCATTGCCATGAAGCACCACCTTCAACAAATCTTCAGTGGAATACAACGCTCCGGCCTCCTCATTTGTTCTGAAATACTGCTCAAACATGAGAAGAACTTGACGTCCACGGACAACTTTATCCAAAGCAGCTTGTTGCTCCTTGTAGGTGAGGATCTGCCGACTAAGGTCGCCCCTAGCAATCCGCGACAAGGCCGCAAGAAGCTTTGTATCCAACGTTTCAAACTGCTCTGGATCTCCAAGCTCCAACATGAGATTCTTCTTGTCCTCCCGGTTGACGTACACCTTGTTAACCCAGGTGAATGCAGCATCAGGCCGATCTGAAGCAGCCCGAATCTCTTCGCGAGTAGCCGTTTTCCAGGCTCTATAGGTCTCAGGAGTGGGAAACTCACTCAGCCTCAACGAATCAGCTTCCTTTGCTTTTGGCCGATCATGCTGATTCCGGACGAAGCCGAGGAGGGCCGCACGGAACTCCGCCTCGGTGGTCTCGGGACCAGTCAACCGATCAATGTTCGGCTGATTTGTCGACTGATTTTGCTGACTTCGGCTGTTCTCTTGCTCCGAAGACCGTCTCGCATGATCTTTGATATCAAACTGCATTGCACCAGAAATAGGATCAGTCCAACTCTGCTGTGGAATAATCTGTGGCATAGTTCCAGAAGTTTGTGCGTTCTGCGTTGGAAAAAGACGCGGATCATCAAAGATACTGCCCCTCTTATCCAAAAACGACTCTGAACTGACGTTCTGCACACTTGACGCAGGCTGAGGATCTCCGCGCACCATTTCACGCTGCGCCTTTTCGAGATCGTTCCTCAGACGCTCAACGGTGTCGTTCAGCCCGTTGATCGTGTCCTGCATGGCGTGGTTCTCCGCCAAAATACTGTCTCTCTGCTCACCGACCGCCTTCTCCGAATTCTCCATCACAACAGTTTCAGCATGTAAGCTTTGTGCGAAAGCGCTATACTGTGCCGTTCTTTGCGACACAGCTTCGTTCACTTCGGCAGAAATTGCTCCCCGCATCTGGCTAACCTGGGCGCTGAAGAAAGCGCGGGACTCTGCGAACTGCTCGTGCAGCTCAAGGGTCCGGCGATTGTTCTCCTCGTCCAGGCGATGCACAGTTTCCGCCAAATGAGCGCTATATTCCGCCCTTGCAGCATCCATAGCAACGCGATGTAACGTGTTGGCCTCTTCCCTAACAGCGTCACCCGTGTCGTTATGCACATGCATGATATTCTGGGTGGCTTGATAGTTTGTCGCGAATCCGAATACGTTTCGAGGATCACGAGGATCGACAGGACCATTGGGTGCAACTGCACCTTCACTACCGTCACCAACATCTCCAGATATATTGTAAATGGCAGGCATATCTCCGGATGCCATGGCGATCTTTGTGCAAGCCTTTACGGCTGATAACCTGTGTTATCAAGCCTAGGCCACCTAAGGTAATACCTAGGCAAGCAGCAAACCGTTGACTACTTTTCACACTGCTGATAGTGCTCTTGAAGTCTGTAGCGGCGGAGCATGTACAAGGTACACTCATGCACAGGGTTGGAACCTGAATCCACAGGTGGTGATTTTGTTTGAGGTGACTGTTCGCTTTACTGTCGGACTATACTTGGGCAGGTAAAATTCCCAAATGAGAGCCTTAGCCGTTTACTGCTGCTTGAAAGCTTAGCTGTACCTTAGATTTTTAAATTAAGCACTGGGACTCTAAAGGGTGTCATGGCAATACTAAATTTCGAAATGGGCGTACTAAGTACACCCTCTCTGAAGGGTAAGATTTGACAATACTACATTTAGAATTAGCAATGCTACAGTAACCACTGAGACTTGGAAGGGTAAGTCTTGGCGATACAAAGTGCTGAACTGGCAATACTGAAATAAGGACTGGGAATCAGAGCAAGGCTTGGCAATACTATTGGCAATACAAAGTCGAACCCAGACCCCCAATCCCCCAACATTACCAAGATTGCCCAACCAAAACCTCACTTCCTGAGTGGGTTGGCCAGAGAAGTCTAAACTTTCTATAAACCACTAAAATGGTCATACTGTGGATGGACAAAATCCACTTCGCACCCCTTTGAAACCATAGTTGAAACCCTTGTTTGCTGGCATTTCCGTTGGGAATCAAAACCAGGGTTTCTGAGCGGTGGTGCGAGACGGATATCGCAACCATCCACAGCATGAAACAAACTGCTACTACTAATTAAACTGGTCTTTTCAGAAGCGAGTCTTGTCTGTAGCAGGGGGCATGCAAATGGTCCAAACCAAAAAAGTGACGAAAGTGGGTGGCTCGAAATTTAGGGCAAACCGCAGGCTTTGGTCTTGTTTCCATTTACATTTTGGGTCCAAATCCAGGGGGCATGCTGATCATACAAAAAGTGACTACAGTCCAACTGGTAGTGCGAAACGGATGTCGCAACCACAGTACCAAACACCATAACACATAAATCCAACTCGGGGAGTGCGAAACCACGCGCCGCGGCGCCTGCAGCTCCGAGAAGAGGCCCAGGGCCCGTTGCCACTGCGAGGCTTTGCCGCAGGCCTTGAGGGTGATTTCTGTTGCAAGCATCAGGTGCATTTTCGGGGAACCCAACGGGGGCTGGGGATGGGTGGGACAAGGATGTCCTGTGGAATGTCCGGGCCGGCTTCTTGGATTGGAGCACCTTTCGAAGGCTTCTGCCTCCCTGATCTTGACAGTCAAGCCGAACACTGCTAGAGCAAAAGGCCTCCCCCCTTGTTACCTTACATCCGGGGAACCGCTGTTCCCCATAGTAATTAACTTTCATCTGTGTGAGGCTTGAAGCCCTACCAGCAGTTCATGTGGACCTGAGGTGCCGGCGCTGATGGCGGCGTTGTAGGTGATGCTTACCGGCTTCACCTGCGAGCATCGGGGAGGCTCCCATGTTCGGCTCCCTTGAAATAGGCCAGTGGTATTCCAGCAGGAAAGTGTTGACCTACAATCTACCGCATGGTAGGAACAAAAAACACAATCGCCCTGTTCCAAGGCAACCTCGCTTGTACACTATTTTTGTTTATGCCGCCATGTGTCTTCGTCTGTACCTATGTCTTTGTATATATATATATAAAAATACATAAATACTGTGTGTGTGTGTGTGCGTGTGCGGTATGTCTGCGCGACGTCTCTCTGTGTGTGTGTCTGTGTGTCTGTGTGTCTGTGTGTCTGTGTGTCTGTGTGTCTGTGTGTCTGTGTGTCTGTGTGTCTGTGTGTCTGTGTGTGTGTGTGTCTGTGCGTGTGCGGTGTGTCTGCGCGACGTCTCTCTCTCTCTCTCTCTCTCTCTCTGTCTGTGTGCCTGTGTGTGTGTCTGTGCGTCTGTGTGGGTGTGTGTGTGTGTGTGTCTGTCTGTGTGTCTGTGTCTGTGTCTGTGTCTGTGTCTCTGTGTCTGCGTCTCTGTGTCTGTGTGTCTGTGTCCTTGTGTCTATATAGTTATTATTTCTGTGGTGCGCGTCAGCTTATGTGTCTGCGTGGTGTGCGTATGTACTTGTCCGTGCGTCTCTCTGTGTGAAAACGCTTCGCAACTTGGCGGGGTGCGAGGATCTGAAAGTGTTAGCCCAAAACGCGTGGGCAGCAGGTCCAGCTACAACACCTTGCCAGATCCATCAGCTCCCTCGCCTGAGTCCCGCCATCCTGCAGGTCCTGCCAGTCTGAAACCTGTAGGTCTTTGATTGGAAGCATGTCTTGGGCGCTTTCCAACAGAAGCTCCAAAGGATCAACATGGTGCCATGAGGAACCCCTCTTAGATTACCTGGGTTTGGGGAACTCCTGCTTGAACGAGTTGCAAGGGAAATCCAAAAGGAAACCAACTGCCCAAACGGGGTACACTCAAACTTCCTAAGCAAGGCATGTTGTTTTTTCCACTGTCTGAAAGCGATTCCCAGGGCTCGGTGTTCTTTAATGGGTTGCCAATGGAGTCTGTGTTTGGGGATCCACCCTTTAGGGCACTAAAAGAGTGCTAACAAAGTGCGAAGTACGCACATCTAAACCATTTGACAGTGTCCGCTCTGTGTTGCATCATGTCTCAGGAAAATGGCACAACTGCCCACACTCTAAAGCTTGCAAGTCAGCGCTTTGCCACACGGTCCTGAAAGAAGGCGAGTGCCTCTTCCCAGCGCGAGCCTGACCGCCCACATCCCAAAACGAACACAGCCTCTGCTCCTGAGCATGGCAGGTCAATTCAATTGTTGTCGCATGATCCGCAGTGGCAAGCATTCAAGATCATTCAAGATGCACCAAGCAAAACGCAGGCATGACACACACACACACAAACACACGCAGCCCTTGGTTGACTGGACCAACTGTCATTCCCTGCCAAAGCAAAGGTGGCCTTTCTCGCACGCGCTGATCGTGGCCTGGGAATTGGCGGATCTGAGCGGGGCTTGCGCAAACAATCCAGGTGGACAAGACAAAAGAATGCCAGCTGGTATTTGTAACAGCAACCCCCGGAACCTTTCCTCAAGCCTAGCCCGCACCTGCTCCGAACCACTCCGGAGCCTATCTGGGTAGAGCCCATGTAGCCTCCAGCTGTTTGTGAGAAGCACAGATGTCCAACGGTTGCACATGTTCGCGCCGACCAGAGGCAGAAGTAACGAATCAGCACATCAAACTGACATTTAATATTTCGAAGAAGCCGGCGGGTTTCATCTCCAAAGGGACAACCGCGCACCCCTAGAGTAGGTACATGACGTATCATTCATAGCTATTTCACACCCAGTCGGCATAGACGGGTCATTTAGGGCACATGCCCATGCAGTCTGGGCGCTTGAACATCACGTGCTGCGGTCAACTGGGATTCTGGGACCATGGCATTGAACGCCGTGATGTCAGGCTTGTGCTCCTCAGCACGACGGAGCGCATCCGAGGCAGAATCCAGCATGTGAAGAAATAGGGAGGAAACCAAAGGCCCCCGCCCCCCGCTCAACGGGTTGTCAGAACCTGCAAAAAGAGATCTCCTGCAAGGGTTCTTTCTCGTGAAACCTTTCTGCGCAGTTTCCTTATTCCTCTCTTGAAGCAAGAAGTATGGACTCTTCCAGCAGGCGTCAAGTAGCCAATGACACAGTGTATGTTTATGTCTTTTTAGAAGAGCCCCAAACCTGTGGTGTTCCTTTTGGCTTCCCTTTAAACCCACCAAGCAGGCGGTATTAAAACAAAACCCAGGTGAGTACCGCAGCACGGGTATGGCGAGGAGCCCGGGGCTCTGCTCCCGTTTCATCATTGAGTCGAGCACCGAGTGTCTGAGCTCATCGAAGAGACGAATCGCCTCCTGCCAGCACACCCGAAAGATTTGGCTTCCTTGTTGCTTTCTAAACTCCTCCCAAACCTTCGTGGGAGCACAACCCGCTTTTTGTGTGGTAGAGTCAATTAGTTGTTTTGGTTTATAGGAATGAGCAAAAGCAAAGGCACCACTGGAGGTCAGGGACCTCAAAAAGGATACCCTCACGAACAAACATCACATGCTGTACTACGGTTGTGGGAACTGCGTTCCGCAGGAAGGCTTCCCGAACAGTGTCAGTGGCAGCTGGCAAATCCTGTCATGCACACAGCATGGCCAGCAACCAAATGCAAACCACACCCTAGTCGCCGAGTTCGAGTTTACATTTAGAAGACGACCAATTCCACCCTAGACAAAGGGATCGGAACAAACAACTCATGAGGCCCTGGTGCTTATTTCACCGGCTTGGAACTAGTTAACACATGATTTGTGAGTTCAGGAAAACTTCAAGTATGAGCTTTGCAGGTATGGATGAAGGTCAAAACCATGGGAAGCGTCCCAGAGTGCAAAGACAAACAGGCAAGGAAGCATGGAATGGGCAAGGAAGCCGCCCTCAAGGAGGTGATGCTCATGCCGTAAGAGCTCTTGGCCGGCCTCCAAAATGTTCACGTTACCCCCTTGCAACAGCTTGGCTCAAGCGTCTACAACTCCTCGGGAGTTAATAAAACAGCGTCCCGCGCAACGCCGTTCACTGACACCAGGGCTGGAACAAAATGCAAAAATGGGGACCCCTGGCAAAACAAACGGAAGGAACCAAGGGGGGTGCCCCAAAAGGAGATTGATTCATTGAATCATGAGCCGGGGTGCGCCCCACCCAAAAACAGTAGCTTTCCCTTGGCTCCCCCGCCGCCGAAAAACATGGCAGCCTTGGCCAACCCCCTGGCGCGCCTGCCACAGGTGACCCCGCTCGCAAGCAGAGATGGCCTGAGATGCCAGGACAGCGAGCATTTTGCAGCCGCCTCACGAAAGATTGGAAGACCGCCATCCTCTTTTCCAAGCCCCTTTGTCCACTTCCATGATTCTTGGAAAGATGGCACCCCGCAGATCAAGCCAACATCCGTTTGGGAGAGCATTGTCAGACTCCATGTTCATGTTCAGGAGGGGGACCGGTCCCCCAGCCCGAAGATCTCATGCTATGCCAGCAAAGCAGCGCCCCAAGTTGAGTTCTTGCAACATAATCTTTGAGGCGGGGTTCCTACGGTTCCATTTCAAAAAACACGACATTCCGCCTGACATTGGTCTGCCTCACGTACGAAACATATCATTCGAATTATATTGTGTGCCTAATTTGCTCTGCTTGACGTTGTTCTTTGCTGCTGGCACGACAGGCAAAAGGAAGAAGACTTGCTTTGGACAAAAAATCAGTCAAACAGGAAGTGTTGCCGAAATCTGTCCCCGTTCCCATTCGCCAGGTGCCCGGACGGCACTCACTGCGATGACCCCAGGATCAAATCGAGCTGATCGCATCCTGACTGCAAGTGAAATCTGACTTGGGCAAGGGTCGCCCCCCAATGCTGTCAAGTCCCGGGAGAAAACTATCAAACTTATTTTGGACCTTTGAAGCGGCCTTTTCGGGGGAGCGGGGCTATGCCTAGGCGCCAATCGCCAAGTCCTCCAAAATCGAAACCTAAGATTAAAGGCATTGAGGCTCCTGGCCTAAGACGGCAATTCCATCAGAACATGATGCCAACCATTAAACCAAGCATTGGGCGGGGCGTGGTCCCGACTGTTTGAGCCCAATTCCACGAAATCAGCTACCGGAAGGTCTACCGGATGTCATACAAACCCTTAGAAAATTGACCGTATTTGCCGATTTCCTGTAGGTTTCTTGACTTGCGAAGCTCTGCTCAGAGACTCTTCTCAAGGCCGCCGCTCTGACAGCAGCCGCAACGCCTTGGCCGACTCATTTCCCCCTCTGGACCAGCCAGAACCTTGGCTTTTGCTTCGTTTCACCCCCGTTTTCGCCCACCCCAGCTTTGATGGCCCCAGCTTTCTTGGCTGGCTGGAATTAGAACCCCAGCAAATAAAATGTGTTTGCCTGGTTAGTGGAAAACAAAGGGAACCCCAAGAAAGCTTCCTTCCCGGTGCCCGGTGCCCGCGCCAAACCCAAACCCAACGCCTTGATCGGCTCCTCTGCCTTGCCGCAGGCCTGGGGACGTGTCAACTGCACAAGGGCTGTTCAAAGTCCACGGTCAAAGCAAGACGTTCAAAGTCCACGGGGCGTTCTTTTCTTCTTTTTTGTATCCCTCCGAAGGACTCCACAGAAAAAACAAACGCCGAACCCCTTAGTCCGTGCAAGTCGAGGTTGCTTGATAGGAAAGCCGTTCAAGTCGAGGTTGCTCCGAAGGACTCTTAAAGAAAAATCAAGGGCCCATCCTCTTTTTGGCTTCCACAGAGAAAGGGCGCTTTACAGGAGATTCCTCTTACAATGGGCTGGTGGGGGTCCATGCGCATGAAACCGACGGTTTTTTGTTTGGTTGTCCGGGTGCCCTCCAGAAAGAACGCATCGGTACCATCCGAGGAAGGTGTCCCAATTCCCATCCGGCAAAGCCCAATTCCTAGAGACTCAGCTGCATACACCACCACAAGCCGCATTAGGATCCTACAAAGGGGCGCCAAACTTACAAACAATACACCGTCTAATTGGTGGTGACAAGGGAACGGTTGCCAAAGCCGGCCACACATATGCATCTATGCATTTAGATATGTATACACACACACACCCCACCACCACCACCACCCCACATGCACAAACATATGAACACAAACATATGTATCAGCATGTGTGTACATGCCAAGAGCTGCTTCATGTAAGTCGCCAGTGGAACGGAGCACAAACTAAATTCTACCCAACCAATGTGCCATGAACTCACTCTCCACCGGACATGCTCAGTGGCGCTGAAGGCGTCCAAACATGCCGCATGCCGCATGCCCCGGAAGCAACAAATATTCACACTGGGGTTCAGACCACCATTTAAAACAATGGGGGTCCATATAACCCATTATTTACCTAAGGATTGGCATGATCCAAATAGGGTCCTTGCCAGTTTTTTTACTGCGGGGGCAAAACAAACCCAGGGTTCATGAGCAAACGGAACACATGGGCCATCGGGACGATCTACCGTTGTCTCGGGACAGCGCTGCGATCAGTGCGCCGTAGGTGACCACAGATGGCCTGGCCAGAAGCGCCAAACCCCCAGATCCTGAAAACCCCTTTTCACGAAGGAGAGACTTTGACTCATTGGGGCGCCACTTCCCCACAAATGTTCGAACCCCAAGAACCCCGTCAGGATCTGAGATGATGCTTGAAGGAGCACTGGCGCCCACAGAGCCCTTAGGATCTAAGAACCTTGGAGTTTAATACCGAGTGGGCGGGAGGACTCTGCCCAGCCTTGCTTGGAAAAGCGATTAGCTCCACACGTGATGCGGTTTCTCATGCGCTAGTCGGAATGCGTGTTGTTGGTCTAGCACTAAAATACGCTTGCCCCAATTTTAACCTGACTCAACATCATTCTGAAGAATATAGAGCAAAGTCAAGGAAGAGAGTGGTAGACAATCGGAAGGGCCAACTTGAAACTATTGACTCCTAGTCTGACTAATTCGTTATTGCCTACGTTGCCCATGTCTTGCATATGTTCCGAATAGAACAGGGTCACGCCGTGGTCTGCGTCACAACTGCCTGCATCACGAAATCATCCGGGTCAAATATAATGTTTCACCCGCATCCAACACAAACAAGGAGCACGCATCACAGGGCCTGATGTGAAATTGGCCCAGAATCATTTACCAGGGGTCGAGCACAGTTGAGAAACACAATTCGGCAAGACTCGCACCCCCCCGTACCCCAACTGAAAGCCAGAAAGAACTGTACCGGAAACTCTGCAGCCACTTCATGGCGAAACACAGCATGAGTCTACCCAAGTGTAGACTTTAGTAACGCCTTGAGGGTGTTGTCTTTTCGGCTTCGCCAGGTTCAAACACGGGACGTCGTTGGGATGCTTTGTGTGGGCGTTTCCTAGGACAGAGACACCCTCAAAGAAAGGTAACACATCCTTTCTTGGCGGTTATTGACACCTGCAAAAAGTATAAAGCTTTTGCAGGTCAGTGGGAAACGCTTCCCTTCTGCAACACATGCTCTAAGGTCCAAGCAACTAGCATTGACACAGTTGCCCTTCCTTGCAAGCCCATAAGTAGAAGTGCATGGGAGCATTTCCCACTTCAAACGCGGCACTTTCCCTCTTGCGGGTGGACAAGTTTTTAGGCCCAGGGCGTTAAAGACATCGTTGAGTCGGGATCCGCCTGAGCTTCTGCTTCTTCAAGCGCTGGAAGGTGGCCAGGGCATCTTGCCAGCGCCGGACCTCCAGGCGTGTCCCTAGGCAGCACCAAGAAGTGTGCCTTCAAAGAGAGGCTCCACCCAAATGGGCGCCAGTGGCCAAGATTTTACTTGGAGTCACCAGGGAATGATCACCGCTCATGTGTATTCAATTGCAACCACATGTTCTCCTTTGGGAACACCAAGGAAAACGGGATGATACCATGTCGAGACCTGGGCGTCATCATTTTCACACCCCTGTTGTCTGCTGAACATTGCGCCCGCGACACTAGTTGCGTTTGGAGATGGGTTCGTCTTTGTGTCACAAGAGCTGACCAACAAGCCACTTTTTTGGGCAAGCATGCCCCTGCTAACCACAGTTCCACAGTTCCAGTTGTCGGAGCCTCGTCCCCCAACTGCCACCCCTGCCTGCCCACAAAGGCTGATGTAGGTGTTGTACGTGACGGTGTTGGGCTGCAACTTGGCGAGGCCAAGCTGTCCGCGAACATTGCGGGCTGGGGTGGGTGACGGGCTTCGGATCCCTTCCTCTTCCACGTTCATGCGAGTTGCTGTGTGTGTGAGGAGTAACACGCAGGGATGCCGCTAATTCGACTTCCTCCTTCCACAGGTTGGGGGTGGGTTGGACCTCGGCGAATGGTAAAAACCCGCAACAAGTTGGCATCTGCCCGCAAGCCGGCCAACCCAAACACACATCGACCTCAACCCCAAGGGGCCCGGCGTCAGCATGACACCTCGGCAACATCCAGCTGCTTTTTGGTTGGTTCCTACTTACCATTGCTTACCACAAGCCGCAGCAAACAACACACAAAGGTGACCAAACACAACAACAACCACAACAACCACAACAGCAAAGGAGGCCGTGCAAATTGGGATCCAACGCGGGCACCCTCATCATTAGGACCACTGGTTGCGCCCTGTGGAGGGGGCAGGCCGATGCCACAAGAAGTAGGTGGCGGCATGGGAGACAAACAACTACAAGATGACAAAGATACCAAACCTGCTTTCTACGAAATGACCCAACCAAGCACAACCCCTCAACATGGCCCGCCCAAGAAAACAAGACGACATGCAACCTCTACAACATGAATGGATTTTGTAGTAACTCATTTTGTAGACCAAATTACAATCTCCCTACAAAATGGGTTGACTTGTGCGCCCGTTGTGAGGCCTGACCCCTCTTTCACGATTGAAAAAACGTTTATAGAGAGGTCAACCCCTCCCATTCTGTAGGGGAAATTTCAAGGGGGATCACCGAATGTCTAGCTCCGGGCTCCCTGAATGGCCTGGATGGGAATAAGAAGTGGGTTCTTTTGAAAAGCCCAAGGGTTATACGCCACCGTCTTCTTCACGCAGCTATTTCGCCCGAATGCAGTTCGAGCAGCGTAATGGATATTAAGTGTCAAGACAGCAGCCAAATCCGTGGTCGGGGTTTGGAGGGCGTCCCTGCAAATCTTGCAGTGAGGCGAAAAACGCGACAGCTCGCGCTAGTAAATGAAGAGAACCAAAGCACAAGTCCCATCTACTTGCTGGTTTCTGTTGAAAGGATTCTTTTGGGAATGAACCTGAGAAAAACCGTTCCTGAAGGCTAGTAAGCAATTCACCAAACTGAGCACCACGGCATCTCCAGCAAGTGGAGGCCCAAAGGCCATTGGTGACCTGGCGAAGAAACTCCCAAACGCCTAGACTGCAAAACAAAGGCTTTAAGAACTAACTATGCATCTCAACTTAAGACAAATACTAAGTTAAGCCAATAAGACTGTCAGATCGGCCAACTCTGACCGTCATTCTTTAGCATGCCTTTGCCAAACAGACATCCTGACTGAGTGGGGGGCCAATGCCAAGGCCATCATGACTTTCAAGTATATATATATATATACATGTGTGTCTGCGCTGCAAAAACAACGAACAATTTGAGTGTTTTGACAGCTTTCAAGCCAAATTCTTTCGCGGTCGTGGTCCACACCACGACTGAAGTATTTAGAAGTTCTGGGTCGTCAATGGGAAAAACAAGAATTCACCAAGGCAGACCAGGCAAACCCAAGACCTCCCTGTGTCTGCGCCTGTCCTTGTGTCTGGGCCTGTGTCTCTAGGCCCGTGCGCGTTGCGCCAGTTTTGTGCGTTTGGTGTTGCGCAGTGTGTGGGTGCGCGCGCTGCCAGTTGAATCTTGTGTCTTGTGCGTGTGTGTGTGTGTGTGTGTTTTGCGTTGCGTTTTGTGTGCGAGTTTGTGGCCTGTGTTGCGTAAAGAGTTCTTCGCGTAGTTGATTTGCGTGCTGCAGAGTTCGGTGTGGGGCGTCTCAAGCAGACTGCGCGTGCGCAGCGATATGTTACGGTTGTTGTCACTGCTGCTTCGTTGTCATTGTCATTGTCGTTTTTGGCCTCTGCTGTTGCTGCTGCATACGTCACAGCTCTTGCAACTGGTGAGTCAAGCTGCTGCTTGGTTTTCTTGCTGCAGACGCTGGCGCTGGTCCGCTGCTGGAATTCCGTAAGGCTGTGCGTCCACCAAGCATCCAACAAAACAAACGTTTCCATGAAGCAGAAGCACCCTCGCTTTTGTAACAAGTGCGCGCCACGCCCTAGCGGTTCTTGCAAAGGCTATCTTGCCACCCACGTGCAGCGAGAATAGTTTTCAAGCTTGAGCACCGAGCCTTGCTCGCAAGCTTTCAAGGCAATGCCGAAGGAGCCCACGTTTGGACCTCAGAAAAGTTGAGCGAGATAGCTCAGTTCGTGCTGCTGGCACAGTGACTGCACTCCTGGCCTGCCTGTCCAGGGTCAAGCATTCATAAGAAGTCACATGCACTGCTGCATGGCCGTGTATTTGTTAGAACGGCCGAACTGTTGCTTGCAATAAAGACTTGCTGGCGCTCGCGCGAATCTATTTTGGGTCTGCGTGCAAGAAAGCCAAGAAGAGCACACACTGCGCACGGCTCCAGGAAGGAAGCCGGCAAAGCAGAACTCGCAAAGCTGCGGCTTTTTGCAGCTCTGATGCAGGTTGCTCTCAGAGCTCGTCTTCTGCCGCGCCATCCTCGTCCTCATCCATCTCAGGGAATTCCTGACGCTGCAGTGGCGCGTGGCGAGCGCGGCGCGCCTTCCATGTCACGCCTCACACGTGGGCCTTGTGTGGAACTACTCTTTGAAAAGCGCCCATGCACTAGCGATGCAACTCGGAAAGCAGAAGCCTAGATGACAGCGTGACGCCAGGGCCCTCAGCAAGACGCCTGTTGGCAAATTTTGAAAGGCTCCGCCGTTGCGCGCGCTACCTATCATCAGCACAACTGCAAGCCGCTGATGCACCGTTGGCCTTGCACACAGCCTGCAGCTTTCGAGGGCTTGGTATCTGATTTAGTCACTGGTCCACTGGTCTACAAAGGGTAGGAAGTAGGGTTTGGTCAATTACTCCTGAGCTGGCGTTCAAGAAAGGTGCGCTCCCGAACCGCTGATTTTGCTGGCACATCGCTTTGAAAGAACATGGTTCCAAAACGAATCTGACTTAGAGACACTTCATGTACCCAAGTGCAAGGAAGAACAACAACAGTTAGACAATGCTAGAAGCCTGGTGAGCATCCCTTACACCTTTGCCGCGGATATGCCATCCCTGACAAAGCAACTTTAAGCGCCGCCTCGCTCCAAGAAATTCCTGCGTCGTTTCAATGACTTACTTGACGTTCTTGGCGTGCCGCGAATCCAATGCACGGCACGCCCGGCCAGGAAGGTTTCCCTGGAGTGAAAGCTTTGGGGGCCTTGACTACCCATAATCCCTTCCCCCCCAATGCTAAGCGGCCCTCTTCCCCAAATACTAAGTGGGTCCTTCTGGGGAAAAACCGGTTTTAGCAGGGCCCCCCGTGTTCCCGGAGCTCCGGCGCGAAAGTCGCAACTTTGCAGTACAGCCGTAGTAAAGGAAACGTACTCCCGGAGCTCCGGCTCAAAAGTCGCAAATTTGTAGGCCTTCGTGCAAGAGCGTGGCGTTTGTTCCGCGGAAAATGCAGGGTCACCGAAACAGTGCCAACACCTCCAAATGAAAGCATGGAATCGTAACTCCACTGAATTCGTCCGTTTGCAGAACTGCTTTGGAGCCAAGCAATGCGAGGTAAAAATGTCAGATATTGAGAGCGCAAAGGACAACATGTAGCGATATTGTGGGTGGCGCACCATGTGCAGCCAATGTAAAAATCATGTTTTTTTTGGCCAGGGATATGGGGCCAAAGGCCTTGAAAAGGCGTGGATACTTACCATGGACACTTCCGGGTTTACAAAACAAGGCCTCTTGACAAATCAACGCCTCTTTCCAGAGGCCTTCCTTAGATAGGCCTTTTGAAGCGCAGGGGTAGCAACAAAAAACGTACTCCTGGAGCCCCGGCTCGAAAGTCGCAACTTTTGTAGTACGAGCCTAGTACGAGCCTAGCAGAGGGACGTACCCCCCTGTCTGCGTGGGTTTGTCTCGTTTCGGGGAGGCAGGCCAGGCAGGGAAATTTTCCTGGGTCCTCCGTCTCCGGGTTATTTCAGTTTTTTGCGTTCTCCGGGTTTTTCCAGGAGACCCTCTGAACTGGGAGTCTCAGGTGTTTCAAATGCATGAATCAAAAAGCAGGAGTGGCTTGCAACGAGTGAACATCAAACACTAGGAGTGGTCCTTGCGGGAAACAATTGGAAACAAGTCTTCTTGTTTTTTTCTTCTTCTTCTTTTTGCATTGTTTGGGCCCGCAAGTGTACAACTCCGTGCACGATCCCAGCAATTGTGCAACTCTGCGCGCTCGAGTGGGTATTCCACTGATTTTACTATGCACACTCCAGAAACTGCGTCTTTCTTTGATTTGCGGGAGTTTGCGGGTTTTTGTGGGAGTTTGCGGGCTTTTTGCAGGTGTTTTGCGCTGAGTTTCAGGTGTGGTGCTTTCCGGTTTTGCCAATTTGTCGCCCAAACACAAGAATTGCAAATTCTGAATAATTCTGAATTCTGAAAAAGTGATTCTGATTCAAGTGAACCATTCTGATTCAGAACATGCCTGATTTGGAGAGCCCCTTCCGTCAAGTACCGAATAATTGCGACTTCTAGGGGTTCCAGAAGCGACAATCAATTTCTAGGAGTTTTACCTCAAGAGCCAGGAGTTTGAAAAGTCTCCGGATTTTACGTGAGATTTCCATGATTTGGAAGATTTAGGCTATATACTAAGAACCACAGGCTTTAATACTAGAACCCTCCAGCACAAGGCGAGGAATCCCAGGGGAGGCAGGCCAGGTACCCAAGCCAGCTACCCGTTTCTATGAAGAGCCCTCAATTAATAAATATGGCTTGAAGGATTGAAGGTGCAAAAAGGGGTCCCTAACAGGGCTGAATTTCGGCGCGGGGAAAATACCTACTTTAGAATTGGTTTAGTGTTGGCTATTCCCGGATTTAGCATTTTCAAAAGTCGGTTTTAGTATTAGGGGACTGTTTGGCATAGGGAGAAGGGATTAGACCAAAACTAGGAACCACATGGCCAAAGGTCGGCCTTAAACACGCGGGCAGGGCCCAGCCTCACATTCCCAAACCTCGAGGATGGCAGGGAAGCCCGGGGCACCGCTGGAGGTCCGACATTAACTGGCACCCTGACTTGCGCAACCAGAAACACCCATCAACAGTTGTGTCCAAAGCGTTTGCCGTTCTGCCGCTCAGGCACGTCGTCAGGACAAAGCCCCGTGGCACGGTAGCAAACCCATCCTCAGGTCGATGGACAGCGGCACGGAAGGAAACGACAAGGAGAACGTGAACTTGGCCAGACTTAGGCCCCCTGCAATGACAAAGACTGTCTGCTGCTCGAAACGGACATGCAGGAAGTGAAGACAGCTTGATTAAATTCTGGCGATGTGAACGGCCTCCCCGAAAGCAAATATCCCAATTCACCCGCAATCAGCTAGCAAATGTGATATTCATTTGACGGCGAAAACGCATTCTCCCTGGTGAACCACTTAGCTGCCAGTTTGGCAGCGAGGGGGGTCGTTTTCAAATCCATTGGATCGCTACTTGCCACAAAAGCCGGCAACAAACGCTTCTGGTTGCCATGAAAACCAGTGGCCTACCAATAGGAAGTAGCAAAGGTTCAGCGCTTTGATACAGGTCTACTTTGGCTTAATGGAAAAAACGTCGGAAGCATTGAGCCAACTTCAGAAGCAGCAGCCTCAGCGGCTGTAAGCACACATGTGCCAGCATAGCTCAATCCCGAGCGGCAGCCAAAGCACAACCGCAGCCGCAGCTTCGCAATCACCACATCAATCTGAGTTTCTCAATGTTCATATGTGTTCCCTGCAAACATCCTCCTGCCAACGGGAAAGTTACTTTGCCCTACAGCTGACGAATCAACAGGGACCCTGCAGGGACCACCGGCGCAGGCACGGTCCCATGCTGGCCGAAGCTGAGTAAAGTGCGGCTGAGGTGCTGTCAGTGAAGGCCAGGCTCACCCGAAACTCATCGACGGCTTCAGTGAACCTGGGATGCTCCGGGGAACGTGCCATCAGATCTCCACAACTTTCAAAGCTTGCCCGTTTCAAGAGCATGCCGAGGGATATTCGTGCAACAAAGGGTCTGCAAACAGCAAGTAGAGGAGAAACATGTTCGGGACTAGGCAACCTTGAGACGTGATCCGGAGAAGCTCCCGGAGAATGTGATTGGCGACCCGAATCCCGAATCCCGAATCCCGAATCCCGAGTCCCAACTCCGGGCCGCTGAGGACCCAGGCACCCAATCCCGAATCCCGAATCCCGAATCCCGAATCCCGAATCCCGAATCCCGAATCCCAACTCCGGGCCGTTGAGGACCCAGGCACCCAATCCCGAATCCCGAATCCCGAATCCCGAATTCCCGAATCCCGAATCCCAATTCCGGGCCGTTGAGGACCCAGGCACCCAATCCCGAGTCCCGAATCCCGAATCCCGAATCCCGAATCCCGAATTCCCATTCCGAGCCCTCGGCTCTCGGACAGCCAATCCCGAATCCCGAATCCCGAATCCCGAATCCCGAATCCCGAATCCCGAATCTCGAATCCCGAATCTCAACTCCGAATCCCGAATCCCGAATCCCGAATCCCGAATCCCGAATCCCAACCCCGGGCCGTTGAGGACACAGGCACCCAATCCCGAATCCCGAATCCCGAATCCCGAATCCCGAATCCCGAATCCCGAATCCCGAATTCCCATTCCGAGCCCTCGGCTCTCGGACAGCCAATCCCGAATCCCGAATCCCGAATCCCAACTCCGGGCCATTGAGGACCCAGGCACCCAATCCCGAATCCCGAATCCCGAATCCCGAATCTCGAATCCCGAATCTCAACTCCGGGCCGCTGAGGACCCAGGCACCCAATTCCGAATCCCGAATCCCGAATGCCGAATCCCGAATCCCGAATCCCGAACCCCAACTCCGGGCCGTTGAGGAATCCCGAATCCCGAATCCCGAATCCCGAAGTCCCGAATCCAATCCCGAATCCCGAAATCCCAAATCCCGAATCCCGAATTCCCATTCCGAGCCCTCGGCCCTCGGACAGCCAATTGGCGGGCTGCGTTCCGCCCAACCCCCCCGCCTCTGTTTGGCGGAGCTGCGCCCCCCCCCCCCAACCCCCCCCGCCTCTGTTTGCCGGAGCCCGGCGTTCTTCGTCGTTCTTGTTTGGAGATTCATTCTCCGGCCTTTTCCTAGGCGTTTTAGTTTCCTGGTAGTTTTGGGCGTGCTGGGCGTTCTAAGTGGTTTCTAGGAGTTTTGCGCGACCCCCGAGCCCAAAAAGCGTCTGTTTCTGATTTGCGGGCGTTTGCGGGGTTTTGCGGGCGTTTGCGGGCGTTTTGCGGGCGTTTTGCGGGTAATTCTGGGCGGGAAAAACGTGAAACCGTACCAATTCTGAAATCTCAGATAAATATAGGAGCTTTAGTAGTTTTAGGCGACTTCACGAAAAAAACGCCGAGATTTACGAAAAGCAAGTCAAAGCCGAGAACTACCAGGAAATTCATGGAGAATGAATCTCCAGGAAGGGGGGAGGCTGCGCCCCGCCCAGGCTGCGCCCCGCCCAACCCCCCCGCCTCTGTTTGGCGGAGCCCGGAGTTCTTCGTGGTTCTTGTTCAGTTCTATAATGGGGGGAATGGGGGGAGGCTGCGCGCCGCCCAACCCCCCCGCTATGATTGGCAAAGCCCGACGTTCTTCGTCGTTCTTGTTCAGTTCTATCATGGGGGGGCTGCGCCCCCCCCCAACCCCCCCCCCCTATGTTTCCCGAATCCCGAATTCCCGAATCCCGAATCCCAACTCCGGGCCCAGCCAATTGGCGGGCTGCATTCCGCCCAACCCGCCCGCCTCTGTTTGGCGGAGCTGCGCCCCCCCCCCCCAACCACCCCGCCTCTGTTTGGCGGAGCCCGGCGTTCTTCGTCGTTCTTGTTGAGTTCTATCACGGGGGGAGGCTGCGCCCCGCCCAACCCCCCCGCCTATGTTTGGCGGGCTGCGCCCCGCCCAACCCCCCCGCCTCTGTTTGGCGGAGCCCGGAGTTCTTCGTGGTTCTTGTTCAGTTCTATAATGGGGGGAATGGGGGGAGGCTGCGCGCCGCCCAACCCCCCCGCTATGTTTGGCGAAGCCCGACGTTCTTCGTCGTTCTTGTTCAGTTCTATCATGGGGGGGGGCTGCGCCCCCCCCAACCCCCCCCACCCTATGTTTGGCGGAGCCAGACGTTCTTGGTCGCTCTTGTTCAGCTCTATCATGGGGGGCCCCGCCTATGTTTGACGGAGCCCGACGTTCTTCGTTGTTCTTGTTCAGTTCAATAATGGGGGGGGCTGCGCCCCCCCAACCCCCCCGCCTATGTTTGGCCGCCCAACCCCCCCGCTATGTTTGGCGGAGTTGTTCAGTTCTATCATGGGGGGGGGCGCAGCCCCCCCAACCCCCCCGCCTATGTTTAACGGAGCCCGACGTTCTTCGTTGTTCTTGTAACGATTTTTCCTCCTATCCAAGGGTCCAAGATGAATGAAGGGTCCAAACCCACAGTGATTCGTTGCCAACGGCAACAGACTAAAGGCGTTCAACCGATTCCCACTTCGTCTTTCCGTTTTCCTTCTCTGTCGGAAATAAAGACCCCGGGCCACGGGCTCTGGCTGTGCGGGTTTGCTGTGCGGGGTGCATAAGCCGCCCCTAGTAGTTACATTTAGAGGGACCCGTTCTCAAAATTACTCTCTGGGACGGGAGAGGGCCTTGAACCTTTAACCACGATTTGGAGGGAAGATGAAAAGTAATAATTTGAAGGGTTCTGAATCTGGGCCCATGCAACCACCACCAAGGTGAACCTCATTTGGGCAGCCGTTCACGAAGCCGGTAGCCACGCAGCCGCCTTCGATTCTTCGCGTGCAGTAGCACTATTCATTGAATTGCCCGGAGAGGAGAAGCGGCACGGTCCATCTTGTGTCCCCAGAACAAATCGTTAAGAACCCCCCCCCCCATTTTCGTACTGTCGAGTTTGTGTGCCCAATTTCATCTTTTCCTTAGACAGTACATGGGGGGGGTTTGAGGGCACCAATTTGGTGGTTTTAACACCACCCTTGCGGGGGTTTCTGATTCCTAGTCTAAGTCAACGTGCAATAGCCCGTGTTTAAAATCAAGTGCAAAAAACAGGGATGTTGTACTTCTACTTTATTTCAGACAACCATCTCGCACACAGGTTTTAACAGGAGCCCCCCCCCCAATCACGTGCGCACCGATTGGGGGGGACAGCGAGATATGGGCCCATGGCTTTCAACAACGGATCTCGTACACATACCGCTTCAGAGCCGCGGTTCCTCTCCCACGAGTGCGCTTCCTTCATGACAATGACACCGCAACGCCGGCTCAGTAGATGGAGAGTAAGATATGAGATGCCAAGCAGGCGCCTGCGGGGTCTCCGGGTCCATTGTTGCGGGAAACATGTCAACCTGGACCGGCCCCGCACATGGCGGCAAAACAACATAGAGCCCGCGGGCCCATGGGGTCTGGTCTTTGTAGCTATACGGCTACGTGGCGTTCCGTTCGAGATGCCCAGCGTCATTGTACACTTGTTTGATCGTTTCTGACAACAACCACTTCTTGAGAATTCGATCTTCCAAAACTGGTGAGTGACACAATTAATCTTGAAAAAATCGACTCTGTTTGGCCGAAAACCTGTCATTCCCACATTTGGATTGTTATTGGCCGTTTTGCGAGGGATTCTGGTAAAGTCCAGGACGCCGTTTTGCGAAGGGTTCTCTCAAAAACCAGGACGCCGGTTTGCGAAGGGTTCTCTCAAAAACTAGGACGCCGGTTTGCGAAATATTCTTTCAAAATCCGAAACACCGTTTTGCGAAGGATTTTTCCGAAATCCGAAACGCCGGTTTGCGAAGAATTCAAATCCAAACCGCCGTTTTGCGAAGGATTTTTCCGAAATCCGAACCGCCGGTTTGCGAAGGATTCTTTCAAAATCCGAACCGCCGGTTTGCGAAGGATTCTCTCAAAATCCGAACCGCCGTTTTGCGAAGGATTCTTTCAAAATCCAGCAAGCTGTTTTGCGAAGGATTTTTCCAAAATACAAAATGCCGTTTTGCGATGAATTCTGGTGGGATTCTTCTCAAAATCATGCTGCAGCCTAAGAGTTTAGAACCGAGGCTTCAGTCCTGGGAAGGTACTTTGCAAGACAACGAGCCCACTCTGCAAAAGTGCTAGTCTTCTCAAATCTGAGGTCGGGGATGTTGAGAATTCTTCGCAATTTGTGTGTTTCTTGCCCCAAAATCAAGTTCGGGATTTGCGATGAAACCTGGTGGGAATCATCGCAAAATCTCTTGTATTGCCAGCCCTCCGAAACTGGAAGCCTCAAAAGTGGCAACAGTGGCCCTGGACGAAGCCTGGACTTTGCGATGATTCCCACCAGGTTTCATCGCAAATCCCGAACTTGATTTTGGGGCAAGAAACACAAAAATTGCGAAGAATTCTCAACATCCCCGACCTCAGATTTGAGAAGACTAGCACTTTTGCAGAGTGGGCTCGTTGTCTTGCAAAGTACCTTCCCAGGACTGAAGCCTCGGTTCTAAACTCTTAGGCTGCAGCATGATTTTGAGAAGAATCCCACCAGAATTCATCGCAAAACGGCATTTTGTATTTTGGAAAAATCCTTCGCAAAACAGCTTGCTGGATTTTGAAAGAATCCTTCGCAAAACGGCGGTTCGGATTTCGGAAAAATCCATCGCAAAACGGCGGTTCGGATTTTGAAAGAATCCTTCGCAAACCGGCGTTTCGGATTTCGGAAAAATCCATCGCAAAACGGCGGTTTGGATTTCGGAAGAATCCTTCGCAAACCGTCGTTTCGGATTTCAGAAAAGTCCTTCGCAAAACGGCGGTTCGGATTTTGAAAGAATCCATCGCAAAACGGCGTTTCGGATTTTGAAAGAATATTTCGCAAACCGGCGTCCTAGGTTTTGAGAGAACCCTTCGCAAACCAGCGTCCTGGTTTTTGAGAGAACCCTTCGCAAAACGGCGTCCTGGACTTTACCAGAATCCCTCGCAAAACGGCCAATAACAATCCACATGTGGGAATGACAGGTTTTCGGCTAAACAGAGTCGTTTTTTACAGATTAATTGTGTCACTCACCAGTTTTGTTGTCAGAATCGATCAGTACAATGACGCTGGGCATCTCGAAATCTCTCGAACGGAACGCCACGTAGCCGTATAGCTACAAAGACCCGACCCCATGGGCCCGCGGGCTCTATGTTGTTTTGCCGCCATGTGCGGGGCCGGTCCAGGTTGACATGTTTCCCGCAACAATGGACCCGGAGACCCCGCAGGCGCCTGCTTGGCATCTCATATCTTACTCTCCATCTACTGAGCCGGCGTTGCGGTGTCATTGTCATGAAGGAAGCGCACTCGTGGGAGAGGAACCGCGGCTCTGAAGCGGTATGTGTACGAGATCCGTTGTTGAAAGCCATGGGCCCATATCTCGCTGTCCCCCCCAATCGGTGCGCACGTGATTGGGGGGGGGCTCCTGTTAAAACCTGTGTGCGAGATGGTTGTCTGAAATAAAGTAGAAGTGCAACATCCCTGTTTTTTGCACTTTTGATTTGAAACACGGGCTATTGCACGTTGACTTAGACTAGGAATCAGAAACCCCCGCAAGTGGTGTTGAAACCACCAAATTGGTGCCCTCAACTCCCCCCATGTACTGTCATCTAAGGAAAAGATGAAATTGGGCACACAAACTCGACAGTACGAAAATGGGGGGGGGGAGTTCTTAACGAATTTTTCTTGGGACACAAGATGGATCGTGCCGCTTCTCCTCTCCAGGCAATTCAATGAATAGTGCTACTGCGCGCGAAGAATCGAAGGCGGCTGCGTGGCTACCGGCTTCGTGAACGGCTGCCCAAGTGATGTTCACCTTGGTGGTGGTTGCATGGACCCGGATTCAGAACCCTTCAAATTATTACTTTTCATCTTCCCTCCAAATCGTGGGTTAAAGGTTCAAGGCCCTCTCCCGTCCCAGAGAGTAATTTGAGAACGGGTCCCACCCGCACAGCCAGCTCCCGCGGCCCGGGGTCTATTTCCGACAGAGAAGGAAAACGGAAAGACGAAGTGGGAATCGGTTGAACGCCTTTAGTCTGTTGCCGTTGGCAACGAATCACTGTGGGTTTGGACCCTTCATTCATCTTGGACCCTTGGATAGGAGGAAAAATCGTTTTGTTCAGTTCTATAATGGGGGGGGGGCTGCGCCCCCCCAACCCCCCCGCCTATGTTTGGCGAGCTGCGCCCCCCCCCCCCAACCCCCCCGCCTCTGTTTGGCGGAGCCCGGCGTTCTTCGTCGTTCTTGTTCAGTTCTATCACGGGGGGAGGCTGCGCCCCGCCCAACCCCCCCGCTATGTTTGGCGGAGTTGTTCAGTTCTATCATGGGGGGGGCGCAGCCCCCCCCCCAACCCCCCCGCCTATGTTTAACGGAGCCCGACCCGAAAATGGGATTGGGCTTTGGGATTCGAATCCCGAATCCCGAAATTGAAATTAAAATTGGCGATTTCCCGTTTTGGAATTCAAATCCCGAATGATTGGGATTGGCATCCCGTTTTGGCATCGAATCCCGAATCCCGAAATTGGGATTGGGATTCGCGAATCCCGTTTTGGGATTCGACTCCCGAATCCCCAATTGGGGTTCGCGAATCCCGCTTTGGGATTCGAATCCCGATTCCCGAATCCCGAATCCCGAAACTGGGATTGGGATTCGCGAATCCCGTTTTGGGATTCGAATCCCGAATCCCGAAATTGGGATTGGGATTCGCGAATCCCGTTTCGAGATTCGAATCCCGAATCCCGAGTGCCGAATCCCGAAACTGGGATTGGGGTTCGCGAATCCCGCTTTGGGATTCGAATCCCGAATCCCGAATCCCGAAACTGGGATTGGGATTCGCGAATCCCGTTTTGGGATTCGAATCCCGAATCCCGAAATTGGGATTGGGATTCGCGAATCCCGTTTTGGGATTCGAATCCCGAATCCCGAATCCCGAATCCCGAAACTGGGATTGGGATTCGCGAAATCCCGCTTTGGGATTCGAATCCCGAAATTGGGATTGGGATTCGCGAATCCCGAACCCCGAATCCCGAATCCCGAAACTGGGATTGGGGTTCGCGAATCCCGTTTTGGAATTCGAATCCCGAATCCCGAATCCCGAATCCCGAAACTGGGATTGGGATTCGCGAATCCCGTTTTGGGATTCGAATCCCGAATCCCGAATCCCGAAATTGGGATTGGGATTCGCGACTCCCGCTTTGGGATTCGAATCCCGAATCCCGAAATTGGGATTGGGATTGGCGACTCCCGCTTTGGGATTCGAACCCCGAATCCCGAAATTGGGATTTGGATTGGCGACTCTCGTTTTGGGATTCGAATCCCGAATCCCGAATCCCGAAATTGGGATTGGGATTCGCGACTCCCGTTTTGGGACTCGAATCCCGAATCCCGAAATTGGGATTGGGATTGGCGATTTCCCGTTTTGGAATTCGAATCCCGAATGATTGGGATTGGCGACTCCCGTTTTGGGATTCGAATCCCGAATCCCGAATCTCGAACTTGGGATTGGGATTCGCAAATCTCGTTTTGGCAATCGAATCCCGAATCCCGAAATTGGGATTGGGATTCGCGAATCCCGTTTTGGGAATCGAATCCCGAATCCCCAATCCCGAAATTGGGATTGGGGTTCGCGAATCCCGCTTTGGGATTCGAATCCCGATTCCCGAATCCCGAATCCCGAAACTGGGATTGGGATTCGCGAATCCCGTTTTGGGATACGAATCCCGAATCCCGAAATTGGAATTGGGATTCGCAAATCCTGCTTTGGGATTCGAATCCCGAATCCCGAATCCCGAAATTGGGATTGGGGTTCGCGAATCCCGCTTTGGGATTCGAATCCCGAATCCCGAAATTGGGATTGGGATTCGCGAATCCCGTTTTGGGATTCGAATCCCGAATCCCCAATCCCGAAATTGGGATTGGGGTTCGCGAATCCGTTTTGGGATTCGAATCCCGAATCCCGAATCCCGAATCCCGAAACTGGGATTCGGATTCGCGAATCCCGTTTTGGGACTCGAATCCCGAATCCCGAAATTGGGATTGGGATTCGCGAATCCCGTTTTGGGATTCGAATCCCGAACCCCGAATCCCGAAACTGGGATGATTGGGGTTCGCGAATCCCGTTTTGGGATTCGAATCCCGAATCCCGAATCCCGAATCCCGAAACCGGGATTGGGATTCGCGAATCCCGTTTTGGGATTCGAATCCCGAATCCCGAAATTGGGATTGGGATTCGCGAATCCCGTTTTGGGATTCGAATCCCGAATCCCGAATCCCGAATCCCGAAACTGGGATTGGGATTCGCGAATCCCGTTTTGGGATTCAAATCCCGAATCCCGAAATTGGGATTGGGATTCGCGAATCCCGCTTTTGGGATTCGCGAATCCCGTTTTGGGATTCGAATCCCGAATCCCGAATCCCGAATCCCGAAACTGGGATTGGGATTCGCGAATCCCGTTTTGGGATTCAAATCCCGAATCCCGAAATTGGGATTGGGATTCGCGAATCCCGCTTTGGGATTCGAATCCCGAATCCCGCCAGGCGGGGCGATCTCCGGATCGCCACTCGCAACCTTTTCTCAAGGTACTATCCAGTTCACAAGACAAGCGTAAAGGATTAAAGGCATTCGATGGGCCAAGGGCACATGATACAGGTGATGCATCCACATCCTCCGTTGCCCAAGGGGCAAGAAGATAGAACAATTGGCCTTCTGTTTGCCGTGGCTACGCTAGGCCAACATTGCCAAGAAGCCCAAAAAGCTGAGAATCCATGAGAATCTCACACTTGTAGCTTTCAGACAGTGACCAAAACGTGTGATTTGCCCTGGTTAGCGTTTATTTCGGGAAGATCAAGCTTGCGATTCATCACGCTGCAAACCCAAGGGCAAGCAGCCTAAGCCTTGGTGAACGGGTTGACGCCACTTGGCTTGGCCACCAAATATCCGTCTGTGAACTTCCAGAAATCGTCTGTCCGAATTTCTGGGTTCCGCTACGGTCCCTGTTCATGGGATGCCCCCGCACGCATAAACCATCTGCGCTGCAATGTTCTACATTGATGGCTTGCCAAAAATGTATGTTCAGGGCAAGTTTTGTCACATCTTTGCATGTCATAGTTAAAGGCAGAGTCAATCATCAAATATGTCTATAGTTGAAATTGCTTTCAGCATGACGCCTTGAATCGCATGGGATTTTCAAATTGATCGGTTTTGGGGGATCGCGGTTCTGAAGCTGGACAGCGGTAGGGTCAGCATATTCTAGTTTTGGGCCCGCTGGGGATTGACAAAAATATATTGAGTCGAAGTTCGGGTGGCCCCCTGAATGAAAAACACGCGAGTTGCCAGCCCAAGTCTGCAACAGGGAGGCCAAATTAACATGTTTGTCTCCAGGAGACTGGGCTGTTCAAAATGGAAGGTTGACCAATCCGAAGCCATAATCCCTATAGGGAAGCCACCACAAAATAAACCCCTTGCGCAACCCAAAGTAAGGATTAAGGATTGCCTTTGAAACACCCCAGGGAGACTGTTTATGTGCTTTGTTGTTCGAGGAACGGATGAAACCTGGCTCAAACAGGAAGCCCAAAACAGGCTCCCAAAGGCCCATTCGCTATGGGCAACTGAAATGGGGGCTAGCCACCGGAAGGCCGAGCAGGAAACCCGGTGAAAGGGAAAACCGCCAGTTGGTTTGAGATGTTTTTCTAAAATACAAATTACACCAGCATAGACCCCAGATAGCAAACAAAAACCAATGATTGCTCACCAGCACCTCCAACAGCACCCCCCGAAGAGCACCCCAAACAGACCCGGCCGTCAATCTCGCAAAAATGTGCCCGCACCAGCACCACAAACAGCATCCCAAAAAAGCATGCCCCCTAGCCGCCAACCGTCAATCTGAAAAAAAGCGCCCGCACCGTCACTTGCTTGCCCCCTAGCATACCGCGATCACATGCGCACGCACGGTCACCAGCACCTCAAAAAGCGCAAACAGCACCCCAAAACAGCACCTGCACCAGCACCCAAAACAGGCATGCCCTAGCACCCTGCCATCAATCTTGCAAAAATGCGCCCGCACAAACACCACCTACACCAGCACCCCAAACTGCACGCCCCATAGCACCAGCCCGTCATTCTTGCAAATCACTTCCCCTCTTTAGAAGTTAGAACCCCTACAGCTTTCAGCTATCTGGGGAACTCAGCTAGAACTTGGTTTGAGACTTGTAAAACCGGGCCAAGTGATTTTTTCAGGGGATCAAAGGCCCCTTTCGATCCGGTCGGCTCCCCGCCTGTAGGCCCTGACCAGCAGCTCCTCCCGCAGCTGCGGCAGCACTTGGCGGCAGTCCGCCACCAGGCCGTCGATCACCGCCCTGGGATGCAACCGGGGCTCGGTTCTCGTAACATGTGGCTGTGGGTCAACCCCAATGGTACCATCTTGGGGTAGGTGCACCACCCATTTTAATCTATTTTAGCGGGGATTGGGATGTTCACTACAGGCTCGGTTCTGGCAAGATGTAGGGTTGGGGGGGGGGGTTAGCCCGGACTGAGGCGCAGACGCGGCGGTTGCCCCCCCCCACCCCCACCCACCCTCAAGTCCGTGTAGAGAAAAAACTTCAGAGATCGCCGTCCCGGGTCTAAAAAGTGTCCACGGCAGAGGTATGGCAAAACATAGCTTGGTCCCTTGAAGTAGGATCAGGGCGTAATTTTTCGCCAACAAGGAAAAGAAACTGAGGTTACTAAGCTCTCCCCGTGCAAGGGGACAGGTCGGTTCCCAAGGAAAGTAGTCTTTCCATATCATCCGGTCAGCTTCCATGTTTGTTGGAAGGAGAATCAAGAATGCGAGGTAATTCCTGATTTGAAGACTGGGGGCCTTAGAAAAAACTCCCAGTTTGTGCCAAGTCAGTACCCTTCTGGATGGCAGTCCTTGATCGGGCCAATCTCAATAGCCCGCGCAAACACGCTCGCATCATTTGGTAAGTTTGCCACACGCCACGGTTGGTTTGGGCAGCAAGCTGCCCACTAACAGCACTGGAAGGCGGCTTAGTTGCTGGTGCAGTGACTCAGTGCAAGAGAATGCGGCTGTCCGGGTCTGCCGTCCATTTCAGGTTGAACGATACCAAGCTATGACAGAGAGCTCGCCGTGGCAAGAGCTCTGATGCGATGGTTTCTCCTTTGTCAAAGCCATCTGCAACTTATGCCCAGTGCATCCTAATGCTAAAAATAATGCCTCTGGCCAGGCTCCCAGCATCCCAAGCAGGCCAACGAGAAATAACATAGCAACCCCCATCTCAGGACAATGACCGCTTTTCAGGGCTCAGACTAGGCCAGGGGTAGACATTTGCAATGCTTCAAGGGGTGCCTTGGGCGCCCTTGTCGCATGCAGTTGGCTCATGTGCACAAAGCTCAGAGGAACAACATCCGTGCAAAGCAACAAAGGGCTCATCACGCAGCAGTGCCAGCATCGTCCTCACAAGCACCTGACTGCGGCGAACGGGCTGCGGTTGCTTGAGCAAATAGATGCGCAAATGCAGTAAGCCAAATGTAGGGGCAGTCACAATGCTTGCAGTCATGTTGAGGGGAAGCTGTCCACCAATCGGCTTCAAAAAGTCCCGTTAGAAAGCAGCCCGCGTCTCCCTTGCACAGATTTGCACCATGCAGACTTCCACATATTCCCAGTTGCCCAGCGACCGGTTTTGAACGAAACCCAAGCAATAGATGGGAAACGAAGACCTGGGGCTGTGGATCGCGCATGAGGCGCTGACCAAGCAAGACCAGCAATAGGACAGTCTGTCTAACCAGACCAAAGACCAGAACACCGTGCAAGAGAACAAGAGAGGTGAGCACAATGGAAACCAATTTCAGTCAACAACTGATTTTTGGACACCCTCTGCCTGCGCACCAATGAAAAACAAACCATTAAGTAAGCTGAAAAAAAAAAACACGCACAACACCCCAACACACGTAGCACACACACACACACACACTCGCCAACAAGCAAGAAAAACACGAGGGGACCGAGGCGCGTGATGTTGCTCCGGAACTTGGTCCAGTCCACCTTTGGGGCCGCGACTTCCTCCGACCTGCGAGGGCTCACCGCCCCCAAACTGCCATGGGAACACGAGGCCACCTTGGGGTTGAGTTCAACGGGAACCCCCCCCAAAAAAGAACAGGGAAACACCCGCAACAAATAGAAATAACCTAAAAAAGGAAGGGTGTTTCCCTGTTCCCTCAACAGGGAATATAATGGAACTTCTTGGGGAAGGCCATGCCCTGCAATTAGGAGACCCCTCCCGAACCGTAGCAAACGAGCTTCATGTTCTGTGCAGGCAGGCGCAACAAATGAAAGGCAAAAAACACCATTACACAAGAAGTGGCCAATGGCCGAATTGCTAGGGGGTAACAGTATGTCCCCGCTGTAGCTGTCTGAGCCGAAGCTCATCAATCCTTACGAGGCCCGGCAAAGGGAAGACATGTCAATTCAAGCGAATTGCCTTGTAGTTCTTGTCGGGTGAGCAAGTTCTAAAAATCTACGCGTATACAACAGCCGAGCGAACTCCTGCCCACGAACAAACCCACAAGCACTCACACCCCTTCACAAGCATCAACCTTGCTACATGCTGCTCTTCCATCATCACAACCCTGACTCCCAAACACCGAAACAAGCACAGCATCACACAGAGTCATTCACAGCCACAAGAAGACACAAACACACACAATATCACTCCCACAACCACCATAAAGAACATAAACAAGTGGCAAACACGCAACTAAGCGAAAATGCAAACACATTCACAGCCAACGAAACACACACGCACACAGAAGCAGACACACAAACACACACACACACACACACACACACACACACACACACACACACACACACACACACACACACACACACACACACACACACACACACACACACACACACACACACACACACACACACACACACACACACACACACACACACACACACACACACACACACACACACACACACGCACGCACGCACACACGCACACACGCAGACACGCAGACACGCAGACACGCAGACACGCAGACACGCAGACACGCAGACACGCACACACACACACACACACACACACACACACACACACACACACACACACACACACACACACACACAGACACGCAGACACGCAGACACGCAGACACGCAGACACGCAGACACGCAGACACACACACACACACACACACACACACACACACACACACACACACACACACACACACACACACACACACACACACACACACACACACACACACACACACACACACACACACACACACACACACACACACACACACACACACACACACACACGCAGGCACACACACAGACACACACACACAGACACACAGACACACACACAGACAAACATACACACACACACACACGCGCACAAAACAAAACAAAAAAAAAAACACACACACACACACACTTCAACTCCCACACACACACACACACACTTCAACTCCCACACACACACACACCACACACACACACATCTTCACTCATTTGAAATCAGAGGGACATAAGGACTGGCCAATCTCCCGAACTTAGTACACAGGCCTCGAGGATGTCGAGCTGCTCTTGCCCGACAGGACGCCTGACGACCGTGGTTGTGGAAAACTTGTATGAGCAAGCAACTGCAAGTGTAGAAAACCATGGAACGGTGTGGCCATGGATAAAAATCCCGTACCCCCAGTAAACATCCCAATCCCCACTAAAATACACTAAAATGGGTTGCAAGTGTAGGAAACCATGGAACGATGTAGAACAAGTGCAAAACCATAGAACGATCCATCTATATAGAACAAGTGTTGAACAATACGGTAGGACGACTAAGTGGTGCAGTTGTCCAGCGGCAACATTGCCCACCAGAAACTGCACCAATCCGATGCCCACCAACCTGCAAAACTGATGGGGGGCCTACCCAGAAGCGATATCCTGGCACATAGCATTGTCTGTTACTCACATGGGTCGTTGACGAGCCATTGTTCAGAGGATACGATGGAAAGGTGCTCTGGGTATAGATAATAAATTATGCGCGGAACCTGAATGAACCTGAACGAGAGAGGTCCATCCTGTTCGTGAACCCCTTACTTGCGGCGAGACGGTTCAAGGTGGTTCAGAACTGCTCATTGGGGTGTTTCAAGGCAATCCAAACGGACAACTACTATTATTGGGAACTCATGCAGGCACAAACCCAAATGTACCTTTGACCTTCAAGCTACGTACGCAGCTGGGAGTCACAGCCCTGCATTTGTTTCCTGAAGTACTAGCTCTTGCGTGGGCCCTTCACAACTAGGTCCTCCAGTAGAGTGGCTAGAATAAGGATACCCTCCAAAAGGGTAGAAAGGGCACTACTGGGGGACCTAGGCAATCTTCTACCTGATCTCTCATAGTTTTTGAATGCTCCAAGGGTCACCAAGGCACACACTGCAGAAGGACTGCAAAGAAACCAAAAGCCGTCCACAAGACGATTTGCAGATGTGGCGCCTGACAACATCCTGACATCAGGCGCCGAATCACAGCCTGAGGAGTGCGGACAAACAGAAGTCAAAGAGGGGTCCTGACACATCCTAAAGCCTACCGCCGCAACATGTCGGCAGCAAGCGGCCGCCGCCTCTTTTAGTTTCTCCCCGAGAGGGCAATCTACACACACAAACGCCCGCGGCACACACACACACAGGAAAAGCATTTCATAAGGTTTCTCTCCGACGAACGGCCATAGTTCTGGAAGTTGATTCCCCATTCTTTTCAGCCATCGTTCTTTTCAAGAACCAGCCATTCTTCCAGGATGTTTGGTGGTTTTGTCGAAAGAAGGATTCCTGGAGAGAATGGGGAAGCTACCCCTAGTTTCCGAGCGGCCACAAAAAGCGGGGGGGAAAGGAAACAACTGGGTGCCGCGGTCACACATCTCGTGCAACAAACACAAATCTGCAGCTGACGCCAGAGCAAATGCCGGGGTGAAGAAGCATACCATGCGCTGCATGCAAACTTCTACACAACCCTCCTAGCACTAAAACGGACTGCACAACACGAACATGGGCTTAGGGGGGTGAACCACTAATAAATGTGTCACTGGAAACCATCCCTCAAAAACAATCGCCCCCAAAGTGATGCCGCCACGAAGCGCTGCATTGAGTGCATGAGCCGCAAGCTCCTGAAGGATGCAGCAAGCTACGCTCAAGCCAATGGGCACCCGGGGGGAACCTTGGTTGCTGTGACTCCCCTGCAAAAAGTTTAACTTTTGGGGGCTTGGTGGAGATTTTCCAAAAAGTTATTAAAGTCACAATCCAACCCAATAGCACTGTCGCCATGACTTGCTTTTTCAGGCGTATCCTCATGCTCATGGATCCATGCGCAAGAAAACCTCTGTTCTCAATCCCATTTTGGATTGTGAGATTCAATGAGGGGCCGTTTGGTGGACATGGTGGACATCATTCTGTGCCAACTATGGTTGAGGTTTCTTCCGAGTGAAGATGAAGGCACTTGCTCCTGGCTTGTGTCTCCCGCTGTCGGCGTTGCTCCGCTTCTATCCTAGCTTGCATGATGCGCGGGTTGGGCCAAAGAACACGGAATAAACCAAAGTGGCTGAGGTGTTTTTTTGTTGCATAGCCCTGGCATTGGCCTAACCCTGGTACAGCCTGGCCTGCATGAAAGGAGACACTAACAAACAAAGGTTTGGGGTGGGTTTAGGGTAGTCCGTTTAGGCTCACATTGTTTTCAACATCCTCAGCATCACCAGGCTTTGGTTGGCTGGGTTTAGGGTGGGTTCCAGGTCCGGATGGGTTCCAGGCCTATTGAGAGCAAATTTGGGGGTGGTTGTGCTTGAGGTGGTGCCAATTTTAAACCCACCCTAAACCAGCCCCAAACCCATCCGAGACCAACCCCAAGAAGCCCCACCATAAACCAGCACCAAGCCATCTCAAGCGCAGCCACCCCCAATTTTGCTCTCAATAGGCTGGAACCCATCCGGAGGCAAGCCTGAGCCAACCTGGAACCAACCAAAGCCTGGTGATGCTGAGGATGTTGAAAACAATGCTGAGGATGTTAAAACGATGCCGGGCCTTAACCTACCCTAAACGGCGACGGACTACCCCAAATCTTCCCTAAACACCCTACCGAGGCGCCAACCAACCAACCAACCAACCAACCAACCAACCAACCAACCAACCAACCAACCAACCAACCAACCAACCAACCAACCACCTACCAGGGTTAGCCCTGTGCCAGGGCTAGGCAAAAAAAACAACCTTTCCAAAACAAAGTGCTTGGACAAAAAGCGGCGGCAGCAAACTTGAATCCAAAACAACAAGCGACAATCCCAAAACGATGGCATTAAATCCAGAACCAACAAGTGCCACAATCCAAAACCAACACAATGCAAGTTGAAAGCGGCAAATTGCCGTCCAAAACCAGCATGTTGCAAACAACTTGCCAAGTTGAAGAAAATAGAAACCAACCGGTTTTCTGTGGGCAACTGAGATCCTGTCAAGGATGCATGAGTCTGACAGGCAAACGAACCTGTTGGGTCCCCAATCAGCGCGTGCTGGCGTCTTGCGTCAAAGGGTGAGCTGTCACTTCTGCAGAGCGGATGCCCTTCGCTTTCGGCTAGTTTTTCTGCGCATGTTGCAGGAAAGTGGCTGGTTTCGTGGAATACTTGTTGATTAGAAAGGTGGTTCTTCGCGAAGTTGCAGTTCTGAATTTTGCAGGCCACCGCGCAACAAGGTGGCGATCTGGCGCCAAATTTTCAGGTCGGGCCGCTTCGCAAAGTTCCGCATGCTGCGGTTGCCCATGGATGCGAAGGGATTGTCGTAGACCTGCGCGCAGCAAGGTTCAGCAACGTGTGGCTGTAAAGTAATTACTGGTGATGCACCTAAGAAACCCTGGAATGATGATTCACCTGTAATTAAATGCCAACAAACAATGGTTTCCCATGCTTTCAAAGTGGTGCAGGATGGTGCAGGATTTTGTCCATCCACAGTATCTTGCAAGGGTCGGACACTTTCGGATTTGAGGGGGTCACTACCTCCCCAATCGTGCCTTATCCAAGCCAAGCGAGATAGCTCGGCTCTTCGCGGTTTCTTTGCTGATCTTCTCCATGTAAATGGCGTTCCTGGGCAGGGGTGGCCGACCCAACCGCAACCATTAAAAGCTACATCAATGCAGAATACGGGCGGGGATGGGGGGGAGCTTCCTGTTGCAGCTGACCAGTTAGTGACCCCCAAGTCTTCCCAGCTGTTTCCTAAACCAAAGCAAGCCTCATCAGCCTCGTCATGTCGTTCTGTGATCTCTCGTCCCGTGAGGTACCTGCAATCCCTTGGGCCTCGTTCCAATTCGAAGGGCAAAACACGACGCCACTTCAACTCTTTCCAGTATGACCAGGGCCCCGCCGGATTCATGCTAGTCTGTGGGGGGGGGGGGGGGGTTCAGAGCCCTTGACAGTTCAACCTTTGGCCGAGCTTCTCCAACGCGTTCATCGCCATGGTGAGAGCTTTAGCCCACCTCGTGCCCTCCCCCCCCACTCGGCAGCGGCCGGCGGGGCCTCGTGTCTCAAATCTGAGCCACAAGCTGCGGAACAGGCGGCCATGCATGGGCCTGGAACACGGCCAAGCACCTGGACCAAACAGTTGCTCTCAACTCGGTCGCTTTAAAACCAACACGGGAATAAACACTGCCTGGGTTCTTCCATTACCTCTCAGATTGCATGTCAGACATGTAGCTGTTCTGCCTCGTGTGCTTTTGGCCAAGCCCCTGGCCTTTGCAGCAAAAAGCGCACAGGGTACAAAAAATGGGCTCCCTGATGCTGCCCAATTTTGTGCTGATCACCTTGCAGCACGAAATGGTGAGCCAAGTTCCCTTGAACAGGTGATGGTAAAACGTGCTCAACAAGAACATACATAAATGCCGGCGAACTTGGGGCAAATAAAAACCACATGCTTGCTCCAGCATCAAAGGCACCAATGCAGGCAGGGCGCTCCATGTTCTCTATGTCCCGGTAGCCTCGGCAAGCAAGCACCAAGTGGGACTTCTGCGCTTTGATTGCTGCAACGTAACAAAACGTGGCATGATGTACACGCAACAAAAACAAAAGGGAACGAAAGGTGATGTAGCAGCCACCCGCTCCACAAAAAAACAAACACAAACAAACACAAACGCAAACGCACACGGAGTTTCAGCGCTCAGAGGCAGTGCCCGTCACAAAGGCAAACCCAGAAACCTCGCATGCAGAATGTCAAATACCTGAGGAGCGGAACTATAAGGGGCAAATGGGCCCTCCAGCCAGGAAGCGAAAACCTCCCTCCACGTCAGGCTCATTCTCCTCAGCCAACATGCGCGGAGGGCCGACAAAGGTTCACCTCGCTCAGAAAACCGACGGCCATCCACTGCATGTTAAAGAAAAGAATCCAAGCAGCAAACCTGCCTGCTTCATCTTACTTGCGCAGTTTCTGAGTCCCAACAAATATATACTTGGCTCGCTGACGCACTCTCCAAAAAACAAAAAGCAACCGCCATGGCTAGCAACGTGCCAGGAAAATATACATATAAGTGCTGCGTGCAAAAAAAACTCACAGTGATCAAATCTGCCAAAAGCGGGGCGCTGGGCCTGGGGATCTTTGATCACAAATGTTGGGCATGCGCGGCAAAGTCAATGCGCGCTCCAAGGGCAAGGGCAGGGCGCCTCTAGCAGTCCGGGCTGATCTTTGCCAATAGCCCTGCCAATGCCAAGGAAATAATACCCTTTAGTCAAAAAGAAACCAATCTGCCGGAAAACTCCATGTTTTGAGAGCATCTGTTGGAGCCCCCTTCCCCCCCTTCCGCCGGCGAGCATCTGTCCAGTCCGCGCTGAAAGCCGGCTCTAGGGCTGCATTCAACGTCTACATAAGTCGCCTTCCAAAGGCCCAGAGGAAACTAAAACCAGTCAACACCCAGGTTTGTTTCCATTGAGCCCCAGAGTCGGTCCGTTCCGTTTGGTTTCCCCTGAAGGGCCCCACAAAGGGCGTCCCCAAACAAAACGTCGCATGAGCAGCGCATGTGCTTTGCGGGGCTTTCAGCGAAGTTCCTGTAGCTGACAAAACCTGCAGCTGAGCCACGTCTACGAAGGAGACTCGCATGGTGCTGCGCTTCTGCCTGTGTCTCACGCGCCTCGGGGGAAGAAAGGCGTTGAGTTCGAAAAAGTACCCTCCCTGCCACTAACATACTGTGGCACCTGTGGGAGGGTACATTCATGGAGAATCAATTTCTTCTTGAAGGGGCCTCTTGCCAGGTTCCACGTTAGTGGAAGGGAGGCTAGGTCTCGTAGCCGAATCATGCCATGTTGCTTGGCAGTTCAAAACCAGCATGGCAGTTCACATGAGAAACATTCTGTCGACCAGGCCCCCGTCCCCGTCCCCAAAAAAGGCCCAGGTGGCCTCGGTTCTGAGGCTCCGACGTTGGAAACCTCTTCTTACTGCAGATCTGCTTGTCTTCTGCCGCCTGTCACCAGGGTTTTTGTCCAACCCCTTGTTTCAAGATGTTCGAACCACACGGGTCGGAATTCAAATTGGGGAGCCCCCTTCATGGACATCATTTGGGCGGAGAGAAAATCATGTCCACCAACCACTTTCGACGTGGTTGTCCACTACAAAATCATAGCCATAGGCCATATGTTGATTAAACCACCGTTTGGCTTCCCTTCACAAAGATGGACAACATCTAACACGTACAAGTGGCAGCTCTCTGTGTCTTTCTAGGGAAGGCCGAGACCTGCCAGTGCCCTTGTTGGGTGCGTCTGAGTTGGCCACTCACCGATTCCCTAGGCTTTACCACGCAAACTGCAGCGCATCATGCCGTGGAGTCGTCACCCCCAGCCCACCCAACCGTCCCAACCCGTCCCGCCGCACCTTTTCGACAAAGCATTTGGCGCATGCCCCAGGTTGCCTTCGGCTCTGGGGTCCGCAGGCTGTACACCGTGGACACATTTCTCTGCGCTCGGCAAGCGTCGGTGCCAGCCATTTATCCGAGTTGATAGTGCCCAACCGGAAGAAACCACTAAGGGCGTCCCAAGGAGATCGCCCAAAAAATTCAGGGAGTAGAACTCTGTGGGCCTGTCGAAAGGCAACCAGGCATTTGACAATCCACTGGCGGCTTTTGCCCCAAGAGTTTGTTTGCCCCAAGAGTTCGGGCAAACTTCCACTGCAAAGCACCTGGAAGGGTTGAACCATTTCATCAAAACCAAACAACCAAGAAGCACAAACACATCGGAAGATTTCCACCCGACCCCGAACAAAAAATCAAACAAAAACGCATAGAGCAACCACATTTGCCCCTTGGAGATCTTCCACAAAAAAGGCACCAAACATGACCACTTTCGGAGGTTTAGAGCCCCGTCCTCCAGTAGAGAGCTTAGAATAAGGGTACCAACCTTTTTCTGTAGTCCATTTCAGTAGGGGGAACCTAGAAATGACGAGCCTGGCCCCGTGGATCCCCGTGGCCCTCAGAGCAGCTTCAGCTCCTCAGCTGTTCAGTGACTCTGGAGAAAAAAAAACACCACAAACAAAGACCATGTTTCATGGGGCACCCAACAAAAACACCACATTTTTCCGTGGGGCACCCAACAAAAACACCACATTTTTTCGTGGGGCACCCAACAAAAACACCACATTTTTTCGTGGGGCACCCAAACAAAACACAACATTTTTTTTGTGGGGCACCCAAACAAAACACCAGATTTTTCGTGGGGCACCCAACAAAAACACCACATTTTTTGTGGGGCACCCAAACAAAACACCACATTTTTTCGTGGGGCACCCAACAAAAACACCACATTTTTTGTGCACCCAAACAAAACACCACATTTTTTCGTGGGGCACCCAACAAAAAACACCACATTTTTCGTGGGGCACCCAAACAAAACACCACATTTTTTGTGGGGCACCCAACAAAAACACCACATTTTTTCGTGGGGCATCCAACAAAAACACAACATTTTTTGTGGGGCACCCAAACAAAACACCACATTTTTTCGTGGGGCACCCAACAAAAACACCACATTTTTTTGTGGGCCACCCAACAAAAACACCACATTTTTCGTGGGGCACCCAAACAAAACACCACATTTTTTGTGGGGCACCCAAACAAAACACCACATTTTTTGTGGGGCACCCAAACAAAACACCACATTTTTTCGTGGGGCACCCAACAAAAACGCCACATTTTTTGTGGGGCACCCAAACAAAACACCACATTTTTTCGTGGGGCACCCAACAAAAACACCACATATTTTGTGGGGCACCCAAACAAAACACCACATTTTTTCGTTGGGCACCCAACAAAAACACCACATTTTTTGTGGGGCACCCAAACAAAACACCACATTTTTTCGTGGGGCACCCAACAAAAACACCACATTTTTTGTGGGGCACCCAAACAAAACACCACATTTTTTCGTGGGGCACTCAACAAAAACACCACATTTTTTGTGGGGCACCCAAACAAAACACCACATTTTTTGGTGGGGCACCCTCAAAAAAACAAAAAGGGACACCAAGAAGTGGTGCCACTGAACCGCCGAGGCTCCTTGCAGCCCATGGCGTCCAGCTGCTCCGTGGGCGCCGGGCCGATGGCCAGCACCGTGCGCGAGTGGGGGGCCACCTGACGGACGCGCCGGCTGCTGGGCGTGTGGGGGGGGCTCCGGGGATCCGCTGGGCCCGAAGCAGTCCAGGGGAAGCAGTGGAAACATGGGGAAACCCGTTTCTTTTGTGAGGAAGTAGTTGTTTTTTTTCAGGAAGTAGTTTTTTTTCAGGAAGTAGTTTTTTTTTAGGAAGTAGAAGAAAACTAGGGAGATGGCACGTGGAAATGGTGGAGATGGTTGGGGTTGGATGGTTGGATGGATGGATGCCTGGTTGGTGGGTGGGTGGCTTGCTTTCTTAGCCCAGGGGGAACCTGGTTTACAACCACATGGCAAAAGGGTCTGGAGATAACCAGTATCTAGATGCTGGATGGTCTACAAGAGTTTTACACGGCACGTTACGATGGGGCGAATTGGGTTATTAGTGCAAAACATTTTAGAACGAAGGGCCATAGGAGACGTGGAGCCTACGCAAACCAAACCAGATTGGACAGCTGGCTCCCCTCCTTATCTTTGAAGGGAAAGCAAGCAAATGAGTTCATGCTGAACAAGAACCTATCCCTAAACCAACACGCAAGGTTGCAAAACAATTCTTTCATGGGAAGGGAGCACCTGAAGAACCGCCAAATTTTGGAGTCGCGATGTTCATTTCGTATGACTTACAACTACCTTGTGTTCGCAACTGCTCTCGTGTTCGATGCATCTTCTCATGATCTGTGAAGATTCTGCGCAGACCTGCGACCTTGATCCGTACCCATGTGGCTTGGATTTGTTGGACAGTCCTGACCTCCAAGCCACGTCGGCCAAACCCCCACCCTCCCAAACCCTCCCGAAAGCACCAACTTGGTGTGTCACAACTAGGCCATCTATGGGGGGTTGACTGAGACTGACACTGAAACAGGCATCCTTACATCATACACCTGAAGATTGCAACTTGTAAATGGTGGTTTCCCTTTATTTTGGTGTTGAAAAAGCAACATGTTTCAAATGGTTGCAAAATGACTTTCTTTTAAGGAGCCCTGTGAAATGACACCATCCGGTGCCTGCGTGTGCCCTGCATCGCGGACCAGGTAGTGGCCTTGGCTGCGGTTCAGGAAGCGGCAGGATGTGTTAACCGAACCAAACCTAGCCCCCGTGCAACAAGTTCACATTTTGCCCCATGAAAAGAACTAGCCTGCGAACCACAGCAGCGGCATTGCAAAATTTTGGGCCAGGACAGAAATACATTAACATTCCCAAGCGCCATTCGCTTTGAAAGGAATTGATAGCCAGAGAAGAAACGACATGAAGCGACATCCAGTCTAACAGCTTGAAAGGCAAGCTTCGTCCGGCAAAGAAAAGGGGATCAGCTCCAAATCAGTAACCCTGCCACTTGGTTGCTGTCACTAACTTTGGGAGTTTAGTAGAAAACCCCTTGATTTCCCAAAAAGTTAAAGTCTAAAGATCCAACCCAATAGCAGTCAAGGCCAGTACTTGGATGCTCCAATTGACAAGTAACAATCAAACGTGTCGAAACCGTGGCTGTGAGCATCCAGTGAAAACATAGGATGCTTATGACATGGTTCTGGTTTGCCTGGTGGACTTGGTACCCAGACTCGTCTGAGTCCAGCACTGCAAGCCGTGGTCTGCGTAAGAGGGCGATCTCTTGCTGCCATTGTTTACCCATCTGTAGCCAGCTTAGTTTTACTGGGAGATCCAAGCAGTGAACTGTGTCATTGTGTAATGTGTGATTTGGAAGGCCACATCTTTTCGTGGGACAGCCGCATTGCGGCCGCAAGCAACACATGCACACACACTGTACACACACACACACACGCAAATCTGTGGCAACGCAATCAATCTATCTATCTATTGATCTATCTATCTAATCTATAAGGCGGATTTCAACGGCATGCAATCACATACGCAAGCCGATATTAATTTCAAGCCTCTAAACCAACCCCAGAAACAGACATAGGGCGTGAGCCACATTCAGGGGCTTACACATCCCTCAAGAGAACCGGCCGATTTCCTGGAGGATTTCCCGTGCTGGTTTCTAAGACTCACTTCCGTGGATGGGACAAAAAGGTCCTAATTTGCGTTTGTACCACTAAGACTTTCCAGGAACTCGGGGAGTGAGATTTCCCCGGCGCCTTTTACCAAATCACAGCAAACCTCGGAGCTCAGGGAGCTCAGGGAGCGAGGACAAAGGTGCTACAAATTCACCGCAAACCTGAGGCAGAGAGGTTCCAAGGCGCTGAGCTCTCGCTTCTCTGCGCGGGTGCAGAAGTCGCAAAGCTCCTCCTGAGCGAGGGGCCCGTGTCAAAACAACATGAAGCCCCATTCGCCTGTGAAGAACAGGTACCCGTGAAAAATGGCCAATGCATGCGCATATGTATATAAATATAAACATAGGTGTATATATATATATATGTGTGTAACTAAATTTAAGTGTCCTCTTGAACCTGATGCTGCCTTGTGCTGCCTGTTTGCGGGGCAACATTTATGAAGGAAAACCTAATTTGACAAACCAAAGTCGTCCAAGCACAAACCCAGGTAGGTTGCGGGAAACCGCACGGTAGGCAAACCCGAAGCAATGAACGGCATTGGTCAAAGAGGGGGGTCCCCAGAGCCCGACAGGGGCGGGGGTCCCTGAGGCCTGTTTAGGGTGCCATGATGATGATCTACAGGAAGTACCCTCCTTCCCTCTGACATGGCAACTGACACGGGGTCCCTTCAAAAGCAAATTCATCTTCCAGGTACCTCCTAACAGGTGCCATGTTAGATGGAGGAAGGGTATTCGTCAAAGTGAATTGCTCTGATTCTTGGCCTCTTCAGCTCCCCAGAGTTGCCTCCACCCCATTGTTTGCAATCTGCTGCATGTTTCAAAACGCCTGAGAGGTTTGATCCGTTGAAAGCTAAACCCGGACATGACATACTTCCATCTAAACTCCAAATAAAACATGACAACATCTACGGGTACACACCCAGGGCACTGCATACCTGTCCTCGCTGGAGACTTTCAACGCGATCTTCATGGCGCCTGCTCGGCTTCTACGTCAACACGCCTTGGAAAGCCCATCGCAAGCCTAGCTTTTCTGCCCTTCGGGGCGGAAAGAAAGTGAGCTCACAGAAACCTGCTTGTAGATCCCAAGTGTCCGCACCCAAGAGGAAGGAAGCAATCCTGCACGCAAAAGCATTACCTCTTGGGAGTGTCTGCCTTGTAAAGGCCTTGCCAGGGTCTTATGATATATTGTATGCAAGTCATGCAAGGCCAAACGATTTTGACAGCGGACTTTGGTTGCCAGTACTTGTTGTGCCTGGGAGGGACCGCTTGTTCAATATGCACACACACATTCCACGACATGCTGCGCATCCGATACTTGACCCGCCACCTACTCCCACTCCCAATCCTTTAGCACCACCATCACACTAACACCATGGGGCTGGGCGGGAGGGAGGGGGGGGGGAGGGAGCTCCCTCCCCTCCCCTCCCTCCCCCCGAGCCCCCTATGATAACAAGCAACTAAACTCCAGATTTGGATGCTTGGATGTTCGGATCATTGACATGTGTTGTCCGTCCCACGATGTGCTGACGATCCTGGTGCCTGAGGCCTCCCACTGGTGCAGGTAGCCGTTCTTTTGTGCCAGCGCCGAGTGATAGGCGCCCAGCACGGCGTGCCCGCACTGCGCGGCAATCTTGCCTGGCACCGGCCTATCCCCCAGCAAACTCACATGCGGAACCCAACAAGGGTCCCCCGAACTGAGGTTCCCCGTGGAAATGATGTAACTACTCAGTTGAGAAAGCAAAGGCCTTCACATGATCTCGTTGCGGGTCCGGGGTGCCGTTCGAGAGAGATGCAAAAAAACAATGGCCAGTGTGCTTGCGCAATACGGGCTCAGCACAAAATGTCGCAGTGCAGAGTCAGACGCTCGTCCAGTGGCAAGTTCCTCATAGAAGGGCAGACGCGACAAACTAGTGGCAATAGACTTGCGGCTTGCAGCTTGCGAAGGAAACATTGCCAAGCCCTTCAGGCTCATCGCATGGCGCACAAACAACATACCAACCACGCAACAGTCTGCTAAAAAGAGTAAAGCATCAGTTGGGGTATTGAAAATCAAGCCAGCAAACAAACCAGCCAGCGAACAAGCAAGCAAACAACAGCCGTCCGTGCCACACACACACACACACAAGTTGCTTGATGCAGGTGGCTAGGCCATGACGTCTTGGCTCGCGCCTTTCTGCATGCCCAGGTCGGTTCGCACCAACATGACCATCTTCAGCTCCCCTCGGGCAGCCCTCGGAGCAATCCGCTCTGAAGGACTTCGCTCTGAAGAACCCCCGCGGCAGCAGTATCGTGAGAGGACGCAGCCCAAGATGATGCCCCAAAAAAGGCCAAGCCTGGGCAGAATGTGGCGAACGTCGCTTGTTCAAACGAAATGTTCATATCTCAGGGTCCTGACAAAGGACCGAACGCAGAAAGCCAACAAATCGAAAGGGTGGCTTTCCAAAACTGCGCCGAAATCGAAAGAGCTTTTGCTTTGGGGTTGCTTTGCCTCTCAGGGATACTCTGTTGGCGGCGCCCGCATAAATGGAGACCTCCATCCGGGCCCTTGTACAAAACTTGCCAAACTTCCTGACATATGAAAGGCTCTGAAAGGCAAATAACGGGCCCGTGACTCTTGCAAGTTGCCGTGAACATGTGTACGTCTCAATTAATGACCCGCGATGTTTGAAACTCACCAACTGTCACATCAAGCAAGAAACAACAACACAACTTCTTAGCAGGTGAACTCGTGACTCAAAAGGAGCTCAGGCAAATCAAACATAGGCATAGGCAAACCTTGTGATAGCATTTGGCGAATGATCATATGTCCCACCCAAGTACTGCACCACTGGACGACCCATTAAGTGACAACACAGTCCAATGCTTGACTACCATCTCCTTGCAGATCTCCTGGCAATGCTGACCCAGGATTAATAAACCCGTCCCATTTTTAGGGGGGTGAGGAGACCCCCCCCTTGTTAATCAACCGGGGGTTTATTAATCCGAGCTTATCATTAGCTCCGAGGAGGTTCCGAAAGGCTGGCTCAAGGCAAACTTGGAGTACCAGCTGCTAGCATAGGTGGCCTTTTGTAAAAATAGATGGCCCTGGCAAATGGAATAAGACCCATCCAAACCAGTGCCATCGATTTCTGGCCAAACGAACCTGAAAAGGAGACCTATGGCTGCTAGGTTGATCCTTCCCCAGCAGTTCCTTGCCGAGAAGCGCGGCCAGGAAGAAAGGCTCTTCCACCAGTTCCAGCACGAAAAGCACCGATTCCGCAGCATGCATCACGTGCAACAAGTTCAGGCGATGGGTTCTGCCCCCACCAAACTCCCCAAGGGGAAAATAACACCTTGGTGAACAGGGCCATGTTTCTTCAAACAAATGCCATACCCTCCAAGCCTTGATCAATGTGGAGAACAACAAGTTGCGTGTTTGCTCCAGAAGTATCCGACGGAAAGAGGAATGCCTGATGACAAGAAGGTGCAAACTGCCAAGCGTTGCAAAGTCCCAGCAAAGGTCCTAGCTTTGCTTGTTGCTGCCATTTTGCATTTGCCTGATAACAATCCCATATTAGCTGAGGAATTCGGGAAAATGAGATGCCTTCTTCGACTCATCCGAGTGTTGAGCCTAGGCTGCTGCGGGACGTGAGCAACCGAAGCTCTGACAGTAAGCACATGAAAATTGGGCGCTAGCGGGGCACAAGTTCTGCAGGCGGCGGCACAGATTTCGTCTCACTTCAACAGAACTTCAATCGTAGGATACCCGCCCGGTGCACAACCTGACAAGACTGTTGTACGAAAGGCGGAAGGGCTTCATACTACGGTAAACAGACTGATTGCAACGGCGGACAATGCAAATGAGCGCCAACACTTTTTGTCGGATGCCGCAATCTGCGTGGGAAGCGCCGTGTCTTTGCCAGCTCGAAATTTTCCCTTGCCCTTGGTCACACGTGGGTCCTCAGCAAGACCAGCTTCATACCCCGAAGACTCCATTTCGCAGCATCGTGAGTAACCAAGCGAACCACCCTTCAAGAACCAACAGGAAAGTCGCTGGTTATCCAAAATGGCGGTAGCTGGAATCCACTAAGTAAAGCAGCAGCACTCAGTACCAACACCAGCGCCGCACCATCATCCAGCACTGCGCCAGCAAATTGCAGCAGCATCTGCAGCAGCAGCAGCGAAAGCATCAAGAGCAAAGCAGCCACGCCGACAATAGATCAAGAAACAAACAAAACCAAACCTAACCAAGCCAAGCCAAACCAAACCAAATCAACCGACCAGCCAACCAAGCAAACAAAAAGCCAAACGCAAACCAAACCAACCAACCCATCAGAAACAGCACCACGTGATCAATCAGGACACCAGCTAGCAACCATGTAAGTCAAGTGCAAGCCAAGCAATACAACTACTCCATGCTTAACGCCCGATGTTCAGAAAAGTGAATGCTTGGCTGCCAGCAGGCTGCTCAAGTGGCAAGCATTTAAGGGGCTCTGCAAAACTTGTTGGTGCCATCAGCCTCCTGGGGAATCGCTTGGCTTCAGACGAAGGAACTAGCGAGCACAGCATCCCGAGAATTTACACCACGGAGCGCTGGTTCACTTGCTATGGGCTGACCTTCATGGCGTCGCAGCATGCAGGATGCAATGAGACCCACATTGTCGCCAATAAGCAAACACAACCTGATTGTGGCCAGCTCCAAACATTACATGAGAGTTTAATCACCTAATGAGAATAGAACTGTAAGCAACACAGAGCGTTTGGCCCTGCTGGGGTTGTCCAACGGCATTCAACGCGGCAGTTGACGGAAATCGGCACAGCAACTCACAGTATACCCAAAATTAAACCCAAGCTACCAGAGTACAAGCAATGTAAGAAGTCACGTGGGTAACTGATACACGCACGCGCAACACGTGACAGTGCACCGAGTTGTTGATGTTCAGAAGGGTCCAACTGCCGAGACACAATCTCTTCACGGCCCAGTCGCCAGGGCAAGCCGTCCTCGTGCGACCGGGTCCAGGACTCTGTGAACCCAGTCAAGTGGCAGTGCCCCATGTCACAAACCTCAAGAAGTCTCTCAGCTGCGGGATTCAAACATGCAACAAACTCTCCCCACAGCTGGGGACGCCACAAACTCACCAGAGCTTCCAACACAGTCCTTATAGACAGACTCAAGGCAAATACAACGGGTTTGGTGCGTGCGTGTGTTTCTAGGGGGTGGTGTTTCGGATCCCAGGAACCGTTTCCTTGAGGTTTCCGTCCTCCGGTGTGAAATAGGGCGGAGGGCAGAAGCGCAGGGTCTCCCAGGTCCAGTCTGGGCGTGCAATCTGCGGCCACCAGGAGGTCTTGGAGGCGTCTTGCACCTCGTCTACCAGTGGGCCTGGCCAGTATGCATAAAGCCAGCGCCATCCGATGACGTACTCCATGATCTCACCTTCCTTAGGGTAGGAATTTCAATTGGGGGGCCCTCAGGTCGACATCAAATTTAGGTGGGGATTTATGACCACCAACCGTGAAGAAGGGTTGGTTCATTAAAGTTCATAACAGGTACATGTTTGCCGTGTGGGAAATCCATTTTCTCGCCTCACGGAATGGGGGCGGACAAAAAACAGGCTCATGGTATCAGTCCAAATGGAAATTGGACTCTTCAACTTTCCACGCAGGGACCTACGCTTGAATTCGACCAAAGATCCTCGCCCGCATCGTCGCTTTTCAGCGGGTCAGGCCCGTAAAAGCGTAACTTGACCAAACGCGAGTAGGTGGGGGGCGCGTAGCCACGGGCGATGTAGATGGGCCGCTTTCGGCGCTCAACCAACTGAGGCAAGTAGGTATCCTTCAGGGTTGGTTGCATTGGTTCTCTCACTTGCCAAGCAGCTCCGGAAATTAAATGGAACTTGGGCCTCAGCCAAAACTACACGACAAGTGAGGAAACCAAAAAGGTTCAGAGGGCGACAAGGATGTGCACGGGACACTGTGAAGATTGACCGGTTGAGGCACAATATTGCATGATCAAAGGGGGGTTGTCGGATGCAGGATGACGCAGCAGCAATTTCTCTATGACAAATCTTGCTGGCCACAGGCGCAGAATTCCAAGCAGGCTGCATCTCCACTGATGCCGTGTCAATGGACTTCCAAAGTCGAAAAGCAAGAGGTGCCACTATTCAGGATTGGGCCCAGCCCATGTGTGCTTAAACCACTCACAGGGTCTGAGCAGGATCCTTTTGGTTGCCATTAAAGACAACCGGGGCCTGGTTGCTTTAACAGGATTACTGCTGCCTGACATGCCCTCCCTCCAACATCCTTGTGGCACTGGAAACAACTGTGCAAGCAGTCAAGTCAAACCGGTCAGTATACGGGCATCACTACCACAACCCGAAATGCAGCGACGGCAACAACAGCAGAACATGAACTTTGCAAGCCAACAAACGCTGCACATGACCAGCTAGAGCGTCCTTGTGGGGACCCCAAGCAACGCCCTTCACGAAGAAGTCCAGCTCCTCATCCGAGAGGTAGTAAGGCAAATCCCTGGCATGGGGCCTCTGCATGATCTCGAAGATGGCCTTCTGCTTGAGGTTAATGTTCTGCCTTGCGGTGAACAAGCATCTCAGATACAACCAGTGGATTTCCGGGAGAGAAATCTCAGATGCAACCACTGAATTTCCAGGGGAGGGAAAGAATCGGCATCCATTGTTTGGGAAGGGTTAGATGTAAAGGAAATGGAAACCCTTCCCAAAAAAGAGTTGAAAAGAGGGCACCACTGGGCAACTGGGAAAAACGGAAGAAACCGCCAGTTGCAACCAGTGACTCAAATGGCGGGACACGAAATTAAATGGAACCCAAATGGTAGGACACAACGACACCGCCGCAAATCACCATGGATCCCCAAAAACCAGCATGTTTAGAGGAACCTTGTGGCCAAATATTTACGTATTATCATCCGATGTTCATTGCAATAATTGTTTTTCAGGAAGTAGCTAGTAACCCCCAACTATTTAGCCGATTTTAGGCCCTTGCATGGCTGCTCCCGATCCCAGAATGCAAAAGCCCTACTCCCTGGCAGCCCGGCTGCCACACCGGCATCTCATCGCATCCATGTCGACCAACTGCTCGGGCCGTACGGCGCTTGAGCCGAACACCAAGCGCTGACGTTTATAAACAACCCTGGCGGCTACATAAGGAATAAAACAAGCAACTACACCGAACATGACAAAAGACCCCTGAACAAATACTGGTCCAAAAGCCGCCGTTGGTCGGGCTGTAGCACCTTGAACAAGACTGGGTGGGGTGCCTTCCCCCCCCCTCCGAGCAACAGGCGTAACTGTCGTATCTGTTGCCCGCTTGAGTGCAAAAGCCTATTTGTTTCCAAAAGGTCTACGGGGCTTAGGTCACTCCAAGAACTAACCACTCGCTTCCTGAGTTGATTGGCCAAAAAAAAAACAAACTTTTTGTTTACCACCAAAATGGTCTTCCCAAAAAGTTTAAAGTTCCTGAACTCAGGAAGTGAGACCAAGAAAAGGCACGCCAACCCAGTTGTGGCCACCAGGTCTGTCGCAGGCCTCATCTAGCAGCGCCGCCGCCAGCTTCCGCCGCGCCGCCGCGTCTTGTGGCCGCCGCGGCAGCTTGCGCCTGATGGCTCTGTGTTTCCGGTCGCCATGGGGGCTTTCGGAATAAATTTCAGAGTTGTTGTTGCTGTTTTTGCTTTAACAAAAACCAAAAAAGAAACTAGACAAGTGGTGTTTTTCCTGTCAAGGCCTCCTTTCAAACACCATTCAGAAAGGGGTGCAAAATGTTGAACAAGGCACCGCTCAAAAACCGACTGATTCCCACTGAAAAGGTGATACTCCTTACCGAAATCCAAGATGGCCTGGCATTCAAGACGTGCATAGGGGCCGTGGTTTTCTACTTTAGCCTCCCGGCAGCTACTGCGGTTCCTATGTTGCCCCTTTAATCATCACCCCACCAATTCAATTTTACTTCAAATTGGCCCGAAAGGGGCAGCTTAAACCACCAAACGGGGCAAATATGCCAAATTATGCCAAAGCCTTTTACTACGCGCACTCAATTTTCTTGGCCCCTTCCCAACTTGAGGGGGTTATGGGCGGCCTTCCTTTCAATTTCTGAAAGCAAAGCTCATCCAAACCTGGCTTGACATGGCCAACGTCCGGGAACCAACAACCCTATTGTTGGCAGGCTAATGGCAACATGCAGTGTTTCAAGATGAATCAATGCAATTAATTTCTTTGGTCCAACTGGCAATGACTCGCTTTGCTAACACATTTCAGCACCATGGCCCCTGCACTACACATCAAGCCAGCTTGCCATTCAGAATGTTTCCCTACCGCATCTCAGCTACCATTCGCCCAGCATGGCCCAAAAGTGAAGCCCGCTTTCACTCCAGAAAATTGACCTGGAATTGCAAAAGTACACACACAGACATAAGGAAATTCCTTGATAAGTAGACATCCTCAAAAAACGTTTTCTGGGTTCCCTATATCTCCTCTAGAAACATCACCCTACCATAAGGAAACTCACTTTAAACTGGTGAAACAACTGATGAGTAGAAACCACAAGCAACAAAGATTTCGGGACCTCCGTTTGAGGCACCCTCATGCTTTCTGACTGCCAAGGCTCTCTCCTAGAGCAGATCTCAGCACCTTCGCCGTCCACTTGCAGCGAGCACATTGGAACTCGTCCTGGTTGGGCTGTGACATCCTCGAAAGCCCTCCTTCCAACAACCGTGGAAGTGGACTGGCGGGTTCCTCAAGGGGAAAGTAGTCCTTCCAACTTACATGACTATTTCGGGGAAACCACTTGGACAACCCAAAAACCGAACTGATCGTTGGACAAAGGGTTATCCCCAGTCCCATATGGCAAACCAACTGCAAAGGAGGCAGGATCCTTTCGTATCTTGTGGATTGCCTTTGAAGAGGGGACATGTGCAATGGACGCTTGTCTTGCCAACACTTTCCTGGTAGCTGCCATCATTGACAAAAGGTTTGGTCGCTGCAGCAAGCGACGCCTGCCAAATCCAGTCATCACTCAGGCACGTCACATTGGCCGTAAGTTAAAGTCCTTTTAGAGAGGTGCAAACCCACCTGAAGTCGGATGGAAGCGGATGGATTGCTTTTTGTCCTGGTGGTCCCGGGCAACATGAGCAATATCATGTCGAATATGAGCTCGCCGAGGTGCCGCAACAGCAAGTTGCGTGTGGCGTGCGAGTTCGAATAAACAAGCTCAAAGCAGGAAGGTTGAAAACCGAACCGGAAACCGGTTAACCGAACCGGTTTTCAAAACCGCAAGAAAACCGGAAAAAAACCACCGAACCGAACCGAACAGAAACCGAACCGTCCCCAGGTTTGCAGGGCAGCAAGCGTCAAAGCAACAAACCCGCATCATTGGCCGCTTCTGGTCCTGATTTTTGCTTCCGCAGTGCTCGCAACACACGAAACATCGCTGAAATTTGGCAAGCAGAAAAAAACGGCCCACGAGCGGTCAGTAACTTGTTTTTTTGGGCTGCTCGGCTTTGGCGCAGACAGCATCGCCAACAGCACCGCCACGGGATCCCGTTCCAAAGCGGCAGCAGGGAGATTTGAACTTGCAAACTTTGAGAGAACTGTTGGAATAGTTACATGTCCGAGCATCAACTTGTTTCACCAACCCCCCCTGCTCCCACAGGATTGCCCGAGCACCCTGTTGCAGCCTGGCTGCGCCAGCAGCGCGAAAAAATCAACAACAACTTACTGACGGTCAGTGGTTTTTTTTTTTGCGCAGCCCGGCTTGGATTGGAACAGTTTCTCGCGGGCCGAACGGGAGGAAAACTGAGTTGCCCGCTGTCACTGTAAGGGCTTGCTCTCCCGGCGCCTTGCCGCCTTGCCCTGGGCCTGCCCTGCCCTTTCCCCAACCCCCCACTAGCCTGATTGCCAGAACTCTTGGCACGCTTAGCAGGCCACTGCAGCTGAGGCCCCTTTGCTGCACGCGTCAAGGCAACAAACCCGCATTATTGGCCGCTTCTGGTTCTGATTTTTGCTTCCGCAGTGCTCGCAACACACGAAACACCGCTGAAATTTGGCAAGCAAAAAAAGTGACCCGCTTCCCAAGGCCACGTGCGCGGAACAACATGCTCAGCATCAGTCAGTGGCATGGTTCGTTTGTTTTTGTGTGTTTGGTTGTGTCTGTGTGTGTGTGTGGTGTGGGATGGCGATGTCAGATGGATGGCGATGCCAGAGATGTGGAAGTTGGCGAAGTGTGGGCGAAAGCAGACTGAGTTACCTAGAGCCTTATCTTACTTTTCTGCATTAACCGTGCAAACCGGCAGGTTTTGGCAGGATGTCGTCGTGGACGAAGATGACGTGACTTGGCAAATAGCAGCTGTCAGGTGGGCTTGTTTCCAGATCGGCTGGGTACAAACTATCAACCTGCAACAGGTGTTTTTTCGGATGTTCCTCGTTTTCGCAGTTTCAATTCTTTGACCTTGTGTCACATCCAGATGTGGGATCATTGCCTGGAAAACCAAGTTGCTGAAAAAATGGGGCACCAACGAAAGTTGCGAAAACATACACAACTGTTGAAATAGTGGTGTGTTTCTAATTCGCCGACTGGGCTAAGGCAGCTAGTCTAATTGCAATGACTCCTTTGTAGCAGTAACCAGAAAAAATGTCCTCATGTTGGACGATAGTTGCTTGCCCAGCAACTGTTCTGTTGTGTTTGCGAGCGCTGCAAATCGTGGTGTTACTAACCGGAGAAAGGTTTTCAAAAGGTTTCAGAAACCGAACCGAACCGAACCTAACCGTGGCCACCCTGTCAAAGGTGAAAACTATCTGCATAATATATATACGTGAATGGGCCTCATTCAATGAAACCCAACATGCAAACATCGCTTGCATCGCCTGTTCGAGCACTTCCACCATGACTTGAGGCTGGGCCTCTGTTCATGTTGCCTCCATCCTCGCAGCCAGCTAACCATGGCAGGTGATAGCAAAGCCAGAGCCACCCAGCCAGTCAGCCAGTCAGCCAGGCAAGCAAGTCGGGGTCACTTCAAAGACCCCACCGCCCCTTCTCTCATGAACAAGGCCTAAGGCTGGGCGTTGCCTGAGGTTGTACCAGAGGGGAGGGGACTTTCTACCTCTGTGGATTGATGATCTCTTACTCTCGGAACCCCCCCCCAATCAAAAAAAACACACACAAATCAAGCAAGGCTAGGGCAATCGGCACCCGCTCGCTCCTTCTCCAAGCCCTCAGCTTTCACCAACGGCTTGAACGCGGGCTTCTTGGCAACACCTAATGTCGGAGGAGCATTCAGGGTCGAGGTTTGAGGGAAAACACCGACCAAGAACAAGCGCTGGCAAATGAGGAGCTTTGAAAGCCATGATATCAAGAAGCAACAAACATAATTCACACCCTTGCTGACTGTTCTGCCAATTCAAGCCCGCCAAACATTTACAGCCCCAAAAGGAAGGGAGGCTGGTAGGCTTGAAGAACCCGAGCACGGCTGCATGCAACCAGTGGCGCACAGGAAGGCTAGTCCCAGCAGCCGCCACATGACTCCCAGCGCAGCACCGCAGCACCGATGTGCACGAGCGAAGCGTCAAATCAAAAGGCGCTTCTCGGGGTACCCCAGTTTCACACACACACACATGGGGCCGTGATGTTGAATTGGGTACTTTGTGGTGGCACAATTTCCCATGGAAAAGGGGAACTTCTCGAGACTTCCATCACCCACCAGTGGCCTATACTTGAAAACGCCGCATGGAGAAGTTGGCCCAACTGACCACTTGCGGTACTCACCCAAATCGAGTCCCTCCAAACTTTGAGGGTTGCCCGGAGGGTCACGTGCACTCTTCCCAAAGCGTATTCCGCAGAAGCTGAGTCCCGAGTCTAAGGGCTTGCGAACAGCCCACCTTGCAGAATGCCCGAGCATGGTAGTCATCCCTTCAACACTCTACACTATCTAATGGCTTGAAGGCGCACTACAGTGAGCCGAAGAACGCACCTTGCTCACCTCTCATAGGGTACGCATCTGGTGCTTTGCCAATCAAAGGCATCCAAGCGGCACCCTGTTACATCAAGCATAACTCGCCTTTGTCTGCGCCAGGGTGCAGGTTTCTTGCATGCTGTGAGCCAACGGCTTTGGGAGAAGGCTTGTCTCGAAGCAAGCGTAGGCAAGAAAGCTCCACCGCGGGAGCCGTTTAGACGTTGACACACTTCACACCGGACCTGAAATCAAGCGAGGCCTATAGGAATTGAGTTTGGGGGGACCCCCCCGAAGGATCTCGGCCGGGACCGAGCCCTGACTTGATACTCAGAACTCTGGCAGGCATCAAAATCTCCACAGGGGTGGTGCCCCTGTCCCATGGCCCTGATGAAATCTGGTCGGAGGGATGGGGAAGCTTCACTGTTTGCTTAAGGGCAAAGCTTGGATGCAACCAAAACAGGCTTGGAAAACAGTGCTCCTATCAAGTCAAGCTCCAAATATCTCCAGGATCCATCTGCAAATGAAGACTGGTTCTCACCTACAAGGATCTGAAACTAAACCTTTGGGGACATTGACAAAACCTGGGCGTGTCTAAATGTCTAAACATAGGGAAGCCCCACAACTTGCCGTTGAACCCCATGTTGTCCCTTGAAATCAGCCGCAAAGAGAGTGGCCGCAACAGACGTGAGACCCGCAGGCGAGGAACAAAGCAACGGGACGAGTCCGAGTACGGTGCTGTATCCACTGTACTTGTGAGTGCTGGACTGCCTGCGCTGGCCCAGTGGGAAACCCCTTGGACGCAAGGCCTAGCTGTTGCTTGTTGGCTTCTGTTAAATGAAATCCAGCATTCTCTGGGGAGTTTGCCAGAACTCACCAATCAATCCAAAATAATGAACACCCCCTGCAACATGTTCATGATGAGCTGCAACTGTGGCAAGGGGGAAGTAACGTCCACAAATTTGGCCAACATATCCAGCTGTGCCAGGGTTTGTTGCAAATGGCAAGCAGGTGACCAGGGGCCAACCAACAACAGTCTAGATGCAAAATCAGCCGGCTGACAAACCATCCCAACAATCGCATAGAAATAAATTCATCATGCTTCTCCCAACATCTTGCCAACCATGATTCACCAACGTAAACACGTCAGCCCCAACAACTGAAGCTCCATCATGGGTCAAGGGCTAACTCCCCACCTTTCAAAGAGCGCCAGCACCTGCTGCCACTGCCGCGACCTGAGAGGCATCGAAGCATAAGATTCGTTGCTTGGCTTGTGGGCCTGCAGCCTGGTTTTGGATTCTGTCTTGTTTCTTGGGGGCTCCTGCTTTCTGACCCCCGCCTGGTGTTGAACCCATGATGCGACAGTTAGAAGGCGGGCCACATAAGAAGGTTAGAGGTGCAAAATACGGAATTCATTGTTTGGGACGTGACCCGAAGGGCTCCAATGTTCAAGAGCTCGGCTTCATTGCGGCCGCCATGGTGTCGTTGAACATGACCTCAGGACAGTCCAACTGCAACCCGCACCAATTGCAGAATCCATAGCAAACGGCACAAATCTGACATCAAGGATCCCTTGGGCCATGAAGTTTTTCTTCATCACCCAAGCCTCGTATATCTAGTCTAACTCCTGATTTTATCGTTGCCTCCCTTGCAGCTAGCACGTGTCTTGAGACACGGCTCCCGCCCTCTTCGAGTTTGCGGAGGTCGACCCCCCACGAGGCACCAGCCAATCAAACACCGCCAGCGCTGACCCAAATGTCTCACTTCAAGATACGGGACATGAACCAGCTGCACTTTTGAGGTTGTAACTCAAAAGGCCCAAACCTGTTCGCGGCTGGAAAGACAGAAGGGACACTTGCAGACTTCCATGTCGTGGTGTTGAATTCGGGTCCAAGCCGCATTCGTGATACATAGCGATGCTGTCTACCCGCAGGCCTCTCTTTGGGTGATCGCCCCAGAACGACCGTCAGGGGCTTCCGTCCGTGGTTCTCGATCCCAGAAAATTTCCTGAATCAGGTCAGAAGAAGCAGGAAGAAAGTTAATATAGTTGGAATAGTTGGAGTTCACACGTTGCCTGCAATGCAATGGTTGCCCAAACATGCAGCATCATTGGTGTCTACCCAAGCATACACAAGCAATATCGCCTCCTAAGATGTCCCATCACCCACCGTTTAGCGTCGGGGATTTTAGCCTTGCTTGTGCCAAGAAAGAACAACTTAAGGCCCCCCTGCATGGGGAAGCCAAAAGGACCCTACCGGGCAAGGGAGGCACACGATTGCACAATGCAACGTGGCTAAGGCGCAAGCAGGCGAGAGGCGAGAGATCCAAAGGAAATGTGAGAAGGGGAGGCAAACAACACGAGCAAGAAGAGATAAGAGTGGGGGGAGAAACACCATGGAAACCATCGAATTGAAACGAGGAGAGCGATGGGAGAGGAAACATAGGGAGTTCAAGGTAATTAAATGCCATGTGGGACGAGAGCAGCATGAAGACAAGGGCAAGAAAAGCCAGGGAGAAGAAAACGAGCTGAGCAACACGCACTCACCCAGAAATTCGCCAATAAAGTTGGCTCACCTCAGCCCCAAAGTCCCGCTAGCGCAGCCCACAAGTTAACACGGAACTAAAAACAAGATGCCCCAAATGACGAACCCATTACTGGTGTTCAATTTCCATCTGGGGAGTCACTGACACGCACATTCCCTCTGGGGTCACCAAACGGTATCCGCCACAGGGCGCTCGTCAAAGAAGCTCCGCCTGCCGGAGACCCGCGGCTCAGGGGCTTGGGTAGATCCGTGCAGGAAGGAGAAGCCCAAGGCTTTCCACTTGGTTGCTGTTGACCCCTGCAAAAAGTTGATCACTTTTTGGGGGTTCAGTGGAAAACCCCTTAGTTCCCAAAAAGTTGAAGTTTAACGATCCAACCCGAAATTGCCAAAAACAAGGTCTACCCTCCCTCAGACTAACATGGAAGCTCGCAGAAGGCCTCTGTAAATGGAACCAAGGGTCCTGGAAACTTCCATGTTAGTCTGCGGGCGGGTAGCATGAGCTTCTGCTCGACCAGGGCAAAACGGGCACGCTCCCTGTTCGAAGCCATGGCAGGTTGGAGAAAACCAACTCTGGGCGCTCGGCGGCTCCTGGAGGGCGTCCTGGGGCATGTCACACAAAAGGATGAGACACGGGCTACAAAAAGACATCACACGGTTGGTCTCAGTTGCCCAGAGGACCCAGAAATGAAAGGTTTAGCCCTTTGGTGAGAAATTAGGGGCGCCCGTTTTTGGGACAAGTTGGGTCCCCCCAAACATCGTAAATAGGCTTTCCCCCCATGGAGCACGGTCCTTCAGGAGACTCAGGGTCACCTGCCACGCCAAGCCTCCGCGCGGAACCGGCCAGGCCGGGGGGAAGGACTGTAGATGCTCAAGCAAATGCCAGCGCGTATGACATGAGCTCCCACTCCAACATCCCACGTCAATATGGGGAAATGAAACTTCGGACACAAAAATCGGGATGGGGGGAGTATCCAACAAAAGCCCCCTCCAAGTCTGCAAGCGGCGCAGCGCATGGCTGCCGGCAAACGACGGCCTTGGCTGCAAGCAGCGATGAGAGCTCCGAAGGCCGCCGAGTCCGGCCTGTGCGTCCGAGCGGCGCCGCGCGCGCGGTAGGCCCTACACTCCTGCAAATCAACATGAGCTAGGTATACGAATTGGTGAGCGAGTGGGATGACGTGGTAGGTAGTATGAGGCGTAAGGCAGGGGTAGTCTACAAGGACTTTGCATAACCAATTATGGGTTTGCAGCCCGCCACCCCCCAAGCACGCATGGCTTTGGATGGATGGGGACTTCGGATTGGACAGAGACCGCTGAGGTTTGGCATTGGCCGCAAGTGGAGTACGGACACCTAAACCACATTGGTGCTTTTGTTGGGGAGTCTTCTGTTGAGGGGGGGGGCCTTTTTGGGTTCCATGCATAACCTGCAAGCGACTGATGCTTAGATCTTGGGCTTCTAGGGAAGGGAAAACAAGGTGATCAGTCATTGAACAGTCGTAGATAAACGGCTTGATCACACCCGACAATCCCAAATGCAAGGGTTATGTGGTCCGAACTCTGCTGTGGGGGTGGGTGCTGAGATTTAAGGTTGGTTGGTCCCAACAAACACTTTCTACCGTGCAATCAGCCACCTGCCAAACAAGGACCCTTGCCAAGCGCAAAACACAAACAAAAGAGATGGAAACCCGCAACACCATCGGTCGTGGAACTTACAATTCACATCCCTCCAGAGCGGCTGGACTGTGTGTGTATCAAGCCTCGCCCCGACGCTCTTCCCAGCCTGTCAACCATCTGGGGGAGGATTGCCAATGCCTGCCACGGTCCGTATGCGCGCGTGCGCGCATGCGTGTGTGCATGCGTGTAGTGCGTGCTTGGCTGGAACTGGGACCCCAGCAAAAACATGTATTTGTTGCCTGGTTAGTGGAAAACAAAGGGGACCCCAAAAAAGGCAAAAACATTGAGAACTAATTTTGGGGAAGTGTGTGTGTGTGACGTGGACCCGGAAAGGCCCTCTCCGCTTGGCAAGGGGTGGGCGTCTGAAATTACAAATTTGTCTTCAAGATTTACTCGGGGGAATCAGGAAACATGGATCTTGTCTTAGCCGCAAGTCTTAGCCAGGAAGTGGGGGCTGGAGACGGGGTGCGAGCAACTGTCCTGCTACGCAGCCCAAAAGCCCGTCACATCCCTTGCTGGCCAAAGCCCACAGCCAAGAACAATGCTCGTGAGAGGGCGCACGCTTCAGGCTTCATGCCAGGCAGGAGCGTGGAACATGGACCATTCAAATAATAATATTGTGATGCTCTCTGGTCGGCATGACCCACGAAGACCCCATTGTGCTGACTGCCAGAGAACACCCGTCTCGGCTTGTCCATTGCCAATCACGGTCACGGTGCGTGAAACACAAGCCAGCCGCCAAGTGACAATCAAACCCGGTATCAAAATGGTCTACCCAGAAAATAAAAGAGTTAAGAAGGCGGGCCGCAGCTATTTATGGCCGGGATTGTCCCCTACTTATCTTCATCTACCCGGGTTTTGACCGTGGCTCAAGTGGGTTGAGCCCTTTTCTCGCAGAGGAAAACGGTGCGAGGCGGCACCTCCTGCCAGCGGCGCTTCTTCCTGAAGCGTGGCAAGCCACAAGTGATGGCAGGCAAACTAAATCATCCGACGCAGCCACACACACACAAACACAGGAACACACACACAAACATACGTACATTAGACACACACGCGCACGCACAGGAACACACACGGGAACACACAAACAAACATACCTACTAGACACACATACACATCAAATACACATCACCCATCACACACTTCAACACAACAAATACACCTCACCCATCACACAAACGGTGAATTCAATTTAGCACATTCTAAAATGGTCCCGGCCTCCAACCGTAAGTTGCCGTAAGTGAAAGGCGCAAGCAAACAGCCCATTGCGCTTCGGAATCTGCTGGTTCTCGATTTCATCTAGGCTTGTCCCCAAACCGCTACAAATGGATAATGGATGTTTAGGCCAACTACCACTAAAACAAGGTGACTGCATGTGACTGCGACTTTCTGGCAGCTAGTAGGAGCCTTCCTCACAAGCCTCTTATCTACCTTTCCGCGGGGTACCCTTCCGAAAGGGCACCTGAACTTTCCAGCCAAGACACAGGCCCGGCCTGCAGGCAAAAACACACAATGGGGGCTACCCTGAGAACCCCCAAAGCAAACAAGGCACCTGTCTGAGACAAAAGCGGACAGTTTCTGCAAAACGGGGTCCGTTAAAGTGACATCCTCAAGTTTTTGCCGTCTCAACGGTGGTTTCAGGGGGACATATAACCGCAAGGCGACAACTCCGGGCCTGCCGCGGATGCAGGCCAGCGCCACTCTGCACAAGTGCTTGCTGTGTGCCTCGTTTTAATTGTCGGGGATGGTCCCCTAGAAATTTCCAGACGAAGCGCTCGTGGCCTGGATCTCAAAGGCTAGCAAGAACCCATTGGCCTGTGCCCCTTGGCATGGCTAGATCTTCTTTGTGCCTCTTATATGTGCAGGATTGAGAGAGACACATCTGAGGCCTGTTGGCAGTCTTTTTGCTATTTTTTTCACCTGAGAGGCCTTCCGGAAATGTGCTGCCATCCAGGTCTGCCGTGCTTCAAGCGTTCGTCAGAGCTAAAATAAAAGCTCTGCTCCTAAAGAAGGCCCAAGAGTTATAGATGAACGGCGCAGAATCCATCAGCCAGGTACTGCCAAAGGAACCTCCGCAGGTCTCATCAGCGCGGGGTGAGAAAACACAAATGCCGCGGATTTTTTGGACGCAGATTCGCTTGCGTTCCGAAGCTCCCGGGTCGTCTCGTTGACGTCACCTAACAATTCGTTCCCCAGAGAAAAAAAACACATGGCAAGACTACTTTCATAGAAACCCGCAGGAATTTATACAGGAAACTAGCCAAATTCCCACCCAAATCAGGGGTTTCCTGTAGAACTTCCTGTAGTGGGTTTCTTAGATACTTGAGAATCAGCTCCATTTCTCCATGTGTCAAACCGTGCCTTTTGCACAGCCTTTCCATAGATACCTTCGCTGTAGCACGGCCACTCCAAAGTTGCTGAGTTTCCATCCTCCTGGAACGAACAGGACGCCCCCATTTCAGGTTCCGGGGCGCAATGTTGCTCAAATAGTCTGTAAACCTCTAAGGGGGCTATGACTTTAAGTCCGAATCATGTATCTTATATGTCAGGTAAGTTGAATCATCTGTAGATTCAGAAGCTCCCTTCCGTGCACACACTGAGACTGCGGCCTGCATTGCATGGCTGTGACCGCGATCAAGGAAGTCGAAGCAGCGCAGAGTTTGCTTGAACAAGGATCCTCTTGGCTTGCCTGCCTCCTCGAGGTCTGAGTTGATAATTCTAAGCCAAGTGCCGCCAAAAACAGCGCATCTGTCAAACTTCGATTGGCAGCCCGTCATTTGTTTTCCCTGTTCGCGGCAACGCCTCTCCATGTAGGGGCCTCCTGGAAGTTCAGTTGCAGTTTCAACTGCTTGAAGGCCCAACCGGAAGGCGCACGTTGGCTGAAAGATGACGAACTTAAGCGCTGAAATCGGCTCCCTAGATTTTTGGGTTCTACCCATTTTGGTGGTAAAGCTTTATGCGCCTCAGACCTAAAACCAGGAGTGGGAAGGTGTTTGAGCTGCTGGTCCACCTGCTTTGGGCATGTCTGTTTTGAGGGTGCCCTGTTTTTTTTCTTCTTTTTTCTGTTTTTTGGGGCTGTTCTACACGGGCACCAGGAACAACGCTCCCTTTGGCCGCGGCTTTTCAATTATGAGGCCATGTCCGTCCTACCGACGGACGGCTCAGCTGACCGAGCCAAGCTCTCTGCGGTTGGCCGGGCAGCTCGTTTTGTTGGCCGTGGGAGCCCTGCTCAAATAGATAAACTGTCTGGTGAGTGGACATTTCTAGAGTTGGAAGTTTTGGCATAGTTGGTCAATGTAAAAGTTGGTTCATGTAATATGCCGACGTTGCCGGAGAATGCCGTTTTTTTTTCCCCCAGAAAGTGCAATTAAGCATGTTGCACATCCAGGCAACTAGCAACCAAGCAGCCATCACCGTCAGCCGGCACCTCTGTGTTGGTCAATCCTGATCCTTGACAAAGGTGACCCCTTTGCAACCCAAGGGATGGAAGCCATCAGCTCGCGAGTTTGCCTGACTCGAGGCTCACTTGTTTCGTGCTTGTCACCAAATAGCCGGAACAAAGTACGTGAGGGCTTCATGGGAGGGTGGCTTTTTGCAGCGTTACCCCCTGAGCAATGAACGCCCGTCACATATCAATACTCTGGTGCCCCTGGCCAAGAGGAATCCTCACTAAAACAGCCTCAAAACAGCCCCCCCCTTCACCCCCTATTCAGCCAAGGGTCCATCGACCCTCTGTTCCCATTCCGACCAAAAAACTTGAGCCAAGCATTGGATCCCCATACTGTGGATGGACGAAATCCTGCACCACCTAAGAAACCCTGGAATGATGATTCAACAAAGGGGGTATTTGTTAATCTCGATCTCAACATTATTTCGATCGGGCACTCATCGATAAATGCTCGATCTGCAAAGTAGCAGTACAGCTGCAGCAGTAGCAGTAGCAGTAGCAGTAGCAGTAGCAGTAGCAGTAGCAGTAGCAGTAGCAGTAGCATCTGCCAACGCACACTTTTCCGGACGGTCGCTTGGGTAAGACTTGTTAGCCTGTCAGCAAGGTCAGCAGTTCATCGGAGCTCTGGAGGTGCGGTGGGCTGCACCGCTCCTGCGAACCGAGCACGGACGGGTCGGCATGCGACAAGGGCCAGGTGCCCCCTGCCAAGTGGAACCTCAATGGTCACTTGAGGAGGTGGGTCGTCCAGGCACCCTTCCACTGTGCCATGCATACTGGGGGGAAGTGTAACAAAACATCTACATTGCATTTTGGTTGCATGAAGTCATTCGGTCAGGTGTGTGGATAGGACTGGAACCAGGGAAACCTTCGAGGGCAGCAATCCACTGCTGCAGCGCCTCTGTGTCGAGCTTTTGGAACTGCTGGTGGCCTGCCGATAGTCTCAACCTATCCGACTCCGGGATGCGGCCTACATCCTGGCCCCAACGGTGTACAAGACATGCTTTTCTAGGTTGAAGCGTCCAGTGCTTCCACATCTCGACGGGCCCTTTGCATGGGTTTCGGAAAGGAATGCGATCAACCCGGAAAAGCTTGGTTGGGAGTTGAGAGCACTCAAGGCCGAGCAAGCCAGTCGTCTTAAAACTGTTGCGAGGGCTTTGCCGTGCTGCGGCGGCTCCGCCCGATTAGAAGGCACAAAAGCAATGGAAGCAATCTGGACCTTTAGTCCACCACTCAAGAAAAGAACCCCCCCACAGCCTTCATCATGGGCGAGCTGGTTTTGATAGGAAGAGAAAGCGCCCTAACATTAATTGCCACAAGCTGCTCAACAGGGATGAGCCGCCCTAAGTAAAACTCCCGCTTGTCTAAGCAATCCTTCTGTTGGTTTCCCTTTGGCATGGACAAGGGGATTCCGCCCAACCAAAGCTTCCGGACAATACCGTTTCGCCTGCCTGTGTCGAATGCGCAAAGCCTGGCCATGTACAGCACCTGCGCATGGCAAAGAAAAGCGGAAAACGCGCCCCTTGCAGCGCACAGAATGAGGAGCACCATCTGGGAAGGTCAAACAGGCTCCTACCCTCTACCCAATCATGAAAGAGGCCAGAAGGGTTAAACTCGACCATCCACTGAAAAAGGCACTTTGTCCGCCTTCCTGATAGTTGGAAAAAGGGTAACCGAGGATGAAGCTAATTCATGTTACAATGCCAGGCAGGTACCCTTCCGCATAGCGGCCCAGAGGCGGTCGAAAAAGCAACCGGCCTCTTGCGGGCCCAGCTCGCCTCGAAGCAGGACACTACAACGGGGTTCCCTGTTTGTACGTGTCGATATCGCGTCTATAAAAAGTGAAATCCCTTTGAATTGTTCAACATCACCATGTGGGGAGCCCTGATCTCCCATCGGAATTACAAGCCATACGAGTGAGTGAACGCCACAAAAGGGTCATAACCCAACCTCTGTGTGAAAAAACAGACCCGAAATCACACCATCATCCCGTGTCGAGCAACCAACAGATCAAGCAAAGGCAGGGCTTCTTCGCCTTCAGAAGCACAGGCCTGATCTGCCGTGAATTCTGCGTCAGTTCCCCATGTTTCCCATTTGCATTTCAACAATTATGCGCAACAAAAAAACATGCAGCTGCTGAGCATGTATTGTAGCCACCAAAGTATGGACATGTGAAGACCTTCCTTGCTTAGGCAGATCCCCTAGCTTGAAGGGCAGCTTGAAGCGGCAAAGGCATTCCCAGCCACGCTTTGAGCAACTCAGCTTTTCAAGTGTCATCACAGTTCCCACTCAAATCCGCCGACGCCAGTCGAGCGTGTAGATGGCAGTCCGCAACTTGGTCTTCCTTCGGAATCTCTTATCAAAGCAGAAGGCGTTTGAGACTCCTAGTTTTTTGGGCATGCTGTGCTAGGTGTCCAAAACCCTGTATTTTCCTGCCTCCCCTGATGATGGTTGTCTTGTTGCCATGAGTTTGTCTCTTTTCTTGTAGATACTAGTGGTGTGTTGCTGTCTCAAGCGATGTTGGGATTGGCCAGTTAGGGGTTTGGGAGCAGATACTGCGAAACAACCCCTGCATTATCGTGCTTTTGGAAGTCTTTTTTTAGGGTATTTGAGGGGGGTTGCTAGTATCAGTTTTTGATGGTTGATTTGGGAAATATTGAAAAGCCCTGTTTTTATGCATCTTTTTTTGTGGATATTTTTGTGGCTAGCCGTCAACGTTGCGTGTCTGAAAGTCTTAAAATCTTGAACGCGAAGATTGGGTCTGTTCCTGTAAGTTGTGTGGCTGCATCCCTTGCGTTCCAGCATCCTCAGCATCTGGGGCATAAGAAACAGGAAAGTGCCAAGAAGGCCTTATTGTGGCACGTTCATTTATTGTGGTTCTTGGGGTATCCTGGAACATGTTTTACGGCTGCTTCAAGACCCAGACATCCGGCACTGTCGCTCCCCACCCCCCCTCCGTTTGAGCTGCACTTTACGCTTGAGGCTCCAAACAAAGTCTGGACCTACAAAAAAATTGGGGCCCTGCTTTTATACCCTTTCGGGGGGTGGTTTAAAGAGTAGACCGTGTTCTTCTCCTTTCACGTGTTCAGCCCTGCGGCCGAAGTCAGAGCGGGGTTGTTTGCATTCTTGTTAAGAGCCCCATGTTTTTCCTCACCCCGAATTCGAGGCACCCTCTCCTTCCACGTGTTAAAAGCCCCATGTGACCTACGTCTTTTTCCTTACCCCAAATT